>RXPK01000309.1:46740-269551 GCA_004143645.1 Protaetia brevitarsis
CCTCGGACTCCTTCTCCATTTTGCAGCGGAATTTTTAATTTTCGTTTTATTAGTAGGAGCCCATCGTCTTTTGGGGCGCAATCGTTTTATATGACTTTAGTTAAAACACAGAGTAAGATTAGATCTTCTTTTTTTATATATTATATATATAATTGCACACCAATTAAAATAAACCTTGGTTTGTTCATATTATTGATTGTGGTTGTATTATATAATGTACAATATACATCAGATTTGTATGTATGTAATAATATTGGTAATTAGGCAAGCAGACCTTTTGAATGTATGTGCGTCGTGAGAGGTGATTAAGTGTGGCTTTTTATTAATTATTCATAATTATTGGTTAGTACAATACTGCTTCGAAATAAATTATATAATATTAATAATCCCTTATTAGATGATGTTCATTCTGGAGTGATAAAATTTGTATGCAAAGTTGAATTATATTTTGGGGGTAAATATTACTCCATGTTACATCCTTACCATAATAAATTTGGTAGATAAATTAACCTTATGCAAAGAAATTACCATTACCATAATAAACATTCATGGAGTTAAGTTTCAAAAAACTTGGCCAAATGTTGAGTGTATTTCCTATGGTTTAAAGGAGGCTGCGTTCTAGAAAGCAAACGAAATTTGAATAGAGTTTTTTACATAAAATTATTATTTTAATTGTAAAATGTGTTTTTGCTGGTTGAAGACCGAAAATAGTTGATTATTTGACTTTGTTTAACCGAATTATATACATAATAGCTCCTTTTAGAACTACTGGATAACTATTAAGCTCCCACAGTCTTGATTTCATGTTTGAATTTTATGCACCGGATAAGGGCATTAAATAAAATCAGAAACTTTCATTATCTCTGTTTTGAGTCTCTCTCATCAATTGAAAAACACAGTAGAAGTTACGGTTTATTATTGGAGAGATAAACATTGTGATGATTATGAGTGCTTAAATGATGCATTGATTTTTTTCCACATATAAAAGCATAGGTACATAACTAAATTTTTGTGTTGATTTCGGTTGGTTTCAAATAGTAATCAATATTGTTACTATTTTATTAGGCGGTATTCCATTGATGAAATCGATGCCTTCCAATTTGTAATATTATATCTGGTAGAACCGACGGTGGAAAACTAGGCTTACTAAAAATTGATTGTTAGCATAGTGTGTATTGCTTGGTGAAAGAACTAACACATATTTTAATTGCAATAGTAGGTATTTCTTTGGTAATTATAGAATATTCTATTAACAAATGTCATTGTACAATTGAGAAACATTAATAAATTACAGCAGTTGTTTCAAGTACTTTATTATCTTTTAGATCTAATTAATTTTATTTATTTCCCATATTTTTTTAGAGTTCCTTAGGTAGTTATAGCTCCTATGGGCTATATTCTGTTTTGATTTTGATTAATGCAACATTTTTATATATTGCTAGGTAAAGAACTACCACATTTTTAATTGCAATAGTAGTATTTCTTTGGACAATTATAGAAATATGTATAACAAAACACGTCATTCCACAATTAAGAACATTAATAAAATTGCAAGCAGTCGTTTCCAAGTAATTTTTAACATCTAATTAATTCTTCTCGATTCCTATATTTAATTAGAATTACTTAGATTGTTATATATAGCTCCTGTGAGTTATATTATACATATTGATTTTGATTGGTGCAACATTTTTATTTTTTAGATTTTTTTTTACTTTTACCTATTTTGCTCTTTGCATTCTAGACTGAATTACATAACAACTATTTACAATGCTCGAGGAACTTGACTATATAACACTACAATTTAAACATATTAAAACTATTTCATTCTTTTGTAATATGTGTTTAATTATCTACGTATTAATATCTTCCCAAATGTTTTTTCTATATGCTTCCTCAGGGTATAACATTTTTGAATAACCAGTTCATGTACACAAAATACCATGTAATTTATAATTTTTTTATTGCTATATAGTCAAGGTTATATGTCATTACAACTGTTGACATTGAATTTGGAGTATAATAAAAACACAGGAAATAAGTCTGGGGTCTAGTTGGAAATAATAGATTTCATATATCATATAGCAGACAGAAGTATATAAAGAATCATTTCTACTGCTTAACTAAAATTAGGTATATCCCAAAATAACTAAAAAAAATGCGGTTTAGCTGGAATTCAGTTTAGTAAACTTGTTTTTTTTTTTGTAATTAGCATTTTTAATATATTTGTAAAGATGCATATCTCCATAGGTATTTCGATATCCACTGGACATCCATTTGAAAGTCAATGGATGTTGAAAGGCTATCCATGGTCCATAGCAAGCAAATGACACAAGTTTGGATGTCCATTAGAAATCCTATACAGAATATTTTATGGATATGCCCTTGTATTATAACTGGATGTCTTATGAATGTACGTCGATCTTCAAAATATATGTCACTGGATATCGATATACTCATGAAGATAGTATCCATAGAATGTTTTAAATATATCTTTGTATATATCATATACAAGGTTAGTTAAAACTATAGAGGCAGCGATTTATTGTCGTTAGGAAGTTATGTTCAATATAAATGTTCGTTACCAAATTTTTATTTACATTTGAAAATACTGCCTGTCCAAGGATATAGGGATTTATTATGGAGCTAAAACGGATATCCATAGAATATTCTGTCCTATCTGGGTCTTCTCGTGTTGTTACCGGTACATATTTTATTTCTTTTTTCGGCGGTCTTCATATCTCGCTTCATAAACTCTTGTTAACAGAACATTTTTCTTCGAACATTCGCCTAATACCCAAATCATATCTGTTACTTCCTCAACTGAATAGTGCCTTTGTAGAATGTAATTGTATGAACAGAAGCTGACGTTGTACTAGCAATAGTAGCAGTGGCTGCGCGGAAATGCAATAACAGAAGGGTCAGTTGACGGTTGACGTCTTTGTAATGTTGGCCGGCCAACGTCAGACATGCTGCGCCAGTATGCAGAGATTCGTAGGTGTGAACACACAACCGCTCTTTGTATATCTACTATTTTTTGCATTTTAAAGTAGATATACCATTTTCTCACGCTGATATTTTAGGAAGGCGTAAATTTTGAATTTCACTGTACAATTAGCTTAAAAAATTATGACCCAGGTTCGTAAAATGAATTCGTAGACGTAATTCTAACATATCTTACTTTAAATGCAATGCCATCGTAAATCTGCAATGGAGAGGGCTGTCGTCTTGGAAGTGCGACAAAGATGCCGCAACTTTTCGGCTTGCCCAAATTAAAACCTTTGTATAGTTGCCGCTAAAAGATTTTATACAATAATTCTGATTTCTAATTCTCTTGTTTCCGTCGAAAATTTATTTCAATCAGCTGTTCGTATTTTTTTCTTTTATTTTAATTATTAACTTTAGTTCTCTTTAGTTACTATTTATAATAAACATATTTAAACAATAATTTATTTTTGTAGGTAGTTTTGGTTTTGATTGTTTTATTTATAATAGGGTCTATATAACTTATTATTACATCAGTAAATGGCCACAATCTTTATATGTATTTTTTACCTTTACAACTATCGATGTCAGTTTACTCGTTTAGCTATTTACAATAGATATATGAAAAGTAAGATATTGAAAAAGAACCGGTTTACTTGCTTATTTCTCATTTATTTGAGGGGCGAACTTTCTATGGGAAAAAAATTACCAAAACAATCTATAAATGTCTTTCATGTTCATATTTTTGACATTACTATTAAGTCACGACATCATAATTCTTAAAGTTTAAAACTCAAAACATCTAATCCACATTTTGTGCAGAAATTCCAATAAATATAATTCATTTTGTGTAGTCATAAAAAGGAATAGAAATAAAACATTGAAAAAGAATAACTATTTTTTTTTAATAAGATTAACAAATTTTTTACAAAACGTATTTTACTATTTAGACTTTCCATATTTTGGCATTTATGTCTGATAGATTATTTTATATATCCATATTAAGAGAAATTCTTATAAAACTAAACAATAAACAGTTTTTTGTAATTGAAGTAATGGTTTTAGTAAATTTATTTCTTCAAATAATTATACAAGAACACTTTTTAAATATTTGCACAAATTATACCATCTGGTCACCTGTGAATGGCTAAAATAAACAACAAATAGAAAGTATATATGTCCACAATCGTTCCGAAAGATAATCCGCTTGATGTTATGCGACAAAGATGCCGCAACCTTTTCGGCTAGTTTTACATTCGCAGTGGTTTGTTTTTAATAACAAAATAATTCTTAGAGTCTACACATACGCAATCGCTGGTGGATTAAAGGAGATGTATCTTTCTTTATGTTTCCTTATGGCTTATTTTCCCTATGTCATCTTTTTTTGAATTGATAGTACGTTCAATACATCATATTTGGTTCTTAACTCACATATTTTTTGATGAACTCTTCTTTTAGTCAACATGAGTGTTGTCTTCACCCTGATCTTAAAGTGCAACCAATTCAATATGGCAGGTACACTCGGAGAAAAAATGTTAATGCGCTTGATTTAAAAGTTTGACATTTATGGTTATAATGTAGACAACTATGAATGCGAAGTTATGAATATTGCTTATTAGATTCTAAAATAAAAGCTTTTTATTTAGTTGTTACAAAAATGTGTATGTATAAAATGTGAAGCTTAAGAATATAAATATACAGGGTGTTCCTAAATATCATGTACATAAGGAAGGGGGTAATTATTTGGTTTGTTTTGTGCCTAAAATTTCATATAAACATAGGTCTGCAAACGCTTCGTTACCAATCTGCAGGGTGTTGAAATTTCAAGATTTTTTCACTTTTTACTGTACAGCTCCTACAGTTTTTGAGGTATTTTGCTCAAATTTGGAAGGTAGGTTACGCTATAAGGCCTGCATCATTAGCCATGCCAAATGATGATGTAAATCTACAGGGTAATAATTTTTTCGGGGTCATGCCCTCTTTTCCCACCCTGAACTTTTTTGCGATGCAGTGGCGCAGTGTCTATTTCATTCAGAACAGCCTCTTCGATCTGTGGTGTTCTAACAGTACGTGGTTTAACTGCATCATTAGTATTCTTTTTAAAAGTTCCAGTTTCTCCAAGACGCCTATGAATATTTGAAAATATTCGATGATCGGGTATCATTCTATTGGGATAGCGCTCCATGTACAGACGCCTGGCTTCTCTTGCATTTCCATTCGCAAGGGCGTAGATAAAATGCATGTCAGCCATTTCAGAATTAGTGAAATTTGGCATATTTACAAAATTATAACGAGTATTTAAAACACTTTTACACCTTACAGTTTGCAGTTTAAAACTTTACTTATACAGACACAAGTTACGATTTCTAATGTTAGTTGTCAAATTAATAAACTCAAGTGATTATCAGAATAAAGCCAGAGCCTGCTAGACCATTTTAAAAAAAATTAATTTTCTCTGGCGAATTACAGAAAATTGTTTTCTATTTTTTTTCTCGATAACGGTCAGAGATAAGAAAAAAATACAAGAGATCAAAAAGTTTCTAAACAAGACAGAAAATTTATTGCGTATTTTAGAATCTAGCAGTGGCGCATCGCAAAAAAAGTTCAGGGTGAGAAAAGAGGGCATGACCCCGAAAAAATTATTACCCTGTAGATTTACATCATCATTTGGCATGGCTAATAATGCAGGCCTTATAGCGTAACCTACCTTCCAAATTTGAGCAAAATATCTCAAAAACTGTAGGAGCTATACAGTAAAAAGTGAAAAAATCTTGAAATTTCAACACCCTGCAGATTGGTAACGAAGCGTTTGCAGACCTATGTTTATATGAAATTTTAGGCACAAAATAAACCAAATAATTGCCCCCTTCCTTATGTACATGATATTTAGGAACACCTGTATCTGAAAATAATGTCAAATGTATGTAGCTTTCACAAACTAATTCGCTACTCCGTATGTTGGTTAAGCCGTAGAAGGCAGAACAATTTTTGCATCTACTCAAAAAATTGATTGCACCATTTTATGCAGAAAGAGTTCTAGATTCGGAAGAAAAAAAAATATAAAAATTGATGGAAATGATTTTTGTTTTCTGCGTCCCCTTGACTACTATTGAATATAACGTAATACCAAATAAAACAATAAGAGCAATAAAAAATTAATACGCGCCCATTAACTTCAGTTCTTATTGAGGTCGTTAATTTTTAATCGCGCGAAATCTCATCTGGAACGGCTGTTTAATTAAACGGTTTCGATTGCAAGTCGCGCTGTACACAACGTGGAAGGTTATTTATCATCGAGACTTTTCGAGAGTTCTAATTATAACTATACAACGGCATCAGTTTCGCTTCTCTCTGTGTGTCAGTGGACCATTTAAAAACGGAAGATCAAAAAGCGGTGCCGTTGGATAACCTCGAGTATACACGCTACGTAATTGACGCATTGAAATATACATACGTATCTAGTTTCTTTTTTTCTCACGATTGTTATTCGCCGAAAGGCAGGAACCTTCCATCGATCCGTCACTTTACTTCCTACGTCCGCTTGCTGCTGCTGTACAAGCTCCTGCTAGTATTCCTGCTAGATTTAATATAAGCGAATGTGCGCCGGTACAGTTTCGATCGATCGACCACCAAAGCCGGCATATACGCACACATACATCGTCGGACCATCGCGCACGACGAACATGATTCCGGACGTGAAGGTGTCGTGCGGTTTTGGTGCAGTATTAGTGCTCTGATCGAGACCCGCTGAACTACTACTCTTTCACCTAAATCGCAGCTCAATAGGGGCTCGTTTTCCGACGGCTCCATGCTGCAGCGACATTATGGTGAGCGAATATACTCACTTGAGCGCAGCATACGACATTTTTGCTCAACGCCCAAACGCCAACAGCACTTCATCATCGTCAGCGATAGCAGGAAACCGTGGGTACAGCACTCGCCGCAGCATCAGCAGCAGGAACAGCAACGCGAGTATCGGGCTGAAGAACTGCTACCGCAACACCTAAACATATGGTCGGAATATCTGTAGTGTAAGTAAAAGGCGATTATGCGATGCCCTGATGCGCATATGTGATTACAGAAGTGGCTGGAACTCGTTCCAGAATGGAAAATTTCACTTAACTGCTAATCGCAGATTTATCGCTCGAAAATATGCGTAATAATGCTTCTAAATCTCTTATCGCGTTACTAATATTTTACGGCACGGTACATTTAAAGAGACCTTATCGCAATGCTTACGTACATACATGCAGCACTTTTAATTGCATCATCCACCATACGAATTTTGAAAATGCATAAAGATACCCACATTCAAAAAGAACTTTACCCTATTACAGTAACATCCTTACTAGTAACACAATACAACAAATACAGAAGGACATGAAATCGTACATTTTCCACCTCTTCTAAATAGAAATACCGGCTTCGCCAATTTTGGGAAAGTATCAAGGACATTGGCGCATACCTAATCAATACACGGAACAACAAACATTTGCGGTTCTCAAAAGAATATAAAGTTGCATTCCAGAATCGCATGAATTTCAATAGCCGCAAATCACTAGTGTTATATACCCAACTATATAATTTTAATTTAATTATCGATTACTCTCTCCTCAATGTGTATGTGATCGTTTTATTTCTATTAATTTGTTGTGAAAATTTATTTTTTATTGATTTCTCCAAGAACATAATTAGTAAGGGAGAAGTGTGAACAGCGTTGCATTTTTTTTTTTTTTTCACTTTGGAACACTTCCAAACTTCTGAAGCAAGTATGGACGAAAAACTAATAACATGTTGCTTAGATTTGAATTTTATTAGAATATATTATTATAGAATTATGGCACTTGTAACATTCTTACCATCTACAGAGTGAGCAATTGAAAGTGACTGAGGTTGCCAATATAAACCTACGTTGGCACCACTGAGCGATTGGCTTATCTGATTTTTTTTTTTTTATTGGTTATGTTTAATATATGTTTGCATATGGATCAAACAGAGAAGTTATCCCATATTTATCAATTTACGATACATTAATATACTTACACTATCTACGGTAAACAAAATAAACATAATGGTGATATTGTTTTTAAAATTACTAGTACGGGGTCGTAAAAATTGCTTGTCAGAATAGGGCGTCTCAGTAACCGTAAGAGACCGGCAAAAAAAAAACGAGTTGCCAAGTCTCGATCTCTTTTTAAAACTAAAATTAGTTATATTCTTTTGTTTTTGAGTTATAGCCAAAAAATGATTTTTTCGACATTTCCAGAATGCCTAATAACTCGCTTGATCTTAATGATAGGAAGAAACTTTTTTAACATTTACGAGTAGAATTGACTAGTTAAATCAAATTTTAACTTTATGCATTCATTTTTCGCCTGCGGCATAAATTTTTTTTTTTAAATGTAAGTCGTAGTAGGCAGTTGCATAGTCGGAGCGAGGACTTTTTTCTCTTTTCAAAAATATATGGTTTGTGGGGTCGATTTCTCCATTTATCCAATCAAACTTAAAAGTAAAAATTATTTACGTTTTTAATATAAAAACCATCACGCAGTAGCCCATGACAATAAAAAACAATATAAATTTTCTTCTTGTCAAAGTCAAAGGTATATTGTGTGATGAACGCGTTAAGCATATGTCTAAGAACCGTGTGTGGTAAGTACTGCTGTGTACTGACTGAATTTGAAAAATGCAAAATGAATTAATAAAAATGAAAAATTAAATTAGCTAGCTCAACGGATAAAAAATTTAAAGGGCGCAAAAGAACAATTAAACACAGAGTTACCCCTCGCGAATTAAAACTTGAATCTAACCACTACAAGTAAACTGTGGGTGAAAGAAATCCGACTTTCTTAAATACCTCAAAAATTAAAAAGGTTTAATCAAAAATAAAAGAACAGAAATTTTGAATGACGTTAATACACAATCAAAAATTGTTATATTATATAAAAAAAAGAAAAAAAATGTTAATTACAAATTTTTGCAGAAAAAAAAAACAGGGTTCTGGTCTAAATCAAAAACTGCTCGAGATTCTAAATTACAATAGGACAATGCTAATTTCTATATGAAGCAAAAAAAAATAGGTTGTCCAGGAAGATAATCCAATATCTTTCAAATCAAACCACGTGGTATCAAATTAAAATGAAATAAAATCGTGGAACACCAAAAATTTACAAAAATAAAAACCAAAAGCAAGAACAATGCTTCTATTCACCCAAACCGTGGTGATTAATGAAATAAAAATGAAACAGCAAACTAGAAAACCAAAAATGAACTCTTTAAAATATAATGACGGAATTAAAACTAAAATCTATCTTCCTGCACGAAATAATAAATGATCTTATATCTAAAATGTGTACACAACAATATAACAACAATTATTATTAAGCGAGTTCTTTGATGGACAAAATAAAATTCAATATAAGCGAAACAAATCTTTAAATCAAAAGTATTAACAAAATGGCAGCAATGAATTTAAAAATTTACGTCTACTAAAGCATCTGCCAAGGAACTAGTTCTTACAATCTTGACCGTTGCGTACAGCGAAGCCGCAACAGATCAGTCCGCCAACGGACAAAATCTCAAAACATAACAACATAAACTACACAAGCGAACGCAAAATATTTAAATAAATGAAATTAATTTAAAACAACTGAACACTTAAATAAATAAATCATACAATCAATTCAATAACTAAATCTTATAAAAATAAAATATACATCTGTGAAAATTTTCTCGAAACATTGGCAAAGGCTGACCGGAGTAAACACGACAATCTAAGCAACTTAAAAAAAAAAAAAACTCGCGAAAACAAGGTGTCCGTCCACAGCAGTACGTTCTGTTAAATGAAATTTTGAAATTTGTGGAAATATGATATTTTTGGGGAGTTCTACAGTAGCATCAAGATAAAATGACGGTGATGCTGTTGATTAATTTTTTTAATCGCTACCCGGACAGAAGACAATCCAATAGGAGAATATTTGGCAGAATTAAGTAAAACTTAATTAATTATGAATCCCTCCACAAACCACGGCCAAAAAAGTATTATAAAGTAGAAGAAGAAAAAGAAGATGATGCTATCAACGTTCTAGAAACTGCTGTGGCAAATCCAAAAATATCAAGCTGTCAAATAGCACATGAAGTTGGTGTATCTCGGTGTCGCTCACGAGATTCTGAAAGAATAAAATATAAAGCATATAAAATTAGAAAGGTGCATTACCTTTTCCAGGGATTATAACCGTCGTTTAGAATTTTGCCGGTGGTATTTACAGAAACAACAGCGCAATGAATTTTTCTTTAGGAAGATTATATGGACTGACGAAGTGCACATTGGTAGTCCAGGCATTTTCAATAGAATACTGCGGACTGGCTGATCTTAAATATTAACACTCATCAGTTAAAGACAGTTGATTAAAACCATCAGATTGAGCAAGGGAGATACGGATTCAACACATGGTGCGCCATTATATATCATCCCATATCATATTTACCGGGAAAATTTAAACGCTGAAGGATATCTGCAGATTTTACAAGAAAATGTTGAAGAAATCATTGACGATCTTCAATTACAACAAAGGAGGACTATTTTCTCAACACGACGGCGTATTAGCACACAGTGCTCGATTTATAACAAATTGTTTAGACAATAATTTTGGAAACAATTGGTTTGGAACAAACTGGCCTGAAAAATGGTCACATGGTCACCAACATACCCCGATTTGACACAGCTTGACATCGCATAACAATGTTCAGCAATTTTTTCAGGATTTTGAAGAATCCTTAAAAGCTGTTTCTAACATTCATATTTATTATTGCAGTTAGAAGCATAAGTAGAAGTTGGACAATAATGGAATGCAGTTGGAACATTTGATGTAACAAATTTCTAGTTATTTTATCTAATTCAAATAAAAAGAAATTGTCTAATAAACAGTGATCATATGTTTGTTTATTTCACGCTTGTATTTGTCATGGGCTACTAAATTAATAAGGTAAATAATTTCCTTACTCGCTTCTCCAGATGATCCCACAGTAATTCGATGGGGTTCAATCCGGACTCTGCGGATGCCAGGGCATGACAAGTGTGGACGAGTGATACTGTTTACACGGACATATCCAAAGCTTTTGATCGAATTCAACACAAAATCCTATTGCAAAAAATGAAGATATTTGGCTTTAGCGATTCGCTAGTAACACTGTTCGAAACCTACCTGCCTGATAGAGTTTAATATGTAACTTATAACGGCTACAAATCTCAAATGTTTCACGCTGGCTCAGGTGTTCCACAAAGTTCTAATACTGGACCGCTCATGTCTATTGTGTTTATCAATGATTTGATGGATTGCATTAATTCTGATAAATGTATGTTCGCGGTTGACCTCAAGATTTTTACCAAAATAACTTCTTGTTTGGACGTTTATCTTGATACTTCCCTTACCTTTTCTGGGCATCGAGAGAGGATCGTAATGTCGGCTATGAAGGTGTTAGGATTTTTGCTTAGAAGCTCTTCTTCGTTTCGTCCTGATACAATTAGATAGTAAAGTAATCTAATTGTCAGATCTAAGTTGGAATATGTTTTTTTTTTGATTTGGAATCCATTTTACTCTTCGCATAAAGAAGCATCGGAGAAAGTTCTAAGAAAGCTTCTAAAATATTTATACCTTAAACAAGAAGGCTCTCACCCTGAGATTGGTTATGACTACCAGCTTCTATACTGCAGCAATTCCATGTTGAGTCGTTGGTAGTTAGACGACAATTGCACTCAATTAATTGCACTAAACTGGGCGTACGTTTCAATAGCAAAGCTATCAGCATCAGCAGAAACACTGAACTGAATAACTATACTAAAACTACCCTTACTTATACCTAAAAAAGTCACGGTACAATGATCATGGTCATGACTGACTGCCGTTATGCTTAACTAGTCACTAATCGTGCATCTGATCTACTATTTCTACTTAATAAACTACAAAAACAAGAATTTAAGGGTCCTAAATCTGAATTCATTAAAATATGTTTGTTTTAATATATTTCCATACCTTCACAACAATTTAATTGTCCATAGTTGTTTACGTTCTTAACTAACTTTACATTGTCAACTTTATGGTTTTCTTCAAGCATATGTAGGGCTACACTAGATTTGAACCTTCTAAATTAAGATGAGCCAAATGCTTCTTGTAACGCGTTTTAATTGATCTTTTAGTTTGCCCAATATATACATGATCACAGTCTTTAACAAGTATCTATAAATACCTGATTCTGTCCAAGTTATCTACTTGATCTTTAGGGTTACCTAAAATATTTTTTTAGAATTGAAGTAGTTGCTATATCAGTTTTTTTTTTGTAGACCTTTCGTGTAACTTGGATGAAATGGTAATTTCACATATTTCTTATTCTTCCTGTCACTAATTTCTAATGTACTCACATTTCTAACTCTTATTTTGTTTTTATGTTTTAGAAATTAGTGACAGTGTTAATTAACCATTTGATACTGAGCTAATCTCTTCGTAATCGATTCTCTAACTGAAAGCTAGTCACCATATATTTCATTTTGGACTTGTTCATTCTTGCTTGTTTTTTTTTTTTGCCTCGGAAAGGTTGAAGCGAGCACTCCATTCTTGCGCTTGGCTTACCAGTCATATTCAAATACTCAAGACTCGTCACCAGTGAGGACAAGTTCCAGAAAATGGCAATTATTGTTAGTCGATTCTAATAACTTGTTACGTCTTTCCCTCCTGATGGATTTCTGATCTTGAGAAGCTTTTTCGAAACCATTTTTCACTCTGAGCATATTTAATTCATTTCTTTGTTTCTTTTTTTTTTTCAATTTTACAGCAACAATCAAAGTGTTTATAATCAAATTCATAGATCGGAAAAATTTCCTTTCCGGTAGAATTTTGAGATCTGATTGACAATTTTGTATTTGAATTCTAATATTGACATTGAACACTTTTAACTACTGCTGTCGGATGGGAACGAATATTTTTATCCTTATGTGAGGAAACGCAATAGAATAGAGTGTGACTAGCGTGGTCCTCGCTACTTTATAGCCGGTCATTTCGAAAGTCCACTACTGTATATTAGCTGAGTGGTTATAGTTGCATAACTTTTACGTTTTCATTCCCTGCACGTCTCTTGGAGACAAAAACCGCATTGCGCCGCATGTATGGATCATATATCGCATTGAGATACGCATTTAATATGTATGTGATTTATAGTAGTAAGTTTGTAATATTTAACAATGGCAAGTAACAAATTAGAAAAAAAATCTTTATGATTCTACATTTATTGCAAATTTTTCGGGAAGACTTGATGGAAACAGACACTGAAGGGGATAGTGATGAGGAAAAAATAGTAGATGGTATCGTAAGTACAAAAACGAAACGTACTCCCAATATTAATACAAAATTATGTAGAACAAACAGTAAGAAATTCGACTGTCAGAATTTAGGCACTCAACACTTCCGTATACTATATACTAAACATGCATTACTCAAATTTGACATTTTCTCCTTATGTGTCTTTATCAGACATATTCTCCCTTTTTTATATCAACTTTCCTTTAAGTACTGCCAACGATCTTCAATTTGAGATACTGTAAAAGTATTCATTTTATTGGTGATCATTTTGCATACATACATTATCTTTTTGTTGTGCTAAATTTAAACATGTTTTCGTATTTTTTTTTCATTAAAGAAATTAACGAAAGTATCTGTTAAAATCCATATTTGTCTCTACGTGGGTTCTTAATATAGGGAAAAAGGAATCAAACAAAGGTCTATTTCCTCACAACAGTCTTTAATAACACACGACCGGTTTCACTCTATCCGAGTAATTGGCAAAAGAATTTTAAAAGTTACTTACAATTTAAAAGCAGTTAAGAATGGTCAGTTTAAAATTTAAAATAAAAGTAGTTTAAAGTAGATAGTCAAACTTATGTAAAACGTGTAAAAAAAACAGTCATTAAATAAAGAATAAAACACATAAGTCTAAACGAACACTTTAAAATTATTTAAAATAATTGTAAGTACTTCGAACTCAGGATACAAAATGATTCTGGAAAAGTCGAGACTGAAATTTAAATAAAGGTAGAAGATTTTAGAAAAATACAATAAACTTGAGCCATCTACTATGGAAAAACAAAACTAAAATGATGTGCTTAAAATGTAGTAAAATACTTGAAAACCATATATGCAGAAAGTCATTTATCGAGTAAAATTTGAAAAAGGGGGATGGACTCGAAAATGAATTGTGAATTTAATGAAAGGTCTCTACTAGTGAGCTGTTGCCTGACTATTTCCAATGCTTCTGTTGTTTATTCCACTTAATGATATTTTTCTTATTGGTTTGGCATGTTTCTGTTTCAATTTCTATACCAGGAAAATTTCCAAGAAGCATTGTTTTCATCTATTCTGTAATTGGTATATCCCAAAAATGTGCGTCAAATTTATAATAATCTTAGCTGCATACACACACAAATAATTATTCAATTTGAAAAAAATGCATCACATTGAATATAACATAACTTCCTATATAAGCAAGAAGATGATTTATATTTATATTGAGAATAAAATTTGTTCAGTTTTCCAAACCTATAAATTTGTTAGACGAAATAATTTTTTAGTTCAAATGTAATCAATCTACTAAAATCATTATGAACATATAATGTTTTCACCACAAAAATAATTATTTTAGATTTGAGTAAATAGATTTTCTCAACTGGAAACTATCATATTTATGCCTTTAATAATTTATGTACCTTTGATAGAAGTATATAAAAATATATTTGAAGTATTGCCATTATTTGCTTCCAAAATATAAGTATATTGAACTGATAATACTTACCTGCTTAATGTAAGCATTTCTACTATTCAAGGGTAATAATTACCTACTAATTTTGTGTCGGTAACATCAAAAAACCTCGGTAGGGGAAAATTAATAAATAAAGAAATATTATGTAATTAAATAAATTTACTGTCATATTTTATAGTTTTACAATGTTTGGGAGAAGGTAGCGTATCGGGGTACTCTAGGAGTGTGCACGGCATATTGATGCGTAGAGGTATAGATGTTATGCGTATCCGTCGTTGCGACCGGTGTTCCCACTCAATGCCTGGACTTAAGGCGAATTCGATTGAGATTGGTCATTAGTGGTCAGTCGTGATCCACAGACCGCTCGAATTCGATTGAGAGACTGATGACGTCACGACGTGACCTGGTCATGTTTGGTCTGTCAATTTTAAGACCGCGCTCGGAGATCGGTCACAAGTACGGTATGAGCGTCTAACCTTCCGTATTACATGTGGTAACAAATGCAATTAGTATGTAGTCTGGGCAGCAGTTACTGTAATTGAAAATACTAAAGAGGGTATGTTTATGAAAATAGATGTTAGTTCTTCAACAACAATTGCAATAAGAGCTGTTCTTATTTTTATATTGGGAGATATTCTCTTCTAACCTACAAATACATACATTTGCTGTTGCATACGAGACGCTCTGAATTATTACTCTTTATATGGTTGTGAGCAGTATCGCGTTTATATATATTATCTTTGATATTGAAAACTATTTTGATTTAACACTAACAAAAGCCTTATGTGATGTGTGTGTTACAAAAACACAGTTTTTACGGCTCAAAACATTTGTAAATTTATGACGTCACAAATACTGACTGATAACACGTGTGACCACAGATGACCACTGTAGACCAGGTTACAGTGACCAAACAAGACCGTAGTGCTCTATCGAATTCGGCTCTAGTCTCTAGTCGGCGTTGGTTACTGATATAATTTCAATCAGTATAATAATTTGCTGGTATTACCTACTGAAAAGTAATCATTAGTAAATACCTACATATGTTTGTTAATGTACATACCTACTATGTTGATATATTATCGACACAATGACGCTGACTCTAAGTATTATTTCAAAGCTTTTTAAATTAGTAATCATCGGCCCCATTCCACCCTATTCTCTTTCCACATCACAACTTTTAGTGGAACAGTTTTTTTTAACATTCTCCATGCTCTGCAATCCATGCATTCACTTTTGAACAATTTTGAAATGTTCTTGTTCTACATTCTAAAATTTCGGCAAGAATCAGTGCTAACTCCGATATGTTTTTATCCAAACTTTCGGCAGACTTCTTGATATTCCTTAGGAAACAATCGAGTTATGTATACGTATGTCAGTTGCGTTATCTAATTGTGATAACTGTCACTATATTGTCGTTAGGCATGAAGCGATGACGTTTCGTCAAAAAATTTCAATTTCAATGTAAAGTTTCAAAATCATCGAAGATTCAAATGTATCGGCACCTACGTATACTCGTCTACAACATTTTACACAAGTAGTTCGACTCTACGGAGATGAAGAATGATCGATTGGTCGGACCGAGATAATTGATAAATATACATCGAATAAATCTATCGGAATCCAAGCACCAGCATAAATGATACAACACCCTACTATTTCAAACGAGAGGAATACAGATGCGGACTCAAAAGCGTAATACGCGCATATGTACCGATACAGTGTTACGCCGTCACGGAGGGTAAGGGTGCTTTTAAATTTTCCTTTCACATTCCCAGATAAGATGGCATTGCGTAGACGTTTATTTTTTCGTTTCGGTTGTTTATTGGCGACAGAACAAATAAAAAAAATCACACGTCAATAATTTGCGTATGATTATGTTGATCTAATTTCTTTTAATAGTGGGAAATTTACGCAAGTTGGCGTACTTTTTCCACCGAACTTGGATTTAGGAGTCGAATGTGACGGAGGAGTTCTTTATGGTCTTTTCTGTCTTTATTTGCAGAGACATCATTAACCAGAGGCATAGTTGGGAGCGCTGGGCCTAGGAAGGCAAGGTGCATGACTTCGCATCGACAGCCCGTTACATGTTATAGGTGAGTTAGCATTTCTGTTATTTTTTTTAATCAGGGGGTATACTAAAGTCAACTTGGCGTGCATTAGAATAGCATCATGTTCACTCATTAGTGTGCTCGAATTAAAAGCTTCTCGTAGGTGATTTTGTGAGACTTATGTTCATTCACCAAAATATTGAGTTAATCATCTATTGTTGGTTTTACGTTGTTGTTTATAGTTGGTCAATTAGAACTTTGTAAACGCAGTGTGAATCATTTTTTCGCGTTTCGAATCAATTTCATATAAGGTATTGCTGTTCTATGAAATTCATGAAGAAAAATATGTTTATATTTATGCTTTTCCAAAATTATAAATACTCAGTGATATTTTCAAATATTCCAATGTCTGCAATATTTAACCTTTTAGCTACGAATTAGGAATACAGTATTGTGCTAATTAATGGAATCACAATCAATTGTTACGGTAAAATCGTTTATTATTGCTTGTAAAATAATATTTTTACAAAGTTATACAACTGCCAATACACTAATTAATAAGAATTATACATTTTTGGTTTCAGTAACTGCTTTTTACTAATTTTTGTATTGATCCACCCACTTTTTGACAGTTTTCAGAGATCTCATCACGATACCAAACCTGGATAACCGCTTTTCTGGCATCTCTGTTATTGCAGTGCAGTCCATATTGCACAATCTAGCTTTGCAAATGACCCATAAATTTTCAACCTTATCCTGGAGATATTTCAACATTTGTTTCGACTTGTGGCAGGGAGCAGAATCTTCTTGAAGAATTGCTCCTTCTTAGGGTTGGCATTTCTCAAGTTCTTTGTTCAAATGCTGTTTTACGATCGATTTGTATTTTTCGCTGTTCGTCATACCTTCGATTGGCACTAAAGATTCAACTGCCATGTATGAAAAACACCGACAAAACATTTGTTTCGCGGGTTGGTCGATATGAGCTGGAGTAAGTTGTTCATTTGGAGAGCTCCTGACAAATTTAGACCCTTGTCCCTGAACTGTCAAATGCGTTTCATTTGTAAATAAGATCTTCCAGTCTTCTGTAGTCCAGTTGGAGTATTTCTTGGACCAGAACAGATTCGTGTTTTTTCATGCGATCAGTGAGAAGTTGTTTTATTGGTGCTCGAATAGCTCCTCTACCAAATTCCGCAAATCTGCTACGGACAGTTAAGTCACGTATTGTTATGCCTGATGCTGTTAAGCTTGTTACACGTTGTGACTTGTTTTTCTTGGGTTTCACTTGCTATTTCGAAGCAAAAACCTATCATCTTGTTGGTATTGTCTTTCTTTTTCTTTCACAATTGCCCGATCTCTTTACTTCAGCCGATCCCGTGTTCCTCTTCAAAATCTTACTTATTCCCCCCTAACTCACGCGGTATTCACTCGATATGACAATCTTTTCACATTTCTTGGGCGTAATTTCCATCACGACAGTTAAACTGCACAAACATACTAATTGTAGAATAGAGAACTTTGAATGATAAAAAAATCAAAATTTCCGCATAACAATTTCACGACACAGGTACTCAGTAGGTATTTAGTGAGTTCAGACCTCTGTTCCTTCAGGAACTCTTTTGCCTGGCTCTGCCCTGGTGAGTTTTACTACTGTTCTCTGGACTCATTCATTGTATCGTTTTTAGTGATGGACTTTTTAATTTGCGATTTCTCCACATCCAAGTAGCCGGGAACCCAGTTTTCTTTGGGTGTCCACCTCAGAGTCCCAAATCAGCTCAGAGTCAACACTTGCAGAACTGATAGTGTGTTGCTTTTGCCTAACTCGATCTATCGTCCTATTTTTCTGATACAATGATGAATTGCAGCAATCGCAACCTGAAACACCGCCGTGTCTTTGCTGAAATTAACCTAAACTTGCTTTTTAGGCTACTTTTCATATATTCCAGTTTCTACGTCATAGTCTGTTTTAGTATCGTTTGTATACTGGTTCGAATGCGCTCTTATTGGAATGTCTTCTTCCTGATCCTTCTTATTTTTAACCTGATACTTCCTATCTGGGTTCAATTTCTGAAGCATGGCATCACTTGACATCCCCACAAGGGGTGCCTTCTTAAGTTCATCTAATAGTTTGAGGGTTTCCTGTAAGTCTTTGATTAAATCATACCCCAAGGTATTTCACCTCTTTGACATATGCTATGTTTTCATTTCCTATCACTAGTGGTAGTACGTCTTCCAGCGTTCTCGTGAACGTGACAAGCTGTGTTTTCTGAGCATTGACTGATAATCGCTCTTGTTTACAACATTTGTTAATCGTATTTAGAGCGGTTTGCATATATTTTACCAAAAGCTTTGGAAACCGCTTTCTAACGATTATTGTAAGGTCGTCAGCATACCCCAGGTTCACCACCTGGTCCTTACCCTTTCTGGTCAGTTTCCGGATTAGATCGTCCATTAGACTAACCCACAGTAATAATTGCCTCGCCAATTATGGATGTACTTATTCTTCCTTCTTTCCACGCTGGCTTTTATCCACTGCAGAAGCTTCGGTGTAACGTCTTTTCCCCGTAAAACCTGGATAATTGAATTTGTGTTAACATTATTAGAAGCTTTCTCAATGTCAAGGAAAGTCGTCAGAGTTACTTTTTGCCGTCTATTAATTTTGTAATTGGCCTGTTAAGAGCGTCTAAAGCCGGTTTTCCACCAAACGGACAAAACAGAAACAAACCAAAAATATGTCGAAAAAAACAAAACCGCAACTTTTTACAAACTTTTTCGGAACTCTAATTCTAGGCGACTGTTGCTGTTTTGTTTTGGGTGTCCCGAACGAAATCGGTAACATCAAAAGGTTTCGACAAGTTTATGAACTCATGTCTGCCTAGTGGAAACAGTTGTATTGTGTTTTTTAGTTTAAATATGTTTTCGTTTACTAGACGCATAGTCATATGTGGATTTTGTATCAAAATCACATTTTTATTCTGGATAAAGTTGATGTAAAAACAATATCTGTGTTGAGATCGCTTTCTTCTTTCAAACTATAATGATAATTAAGAGCAATAATACTATTATTATTACATGATTTTTATACTCATCAATATATTTCCTTTCGCAAACCCAATAAGTAAATTCAAACAAAACATTAGAGTTCTTATCTCTAAAGACATTAATTTGTTATTGAATAAAACAATCAAGCAAAATCGTACCATCAACCGATTGAAATGGACAGAAAACAAAAACGAAACTAGAACAAAATGTAGTTCTCTTGGTGGAAACAAGAGTTTTGAATTTGTCTCAGTTTTGCATTTGTTTTCCAAGTTCTAAGAGACACGAACAAAAACAGAAACTCGACTTGTCCGTTTGGTGGAAATTGATATGCATATTGCTTGTCACTGACAATGAGTGGCTGCTCTCTCAGTGTGGTATCTCTTATGTACTTATTCAGCAATCTTTCAAGAGTTTTAAGTAAAAAGGAGGTATGTTTATTGGTCTGTGCCTTTGGCTTTTGATCGGATATTTTACCTATGTCTCCATATTGTTCATGCTCTGAAGAATTTTGTGCAATGTAGTAAAAATACCTCTATCCCCTTCTGGAGTAGGGCCAGAAATATTCCATCCGCGCCTGCAAATTTAAAAGGGAAAAATCTCATCAGCGCCCACTTGACTCTTATGGATCTCATGATTTCCGTGATCAGCCTTTAATCTTCTCGTTTTGACCTGTGTGACTTTTGATCTTACACGGCCGCCCCATTAGCACCTGTCAGGATTTTAGAGGACGCAAAATGAACCTGAGCAAATTTTCATGTTTATTAGATAGACTAAGAACTGCCATAATAAGTTACTTCTTTCACACACATGTTTTTTTATGCAAAACACTAACGTTCAATTCTAAGTATTACAATTACGAACAACATAAAGCATAATATCCAAATAAATAGATGACTTCGTTTTTTATTCTCCTGAGAATATAGTTTTAGTCTAATAAAACTAAATGAAATAGCTAAATAAAAAAAAAGCTTTTATTGGTGCTATATTGACTAATAAACTTTCAATAATTTTTTCTATTTTTCTTTTGTCTCAATCTTCAAGGTCTATTTCAGGAAAACAAAATTTCATCAAATAGGCATCGGAAACTTCAACATTCAGAGAAACGTGACTGACAATAGCATAGTGATATCATCACGCAACGCTGCCGAGAAGGCACCGCCAGAAGATTTCGCTTTCACGTGAGCTGCCTGCAGCAAATTTCCAACATCGAGCATCAACGGCGACAGCAGAATTAAACAACGCAGCCATATAAACTATACAATACCAGCGAATCAACGGTATCCTTCCAAGATCCGAAGGGACAAAATCGAATACCATCTTCGTACCATTCCTCGTACGTGACGTAAAAATCAGTTTCCCAGACACTTACCACCCTACAGTCTCCCTTACATATCCCCCAAAATAGAAAACTGCGGTGGTAAACGCGGTCCTTAAAGGCGCATTCTTAAAAAAAAATATTCCTTGTCGTCAGTAAATAGCCGCGATGGGTACGGTAAATGTCAATCGTAGCGTCAGTGACGTTTTCTACCGTTATAAGATGCCCCGTCTTATGGCCAAGGTGGAAGGAAAAGGCAACGGCATCAAAACGGTCATAGTTAACATGGCCGAAGTGGCAAAGGCTTTGGGTCGTCCTCCGACCTACCCCACCAAATATTTCGGTTGCGAATTGGGCGCCCAAACTCAATTCGACTTCAAGAACGAACGATTCATCGTAAACGGGTCGCATGATGCCGTTAAACTCCAGGACCTATTGGACGGATTCATACGAAAGTAAGTTTTCCCTAGTTTATACAAGATTTTTTTTTAATGATTGTTATAAAAAAACTGCTTTCTTCGGGAATGGTGCCAATATTGTAATAGCTCATTAGTCCGGTCTAATTAAAATAGAATCGATCCGAGATCATTATAAAATATCACCGGCAAATATTTGTGTTCGTTTTCTTAAATCTATAATGATAGCAAAACATAATAGTTAAATTCAAAATATAAATATTCCTGCAAAAACAAACTGCTGGTAGCCAATAGCGTGATATAGAAACTTATTAGACAAACATTCAACATATTTATAAATGTAAAATTTGACAATTCTCATCACCTCTTTCGACAGATTATAAAACATACCTGAGGATGGCCTAGGCCGAAACATGTAGTATGTTAAATTAACAATTAAAGGATTGATAATTGGAACGGCAGTTTTGTCCTACCCAATATATACATCATTCAGATATGCCCAAGTTATACATTAAGTCAAAAATTAAGAGAAGTATAAGATGTGATACTAGAAAGAGACACTTCAGTTTGAAAGTGAGATACAAAATATTCTAAATTAAAGGGCTAGTGATGTGTGAAATCAGTAACATAACCCTATCATAACCTAGAAAGAAAACATCTTTTTCTCTACGTTTCATCGTGTTTTATTTTAAACTTTTTACGTACGGACATAATGAATTGTTGTGACTACTTTTGCGCTTTACAGAGTAATTTAGGTTGGTAGACAAGGCAGATAAATGTCTAGTAATCTAACTTCTTACATCGCTGACTGCTGGCTTATTAAGCTACGTTTCTACCGGAGAAACATTGTGGAACTTTAGTGCTTCTGTTGCTTGTTTCCGAAAATATTTTATAATATTCCTAAATTTTTTCGTAACAAATAGTACTAATTGTTCTAATAGATGCTTCAGAAAATTTCTTAATGTTGTTTTAGCAGTTTTATTTTAAAGACCGTATTACCCATATAGCTTATTTTATTCTTCAACGAAGTTCCGGTCGGTACTCCTTTTCAAATTTTAAAAATATATCCAGTAAAAAAAGGAAATTAATTAAATATTTTAATGAATTTGTAAATTCAATAATATATATTTTAATATTATAATAAACAAACCTTTTTTTACATAATTTTTTTTTTACTTTTTTTGTATCTCACTCTGACATGTTATCTGCTACCTCACGCTTAATAACGATGCCTTCAAATTTCCTTCATTATTTTTCATTTTTTTGTATTCGTTTTCCTATCAAAGTTTCTATTGCATCTTCAGTTAATAAAATTCAAATTTCCCGATTTTAAAATTCCAATATTGCAGTCATATTAAATAATACAATAATTACTCTGTTTAAATTTCCCGCCCTTCAATTTAAAGACACGATGTTACCGATGCTTTGAACAAAAAAATCAAGAGTTCCGTCAGTAGTGTCGTATCTTATACTTCCATTCAATCTTTGATTAAGTATAAATCAGTAAGCGCACTCAGCAGATAAAAAATGCTCCTAACAATTGCCAAGTTTTACCAAAATATAAATAAATGTAACAACAGTTGTGAGAGAACGGCCATATTTGAGAGGGAAAATTTTGATCGCTAGGAGAGAATCACACTAAAACGAATTGGAAGGCCAAAGTGATTATTAAATATGATTCAATACCTTAATGTATATGACGAATGCCGATGTATAGTTTTAATTATTTACATTAGAATGCGGTAGATGTCGTATACAGCACGAGAATTCAGAAAGAATTCGAGCGCTGTAAATGACCGAACGCACAACATTTGTATTAGATTTTTTGACCGAGAAAAATATTTAGAAAATCTTATTAAAAAAAAATACGTCAATGTAAAAATAAGTAGATGTGGATTGGTACTACTGCGTTTTGACAACTCAACTTAGCTCAAAGTCAAAGTGTATTTTTTGATGACGATTTTTCGTCAATAACATAACAGCAAGCAATTTTTCAACTAAAGTAAAAGGATATTATGCATATTTTACATTAGAAGTAACTGTGAGATGAGAAAGAAATACTGTACTAGGGCGGTAAAGCTAACCTACTGCTGCATCAGCGTACAGGTAATCCTGTGTTTATCGTTGACAAGGCCAAAAAAACATTCGTTTTAAAAACATTACCTATGGTACAGAAAAGTAGTAACTTCCATCTATAAAATGTCTATTCTTCCAGCACTTTCAGCTTTATTCTTTCCTCCCATGCTTCGTAGGAATCACGCGCGTATACAGGGAGGAGAGGGGAGGGGGCATACCCCATTGCCCCCTCCCCTCTCCTCCCTGTATATCCCCCTCCCCCCGCCCACTATGAACCAGCGAAACCCACTTGTAAATCAAATTTTACAACAACATCCACAGCAACAAACACTCATCCTTCTTTTTTCCTTTTTTTGTGTAATTACCCCTCCCATGATGACACTATTCAAATTGTATCGAAAAAGAGCCGAAATTTTTTTTTTAGTTGTATACGCGCCTGGTAGGAATACGATAGAACATATACAAATCAGTTAATCAACGTGACATATATAGGGAATATATATAGATATATTTGAAAAGGAGTACCGACCGGAACTTCGTTGAAGAATAAAATAAGCTATGTGGGTAATACGGTCTTTTAAATAAAACTGCTAAATAGCCTCAATATTTCGTCATATATTTATGACTTCCTCAGGAGGACATCTACAATATTACAAAGAATATGAACCAATAGTAATAAATATTTAAAATAATACTTACAAAGTTCAAATATAATAATCAAATTAAACGTATTTTAATTTAGAATTTTTTAAAAGTCAAAAAACATTTTTGTAAACAAGGTAATGTTACTATGTATTTTTTAAAATGTTGCAGTAAATATGGTTGGGTTGATTTGTGTCTGTTTTGAAATTAATAGAATTTTGATTACTGTTAATATGAACCATTTCTAAAAATAACCGCTTTTTGTAATTACTTTCAACATCAAGAATTTTAGTATTATCATAATTAAAATTGTGGTCTAAATTTTGAAATTGTAAAGACAAGGCACATGAACGTTTACCTATACGACTATCACTTTTATGTTGGGTTATTCTATTCTTTAGCATTTGAGAAGTTTGACCAATATAACAACCTTGACAATCACGACAAGGAATATTATATACCAAATCACTTTGGTCCAGAATTGGTATCTTGTCTTTAGTTTTTGTAAAGATTATTCTTATGGTTGTTATATTATACTTCGCAATTTTGATATTCTTAAAATCTTTAAAATGTTTAATTACTTTATTAGTTAAACCTTCTACGAAAGGTAATTTATAATATTTAAAAGTGGTAGTTGTATTAGTATTTATATGTTCATGTAAGGAATTTGGAGAGTAAATTAATTTGAAAAGAATATTTTTAGGGTAGCCGTTATTGGAAAAAATATTAAATAACTTTTTTAAATTGTCGTTAAGAAATCTTGTGTCGCTAATTTGTGTAATTCTGTTTTTCATAGCAATCACAGTATTATATTTCTGATTTATAGGATGATTAGAGTAAAAGTTAATAAATATATAGATATATATATATATGCAGTATTTGGCAGCAGGTATTACCTACCAATGGGTCTCAGTATTTGTTCGTCAGCTGAGAATGCGCCTAGTGATAATATGATATGGATGATCTCCGGACATAAACAGATAAATCATTGATTGGTGATTTTCCAGGAAAAATGAAAGTATCCTACAGCAAGTGTGATATCCATGCGTATAATATAAAATACATCATTTTTGATCATATCACCTTAGAATTATTACTTAAACAGGGCGAAATGAACACAACTTTTGTAATATAGCGTATCTAGCGACAAAATAATTACTTATCTGCTTATGTTCCGAAACCATCGATATACATATGACGAAAAAGAATGAATTATAAAATACTGACTTCTTAATATGTATCTCTGTGTTTTTATTTCTTTAAGTTCAATAGATGTAAAGCAGAGATCTTTCAAATAGAAAGCAGCATCCCTCAATCAATTAACTTTTCGTAAACTGTTGGATTCTGCTTTAATATACCTTACATGAATCATTGTCATTTTGCAATGTACCAATTCTTTTAACATAATAAAATATACAAACTTAAACTTCAACTTATGTATAGTGCATTTCAAGATATAAGAACATCTCAAATTCATGTGCGAAAAATATAAAATATTTTTTTTTGCGGAAAGTAGGTTTTTATGACAATCAAACATTTTCGCGTTCGCGTTTTGTGTAATTTTTTATTTTATTTTGTAGATTTGTTTTGTGTCCCGAATGTGAGAACCCAGAAACAGATCTACTGGTGTCGGCGAAACGAGGCACCATTTCCCAGGGCTGCAAAGCATGCGGTTACCACGGCCAGCTTGAATCCAATCATAAACTGATCACGTTCATATTGAAAAATCCGCCGAATTTAAATCCGGCCGTGCAAGGCTCCTCATTGACGGAGGGTAAACGTTCAAAACGTAGCAAACGTACTAATGGCGAGACCAATGGGGACGGTAAGGACGGTAACGAAGGAGGCGAAGGCGGCGATTCGTTTGCCGATGCCTCCCTCTCCGAAAAGAACAATGAAGATGATGACAGCACTCAGTGGACAGCCGACGTTTCTGATGAAGCCGTTCGTGCTCGCATGCAAGATTTGACAGACGGAGCCAAGAATATGACCATCACCGATGATTTGGAGAAACCAGAGAAGGAACGCATGAATATGCTGTACGAAATGATTAAGAACAAAAGAGATGCAGGCATGTTGGATAATGCACAGGTGAGTCCAGAATATGTTTAAGGCGTTCTTCATAATTTTCCTCTAATAAATTATATTCCGTCTTGCTTATTCAACCTTTTCCGTTTTGTTTCCACCATCTTCTTTCAGTACTCTCTTCTGACATCCTGTTTGCATAATCCAGCCAACTACGTCGTATCGGTATAATTCTTCTATATCAAGATTTGTTTTTCTCTTCCATACACCTTCTGCTTGCTTTTGTTGCGTACCAAAAAAAAAATGTTTTTGTTTCTCGCTGAGAAATTTCAGCATTTTTCTTAAACCAGATACACAAAAAATATATAAAATTCGTTCACTCCATAGCACCTATCTTTACATAATGAAGTTATATAACTCAAATTTCAATATTAGGTTTAAATATAATTATAATTGGAAAATTAAAGAACATAAAAATTTTGAAACCGGTTAACTGATATCAATAAAACTGGATAATTGGTTTTCAAAACTGATTTTTTAAATCTATTTCCACATGGTTACAATTTTATTCATTATGACATATAGCAATATGAGAGGTATAACTGTAAAGTCGTAAATTATTTGATGAACGTTTTGCCGTTTTCAGAGATAATAATTATTAACGTCTGCATTTTCAAAATAAGTATGTATTTTAAATACAAAAAAAATATTGTTAATACGCAATAAATATCTGTTCTGTCTTGACACACGCCAAATGTTTTTAATATTATTCTTTTATACAGACGTGTTATTCACGATTATATCTGAAAACGGCATAGTGTCCACTAAATAACGTAGAACTTCACAATTATACCTCTCAAAATTAGGCATACGAATATCGCTATTAGTGATGCGACGAGTCCGTGATTTTGAGAATCGAGTAACTCATACTTTTTGAGAATCGAGTCCATACTGGAGTAAGCAGACTTGATTCTAGTACTCGGGTTCCCATAGTCGATTTTAGTACCCGAGTTCCCAGACTCGATCTCAGTACTCGAGTCCCCAGACTCGATCTCAGTAGCCGTGTTCCCAAACTCGATTCTAATACTCAAGTTACCAGAACCAGTAATAAATAAAATATTGCAAATATTTCGTAATCAAATAAAACAAAACGAAACATTTTAATGGGGACGGTAACTTGCAAACGACATACATAGTAGATCCTAATTGTTTGAATTCAAGTCTGGGGTCGAGTCTCAAATCGAGTCTACAAGTTTGAGTCAAAATCAAGTCTACGATTTCGAGTTTGGAATCGATTTTACATATTCGATTCCAAAATCGGTTCTAGATATTCGAGTATATCGAGTTGAGAACTCGAGTCGTCGCATTACTACTCGCTATGTGTCGCAATGAAAAAAATTGTAATCGTTTCAACATAGATTTTAAAAACCGATTTTCAAACCTGATTTTAAAAAGCGGTTTCGAAAATCGATTTGAAAAACCGGTTTCAAAAGCCTGATTTAAAACAAAACTGTTTTTAAAAACCGATTACAAAAAAAAAGTAAAGTAAAATGGTAAAAAGATAACAATTATATATTATCATACTCAATTCTTCCTAATAAAAAAAAACATTTTCTTATTATTATATAAGCATAAACATAAGTAAATTAAGCTAACAAAATAACATTGATTTAAAAACTAAGAAAACTGAAAATTTAGAAATACAGATTCATGTAACGTTTTTTTCTTTTTTTCTTGGCAAATTTGCGTCATTCAGATTTAACTTCTCTCTTTTCAGTGATTTTTTGTTTGTTTTGAGTTTAAATATTTATTTTTTTTTAAAAAATCTTAATTTAGAAAATTTTTCAAGTAATATTTTGTCAACGGGAACGTGTTTTGCAATATACTTTCAAGTTCTTTTTATTATAACGGAATACCCCAATACTAACGTTTTAATGTAAACAAACACGAGAATGATCGCGGAGCGCGTCATCACAGCGTCATCGTGTATCCATCCCCTCCTTTCCCCGGGCCTCACCTTCAACTTACGAGGTAACCTTATGTATATGGACCTTGATAAATTGGTGGGTAATTTTATGTTTCAACGTTTGAACGTTTCAAAAAATATAATAAATATATTTTTGCGCACGAAAGGGCATGGACATATGGATAAATAACCATACCGCTAACCCCATTCGATGGATTTCGACATACAAAAGCAATGTGTTGCTTTCCATTTTCAACAATTAAAGTTTCTCAAGAATATCCCAAACCAAATTGTGACCAAAAACATTCTTGTATAGAAGATCCAACAAAGCACTTTTCTAAATTATTAACGCGAGTCTGTTCCCCTATTTTTTTATTACTTTTCTGTATCTTATAATTTCCGCTGCTATAGATATTTCTTTTGAATATAACGTTTTCGCTATTGACCCCATTGCATTGCTTCCCTTGTTCAATCTTTTTTATATTTCTTTGCCTTCTTTCTTGTTATTAGTTATTTTTACCTCCGATTCAGAGTGACTTTATAAATTTGTGTGTTCACTTCGAATTTACTATATCTTTATTTGTTTATTTTTTTCCTTTCTCACACTTCATTCAAAAATGGCGGATAATATTAGTATTTAAGTAACCAACCTTCAGTAGATTCATAGGGTCGGTTCTCTATTCGCATTCAATTGTCAGTAGTGCTATGTGACAATGACAGTAATAATTTTATTTGCCGCTATCTTCGATATCCTTCAAGATTAGTTTATCGTTACTTGAAATCAGTACACGAACTCTTAAACTTGTAAATATCTTATTTATATAAAGATATTGCCGAAATTAAGAACTAATTGATATAAAAACGTTTAAAATATTTATATGATATTTTACTATCGCTTTGAACAAAATTTAATCTAATAAATACGATAATCATATAGGTAAAGGAAGCTAGAGCCCTTTCAATTTAACAAACGACCTTCGTCATCCTTAGTTAATAATGCTGCATTTTGAAATGTTGTCGAATGTCTGTTTTCTGACAATTAGTCGATATTAATTTGAGGGGTTATAATTAGAGGTTCAGATGCATTTCAACCCATTATTAAACTACAATTCGTTCGAATGCAGACCTTTATTAGGTACTTTATTTTATCTTCATTAAATTTTACCCCGTGTAACCTTGGCTCTTTCCATTTTTTCTAGTTCTTTTCTAAGCTCAAAATTATCTTTTGATCTTTTTCTGATCTAAAACATTTTCTTTTGTAGACACAAAAAGACATTGTGGTTGAAGCCGAACGTTTGGAGATAAAAACAAAAACGCCGTTGATTTTAGCGGAATTGCTTTTCGACCAGAACATCTTGAGTCAAATCAAAAAGCACCGTGTTCTGCTATTGCGATTTACCATAAACGATAAAAAGGCCCAGAAATATTTCATGGGTGGCTTGGAACAGCTGATCGCTCTTCATCAAGACGCTTTAATTACAAAAGTTCCATCCATCTTTAAGGTAACTTGAGGTTTTACTAATTATCTGATAATAATAATTTATGTGACCCTTACAAAGGTACTCTACGATTTGGATATTTTAACTGAAAGTACATTCATCGAATGGGCCGATAAGGTATCGAAGAAATACGTCTCTAAGGAAGTATCGCAAGAGATCCACAATAAAGCAGCGCCATTCATTAAGTGGTTACAGGAAGCGGAATCCGAGAGCGAAGAAGAAAGCAGCGAAGATGATGTTGAGATCGAATACACCGACAGAATGCAAACTTCTAGGCCACCTGCGGCGACGGCAGTTTCTCCAGCACAAACAAAACGTCAAGATGAGGAAGAAGATGATTTTGATATCGATGCGATCTAAAATGCTGAACAAAACAGGGTTCTTTTCTTCTTTTTTTTTTTTTAATTCACCAATAACCTTGCAGCCCGCTGTATTGTTATTGCGTCTCTATCATGTTATTTTTATATAATTAATCTTCTTTCCGGAAAGCCTTGCGTTACTGCATTAGACTATTTAATCTTCTTTTTTTATATGCGAATTCTTTTGTTTGTGGATTAATCATTCATCTCCCAAAATATATAATAATACTGAAGATGATAAAAAAGGGAATATGAAATAATTAATGATATATATTTGGAAGAAATTTTTCTAAACATGGAATATATTAGCTTTTACTTATCACCACATATGGAATATAATAAATAGGTATGGTTTTATGTGTTATTGCGCTCTATTATAATGATGCAGAATATTCCTCGAGATTTGTAATACTATAAAATATATTAGGTAGAATTTATTTGATGTATATTAATCAATTACCGATGGACATCCGTCTGTTATTTTATTGTGAATAAAAAGTATTTTGAAACTTCAGTTCTTGTTTTTTTTTTTTTTTTCATTCATTTATACCAAGCATATAAACACTACTCAAACCGCACGAGTGTTCATAAATGATTAAGATTAAGGTCAAATTAAAGGCGTGAAATTTGAAATTTAAATTGATGGTAAAATAAGTTACTTTGGATATATTAAAAACTTGTTCTTTTTAGAGCTATCCAAAGCATTTTATTTTTTTTCCGAGTTTTCACTTTTAAAACGACTGTTTATAGGGAATTATTTCATTACAAGTACTAATCTGTATATTTGGTTGCATATAGTTCTCATCTTAAGCATTTATGAACAAATGGTATGTATTTTTCGCTAAGCTAGGATCCAGGCAGGCTGAGGGCTGTGTTTGTTGTTATTTTTAAACAGGAACCTGAAAAAAAGAGGAATTGCTGAAATAAGTGATGAGATAAGACAAGAAGAGTCACTTTCAGTTGACGCCTTTGATGTGTTGCCAGAAAAATGACAACTGCCGCTACTTTCCAATCTTCGAAGAACGTGTGTTAGAGAGGAAAGTGCAACCGCACAATCTCGGCTATTTATCATCTGCTGCGTTAAACTATGGAATTATTACTGTTATTATTAAATAACAAAACAGCAAGGAACAACCCAAATAATAAGTTGAATTAAGAATGCATTTGAATTACTTCAAAAATAATGTTTAATTATTCTCAGTTATAAGCAACTGGTAGTCTAGCTAAACCAGGATACCTTGAAAACACATTAGTAACGATTGCTTATGCAACCGGAACTACAAGTACTCTACCTAGCGATATGTAATTGTTCGGCAATCATTTTTAATTAACATTTAAGTGTTATTTTTGGTTGCGTAAATAATTAAAAATTTATTGGGCTGAGATTCGTATTTAATTTGAGCAAGACACCACATAAGATTGTCTGACAAAAACACTCCCAACTGCGTAACATATTGAACTAATTCAAACTAAATAATTACTAGCTATCTATAGTAAAACTGTCCGTATTTATACCTAATATTAGTAATATTAAGTTTGTTCGCGTCGCATGAACTATTTGCACTATTATACATTTTTGCACACAAAAGTTCTAAAAAGTGCATAAAAGTGCAAATAGTTCTTGCGACGCGAACAAACTTATTATTACATATGAACCTGCCATTATAGCAACATTAGCAGCCCCATGTAAAAGCCAAATTTAAATTTCCCGCAACAACTTTTAGTGAATTCAACGTAACGGCATTAAAATAACTATTACTGTTGTAAAAAATGGTTAGTAATTTTATGTTTAAACGTTGAAGTTAGTAAGAATAATTGCGGGAAGTTTAAATTTGGCTATTAGGGCTGTTTCTCTCCGAGAATTTATTTCGCAAGTTTTTAGCGTTTTTGATAGCCAATAGTAGCAACTACTTTTTAATCGATTTGTAAGCAGTGCTACCAGATCTACTAATTCTTCAATAGATCCACTTATTTCAAGTACAATCTACTGAAATGTTATAATAGTATTCAACAACCAGAAATTTGATTAATCACGAATTTATTTTTTATTGTTATTTATACAACGCCACGACTCTGCATACAAAAATATAGTAATGTATCGTTCCAAAACATCGCTAAGAGTTGATTGAAAGAGGATATAAAAATTCATATCATCATGAATAAAGATAGACATCTGGTCCATTTAATCGCCGGAGTGAAATTTCTGTTTATTCTCTATTCTGTGCTGAGGGAGTGTGGTACCAGCAGTAACTACAAAAAAAAAACCTTTATCGACACCCGATCATCACCCTATACGTTTACCTTAAATTTTTCTTGTTTTCCTTTCCTGGTATAAAAAACACTTTTTACAACCACGAACAACTAGGTATATTCTTCACAAAATCCAACAATCGACTCTCCCGATTCTTTCTCCGCGGCTAAACTGAGCCATCGCTTCCTATGTATTTATTTGCTGAGTTTGCTAGTTATTATTGCTTCTAACAATCATACCACAGGAAACGAGGCTTCGATTTTCGCCTATTATACTTATTTATGCAATGCATAATGGAACTTTCCGTGGCAATATGCATAAAATCCCACCATATATACGTTACAATAATTTTTGAGTGATCAACAATTTTAAATAATTAAATAATTTAATATGTCTTTGCGATGTGTCTACTTTTTAAGAGGTATACTAACTAATTGTATTTGTGTAAAAGAATACTTATTTAATTCGGTCATTCGTTTTTAAAATAAAACGCGCCATACAAATGTTTTTTTTTGAATTGCCAGGGCAGGCAACCTTTCCAACAGGCGTACAAAATCAAATAATGTCTATGGCGCAGTTTTTTATCTATCAAAACTAAATGTTTTAATATTTTTTATTGTGAGAAGAAGCACTTTATTTGATATATACATAAAAATGCATACTTAATATTAAAGAAAATTAAATAAATTGTTATGTGAATAGTAGACAAGTTCACAATACTGGGGTATTGGGATTTGGGGAATTTGCCATAAATAGCATGGATATCACTAATTGTGCCATTTTCACATTGTTGTTCGTTGTAGTTGGACTGTTTTGAATGTTTCTGGGGTTACAATTTCAAAAATCTACAGTTTAAAGGCCATAACGCATTAATTTCTCCGTGGTTTCTTACCTCCTAAAATGTAAGTTACACTTCACTGCTAATATAACTGTAGTGTTTCATTTGTTTTTAAATTTAAAATCACCAAAATATTTGCGTCTGTTCTACTTAGTCAAAAGTAGAATATTTAAATATTGCATTAAAATGAATACGATACTTTGTCATAGAAATATGGCAGAAGGCGCCACCGAGAGGTCGAGCAGCCTTAATTGAAGCGTTTAAATCTCGATTAACAAACCTGGGCGATGTCAAGGCTCCGGAGCAGAAGAACCGAAGAAACCTCTTGGTAGAGCAGCTCTGATAGCTCGAATGAAAAGAACTGCAAATTGGTCGAACTGGTCCTTCAACAGGAGGGCCTAGTACTGTAGAAGAACCTAGAGTTCCAGAAAATCAGCAGTGCCTGAAGAACCGTCACAAGACAAACCCGAGCTCCCTGTGTGTTCATTCAAAGGTAAGTGATATTTTAAATAAAACTGCTGTTTGTGGCTCTTGTTGCCACCTGTTTGTCTGCATGTAATTCACTTGCACTCAAGTAGATTAGCATTGTCAAATTTTGCTTAATGTTTGTGAGCCTATTTGTATCAGTACCAATCTTTTATGCCTATTCTAAGTATATGCATAATGGGATTTACTATTGTAAACATATTTATGGACTGTAAATTAAGAACAGAGTAGTGATACTATAATAATTTTACAGTGAACTGCAGTATTTAATTGGAAATAAATTAAAAATAAAACAATAAAATTTTATATTCTTTGAACAATTGTGGAATCTCTATAAGTGTGTAGTTGTAAAAAACACTTTATTTTTTCATACACATTTTCCTTAGGATATAGAGAATGAAAGAAGATAATGAGATACTCACAAATATTTGAAACAAGAATTTTATAAGAGTCAAAATTGCATTGAACAGTTGTTTTTTTGTTTTCCAATTATCACACATTTTGAAGGAAAGAATATGATATATTAAAACAAAGGATTTATTATTTTATTCACTGGTATTGATCTTTTTCTTATAAAGCGTATAAAATTGATTGTTCTATAGAGTAGTCCTGTTTTACAAACTTTGACTTAAAAAAATGATTTCCTTTATGATAAATATGGCCACTCATTTATGAGTGGACATTCAAATAAGGGATGCCCCGCTGTATCTACCCCACCACATTCACAGAGCGAACCATTAACCCACCCAATTCTACATAAATATGATTAAAAATTACCGTGACCTGTTATTAATTCTACCGCCTGATACGATAAATTAACCTTCATTTCACTAAAACGTGTACCGATAAACGCTACCGATAAATTTTCTAGTCCACCTATTTAAGGTATTATCCCACCTACTCTGCCAGTCATGTTCAAGTTTATCCCTAAACGCTTTTTTAACTACACTAGCCGAAATTAGCCCAAATCTAATAATCGAGCTATCTCCCCTAGACACCGCCTCTTTCGCTAATTGAACCGCCCTCTCATAACCGATTGTACCTACATGAGCCCTAGTCCAAGAAAGTTTTATATTCCCCTCGCGCAACATATCCCAAGTATCTAACAACAAATCAGTCGGATTTTTTAAATTCTCTAACGCCTCTAATACAAATAAGCCATCTGTTATAATTCTCACCAACATTTAGCTGCCTGAGAATCAATTTAAAAATGGGACCACAAACTGCAGCTTTACCAATTTTAACGTTCTGTGCGGCCATTACTAATTACTTTTCTTTAGGTACTTCTGGTAGTCCTATCTTTGTCACTGCAAATTACATAAGACTTTCTATCGAGAAAGATAAAGGCGTCTTTGAATATGACCTTCGATTTTCACCAGAGATTGACGCAAAACCGTTAAGATACAGAATACTTAACGCCCACATCGCCCAAATGGGTGGTGTTCGCATATTTGACGGTGGATCTGTTTTATACCTGCCAATAAGATTACCCGACCTAAAGACAGTCTTTACTTCTCAGCACCCACTTCAAGATGAAGAAGTCAAAATGACTGTAACTTTTAAGAAAGTGAAGAGGCTTGGCGAATGTGTGCATTTGTTTAATGTTTTATTTAAGCGGGTGATGCATGCCCTTGAATATTCCCGTGTTGGGAAAAACTATTTTGACTGCACGCATGGTTCCCTGATACCGCATCATAGATTAGAGATTTTGCCAGGGTACGCAGTTGCCGTCGATGAATTTGAGGGCGGTCTGATGTTATGTATGGACGCTCAGCATAGAGTTTTACGTACAGACACCGCACTACAGCTTATGAACGACGTTATTCGTAGGGCACCTGAGAGATTTAAAGATGAAGTTACCAAACAACTAATCGGATCCGTGGTTTTAACCAAGTAAGTTTAGTTTTCCGTGTTTCTTTTAATCACAAGAGACGACATTTAAAGCCTAACATCTCAACTTGTCCCTCTTTTTTAATTTTTTTATTGATTTTGAAAATACTTTTAGTTTCTGCATTGCTGTGCGGCAAACTAATGCACAACTTTATCAATTTAATGATCTAAAGATTTTATCTTCGTGGAAATTTTTGTAGGTGTGTAAAACGTGCAACAATTCCTTAACTGAGTATTTTCAAAAAGATTTTTGTGTGAAGAAGTGTGAAGTGAAGAATTTTTTTTTAATAGTTCATTTATTGGCATTAATTATTAAAATGTATTCTGTATCAATTCTGTTCTGTAAATTGTGTCCGTCAATAACCGCAAACCTAATATGAATATAGGTGAAACTGGAAGAACAAATAAACGCTAATCCTAATAAAATAACTAAAAACGATATTATGGAGACACATACTGAAATTTACAAAGAAAATAAATTCACAAGATGCAGAATAAACATATATTTTGTGCGACCCCTCTTCGCTCTTGCCGACTACAAACTAATTCTGTATCTAGCACGTCTAGTCGATCAACATCATGAATCGTGCTCCGTCCGCCTATGATCGAGCCTCGTATAATAGTCGATAGTGCTTGTCGTTGTTCGCTCCTTGCCAATCAGCAGGCGAACATTCAAATAAAACATGTCCGGCTGTATCTATCCCACCATATTCACAATGCGAATTACAAATCCTCCTAATTCCACATAAAAATGATTTAAAATTACTCTGATCCGTTGCTAACTTTATCGCCTGATACGACAAATTAACACTCATTTTCAAAAAACGTGTGTCGTAACTGATAAATTTCGTAGTCCATCTCCCATTTAAGGTAATATCTCACCTACTCTCGCAATCACTATCAAGTTTATTTCTAAACGCTTTTGTAATTGCGCTAGCCGAAATTAACCCATATCAAATTATCACGCAATCCCCGGTAGACACCGTCTCTTTCGCTCTCTCATTATCGATTTTACCTACGTGAGCCTTAGCCCCAAAAGTTGTACACCCCCTTCAAGTAACATATCCCAAGTATTTAATAATAAATTAGTGGGATTTTTTAAATTTGCTAACGCTTCTAACACATATAAACTATCAGACGTCCCGTTTAAATTTCCACTGACGGCCAATATAACGTACTGTCTGACACTGCAACCAATTCGGCCTAAAAATTATTGTAATGACGCTCTACTTTAAACTTTTGATTATACAGTGACTGACAGAAAGTGCGCAAGAGACATGAGATTCTTTTTTCTTTAATTTAGTAACTTTTTTTGCATGTTTTTTTAAATAAAATAACACTCATCAAATCTTCTGAACATTTAATTGTATACGAGGGAAGGTCAAAAATATGAAACCACGCTAAGAGTAAAGTGTCTCAGTTTTTGCTTAGAAGATTCTTTTGAAAAGAAATGTTGCTGCAAATTTAACGTATATCCAAATATGAAATTTCGCTTAATTTTAGCAAAAAATGAAATTTAATCATTATTTTAGAAATACCCTGCATACAAAGTCGCACATCCAATTCTGGGTATAGTTTGTGAGAGAAAAACATGAATACTATCACAAAGTTGTTAGTTAATTATTTTGCTTTATTTAAAAACAAACAAAACAAGAGGTGCAGCAAAAATAATTCCCATTTTAAAGTTTTTTTTTGACCGCAATAACATTGTAACAAAAACTCACATAGTATGTATTCATGATTTTCTTTCACAAGGTATACCTAGAATATCCTATTCTATGAAGTATGATCTCAACCGACTTTTTATACAGGGTAATTTCGAAAAAAAAACGATTAAATTTAATTTATTGCTAAAACAAAACTTCATATTTGGATATATGAATCTAGAACAATATTCCTTAACAAAAGAATCTTCTAAACTCAAAAACTGAGACACTACTCTCGCGTAGTTTCATATTTTTGACCTTCTCTCGTATAAAATTAAATTTTTCGGTAGGTTTGATGAGTGTTAGTTTACTTTAAAGACATGCAGATCTAATTAACAGAAAAAAGGATTTACTAAATTCAAAGACAAACAAATTTCCATATGCTGCACACTTTCTGCCGATCACTGTATATTTTAATACGCCTTTTAAAAAGAAATAATCTATAAAATTATAAAAAAATAATTACCTATAAAAGGAGGACAGGTAATCATAGTGAAATAGTTTTAATTTGTTGTTGGGAGTATGGTAATAATTTTGGATTATTGAACTCCATTTCCCAGATACCGTATATTAATAAACTAATAATTATTTTATTAACTAATTTTTAAAACAGACTAATTCGATACTCAATTAAATCATACTTTTTTATCATTTTAAGTATAATAATAAAACATATTGTGTGAATGATATACTGTGGGATCATAACCCAAATGAAACTTTCAAAACCCACGATGGTAGGGAAATCACGTTTGTTGAATATTATAAGAATAACTACGGTTTAACGATACAAGACCAAAAGCAACCACTTTTATTACACCTGCAGAAAGCTCGGAAATCAAAAAGTCCCGAAGTGGAAGAACGACATATATGCCTTATCCCGGAGTTTTGCAATTTAACCGGGCTTACGGACGATATGCGTTCTGATTTTCGGGTAAGTTCGCCACTGATTTACGCTCACGTTACTTCCTATAATTACATAAAATTCTTTTGTAGATAATGAAAGATGTGGCGCAGTACACCAGAATTACACCCGCTCAACGGTTACTTGCCTTAAAGAAATACGTAAGCAACGTAAAAAATTGCGAAAAAGCTACGAAAATTTTATCGGAATGGGGAATGCAAATTAACAACGCGACGATTGATTTGAATGCTAGGGTGCTTACTCCAGAAGTAATCCTATTTGGGAATGGTGTTCGGCATCAAACAGATGAGAAAGCAGACTGGACGGGTCAGCTGTCCAGGAACACGGTGTTAGGTCAAATTGATATTACATCGTGGGCCATTGTACACGCAGAGAAAGATTCACGGTACGATTTTCCACCTGTATTGTATTTTTTTTTATACTTTTCGTTTCTTCTACAGGGTTTCTAATGAATTTGCTGAGAATATGTGTCGATTAGGAAGATCATTGGGCATCAATATCAGGAAACCTCGCATGCATTCTTTACATAACGATAAAACCGGATCGTTTGTTAATGCTTGTAATCAGATTATTGATGATCATTTACAGGTAGGTAAAAAAAAGTTGTTACATACCACCATTCCAGAGAACAGAGAATAAAGCAGAAGATATAGTCCATTAAAATTTGTTATGACAATTGACAATATATAATCCTGAAGCTTTCAATATTTTCAGCAGAAGCATTGTTTTGCTGTTAGTGGAATAAAAATATTTCGTTACACCTGCCATTTCTATCTTAACATTATGCATGTGAATACGTAAAGATTAGCCTTAACAATGAATGACGGCTTCGAAAATTGCAGGCATCTAACAGCAAAAATTGACTTTCTTATTATTTTTTTAACTGAAAAGTCCGTGCAACTTATCGGATAGAAATTTAAAAATTGGCACAGAATATTGTCATCTTTTCAACTAAAATTATCATTCAATGCTAATATTACTATTTACTCACAATCAGTAAAATATCCAACATACGACATTCTTTAGTATCACAACTTTGTACCTGTAACAATAAACAACACTAAGAACTACAGCAGAATCTTAACAGATAAGTCTTACATCACAAAATGCTGCATCTAATAGACTACAATTGTTTAGAAAAGTACATAAAAGCTGTCAAAAAATCTGCCATATTTTTCTAATACTAAGATGACTTGATCTACAATTTTTTGCATGTAATAAATTTTTCTCGGCTATTTATAAATTTTTACTGTCACAAATGCCGTCCGCAGCGGGTCAACATTTTTTTTTTTTTTTTCAAACAAATAAATAAAACAACCCTACTAGCCAAATTTAAATTTCCCGCCACTATTTTCAGTGACTTCAAGGTAAACCCATTAAAATAACTATTAACGTAGTACAAAATGGTAGGTAATTTTATGTTTCAAAGTTGAAGTTACTAAAAATAATTGCGGGCAATTTAAATTTGGCTATGTGGGAATAAATCTAACCAAAGTGAGATTTATTGTTCCAACAGAAAAGGTGTTTGGAAACTCCAATAAAATGTACCTACAGAACGATATAAAAATCTTTTGCACTACAAAAAGGAAAATGCCCGTTAAAAATGTTGTCACACCACAAAAGTTCATATTGCGCGACAAAATAATATGTTTTAAGGTTTGCTAATTTTGTAATTTAGTCTTTTGTTGTGGATGACGCATGTTAAAGTAATATTTTCGTAGTAAATAATTATTTAGCAACACTAGTAATAAACCACTTTTGTTATAATAATGCTGTAATCATCACAACACCAACTTAACTAAAACTTTATATTTTGACCACAATAGCTAATAATAATAATAATATAATATATTTCCTATATAAAAAATTACATTATTTTAGCTTTAGGGTTAAAGATGGTGATGTGGTAGGTAATACAGGTAATGTATAATGTGCTATAGTGAAGCACAGGAAAGATAAATTTGAATATTGAATAATACATTTCAATGCATTACATTACAAATATTGAAAGGGTAGCTGCAAAAGAGCGCTAGCTGTAACTTGCAATACTCACGTCTAGCAACAAAGAATTGCTGCAATTGTAGAGATCAGGGGTGACCACATATATATTTTATAAAAAGCTATACGTGGATACACAAATTCAAAATTGTTTATTTAATATAACTGCATATTTTAACAAAACATATAGAAATATATTTACCTATCAAAAAGAATATAATTATTTAAAAATTTTAGTATTAAAAGTCAAATACAGTCGAACTTTCATAATTCGAACTTAAACGATTTTTTCTAGATTTAGATTTTTCTTTTAAATTTATTGCCCCGAATTTAAATTTAAATATATAGAAGAAACCTAAACAAGTAAACAAACAAAATTTGGTAGAAGGGAAAGTATTTATACAAATATTAAATATAAGCCTATAAGCCGCAATTAGGATTATTAAGGGTTAACAACCATCAGCAATATCAATATTACTGAAGAGCAAAGTATTAAGATATTTAAATATCTAATAATAGTGAGGGGATTAATAAGCTTAAATTGGAACTAATCTGGATTAATTTTATTAAGTATTTCTTTTTTTTTTTCTTTGTAATAAATAATAACCAAATACAAAGTCGAGAGGTTGCTTTACAATAAAGATTAGATGCATAAAAAAGGAAATGACACAAAAAAATTAAACAAAATCATATTTTAGGAAATTGTTGAAACCTTACAGATGGCGCAAGTGTAATACAAATTTTACCCAATGATTCTAATGACGTCATATTTCAATTAACCAATGCTTTATACCATCATGCGCCTTTTTAGAAAATTAAATTACGCCTTCTTTCTTAAGTAACAAAAATAAAATAGCGTCGGTGAGACCGGCTATTAGTAAATTGTTGAATACAGAGACGGTTATTTGTATATATTTGTTGTATTTTACAAAAAAAAAAAATATTAACAAATCAAACAAACAATCCTTTCTGTTTCTTTTGTTTTTACATCGGTCATGTTTCCAAAACGTGTGGTTTTCTTTCAATTTTTAATACAGTGGCAACCATTAGCTGTTCGTCCATTTTCATAACAAGAATCGCAAAATTACATTCGCCTACATTAAATGACAGATTGTGGACGATGTTTATGTGATTACTATAGCAGTGTTTTATTTGCCACACCGATCATCAGTATTCACCCACTGCAAATTTTTAGATTATTAAAATAAACCATAGTTTACCAACATAAAAATATGTATATAATTATTATCTTGATGATAAAAGAAAAAAATCCCCCTTTGTGTAAGAAAGAAGCTTATTTAAATTAAAGTATTAAAAATGATCCTTTTGTCGGGTTCAGGTAAACGGATTAAAGTGCCATTTGCCAACCCATTTGCCTACTGAGTCCCTATTGAGCCAAAACTTCAATGTGTTTATTCTATTTATAAACCTTTTTTCTCTATACATTTATATTTTTGTTTAAATTTTTAGTCTTTGCCTTTGATCGCAATAATGCACTGAAATAAATAATTTATGGCTTTGATAAGCGAATATGTGCTCCAAAAGCTGCATTTACACCTAAGAAATTTTAAAATTCTCGATTGCTGGTGTCCCGTTTTTTCCTGCGAGAAGTGTACTTGTGTATAGTCACAGGCAGAAACTGGTATTTTACATAATCCTATGAGTTCTACCCAGGTTTCATTAAATCATGGAAGCGCAAATAATAATTAGCTACCATTCCTTGTAAGTGACATCAAACAATCTCAGACAAATAGAAAACACCATTGGCGGCATATGTATGTATGCATTTCCAATAATATTTGTGGTGTAACACTATGCCAGTGTTTTTATTTAAAAAAGAAACATAGCGTATAGATTTTTTTTTTTTTTTTTTTTTTAGTTTTTGGGTTTGACTGAATATGAGTTTTAGTTGTTCGTTCATGATTGTATATTAAGTATAAGATAATTGATTTCTGGATATTGTTGAGGATGGTTCATAATTTTAGGTGTTATTTGAACTATTTTCATTGTCTTGGTTGTGGTTTATCATCCATGTTCCGGCCTGCATTCCCCCTTCGTTTTTAAGGTAGTTTGAAAGCATACAGTATTTGAACATGAATGAATTTTGGTGCAAACTGGCAGAATTTCGTTCATATTCGAATTCAGTGTGCTTTAAGGCTACCTTGCAGATGACCGGCGAATGCAGGCCTAAACGTCAGTATAAACCACGACCAAAAAAAAAAATGGAAATATTCCAAATAACACCTCAAAAGTTTAAGATACTTACATCTTAGTTAACTAACCTTCTATTACTTACAAGCGTTTTTTTTTTTATAGGTTGTCGTCTTCGTATTTCCCAGTATAAGGCAAGATCTCTACTCAGCTGTTAAAAAACTAGTTTGTGTTGAAACTCCCATACCCTCGCAGTGTATAATAAGCAGAACATTAGGCAACCCTAAACGCATTCGCGCAATTACATTAAAAATAGCGCTACAAATTATTTGTAAACTCGGCGGTGCGTTGTGGTCATTACACATACCCTGCAAATCGTGGATGGTCATAGGCATAGACGTTTATCACAGCGCCACTGGAAGTAAGCAATCAGTTTGTGCTTTCGTCGCGAATTTGAACGACACTTACTCGAGATGGTACAGCATGGTGACCATGCAGGATCGCGAGATATCGAACCACCTAAAAGTGTGCTTCATCAAAGCCTTAGAAAAGTTCCGCGAGTGCTATGGTAGTTATCCTGATAAAGTGGTAGTATTGAGAGATGGCGTGGGCGAAGGTCAGATTTCGCATTGTAGAGATTTGGAAGTGCCTCAGTTCGAAGATACACTAAAACAGTACGAGTTGGATACGAAACTTTGTTTCGTTGTCATACAGAAACGGATTAATGCTAGGATATTTGGAGTAGGAACAGGAAGGCAGGAGCCGTTTAATCCGCCGCCTGGTACGGTGGTGGACGATGTAATTACAAAGAGGCACCTCTTCGATTTTTATCTGGTGCCACAAAGCGTGGGTCAGGGAACTGTCACACCTACCCATTACATCATCGTATCAAATTCCGCGCAAATTAAACCGGATCATTTACAAAAACTTGCGTACAAGTTGTGCCACCTTTATTATAATTGGTCTGGTACTATTCGTGTTCCGGCTCCGTGTCAATATGCGCATAAATTGGCGTATTTAGTGGGACAACATATAGGAAAGATCCCATCGGATACGTTAAATTCTTATTTGTATTACTTGTAAAAAGCCTTTTGCGCCGCATAAACAAAAATTATATGTGAAATTGTCGAATACTGCGGTGCATTATGGAATACCTCATTTACTTCAATTCAAAATTATTTGAAAAATCTAATAACTAATTAACTTTTCAAACAAGATTTGGCAATCGTGGCAATGATTTTTTCCAGCAATTGCAAATCGTTGTCAGAACCAAGCTATTCCATCATACAATCATAAAATTGACAATTTCATGTTTAATTTATATATATAAGGAAAGATTCTATTTTTATATGTAGTAATTTAGTGACAAAACTATCATATTTTTCCTTTCTATTTACAAAACATTGCATTTTGTTTTAAATATCTATGTGGTTATATGTAAGAATTTTATTAGAAACTACCTCAAAATTTTACGGTTGTTTACATTTAACATTATAAACACTAAAGGCTGAAGCGAATTGATTTTCTTTTGTGGAATGAACATCCAAAATAAAATTGACTACATTCATAAGTAATATGGCAGTCAGAAACACTGTTATTAAATAAGAATGTACTTAAATACATTGCATTATGTATTTTTGCATATAATGTTGACGATTAAAGTAGAATTCTCTAGATTTATTTAATGACTAGTTTCCTAATGTTTTCTTTTTTTTCCTCAAACATAACGATGAACTTCAGTACCTGCAAATTCATTTGACGCATACCGTAATGTTTATTGTTTGTCACCATATTGTCATTATTTAAACCATTTTTTTTAGTTAAACGTGTTCGTATTGTTAAGTTGTAGAATATAGAAGATATTATTTCGAATTCCATACAAAAATCTAAAGTCATTTGCCGACATTTATATACATTTTTATAATAAACTTTATGAAAAACAGTATTTTATTATACCGTTAATAATAATAATAGTAATTTATTTTTTATTACTTGAACAAAACTTCAACCATTTACAGGGTAATGATTACAAAAAAGAAACAAATACAGTTTACTTACTAGTATAGAACGAACAAGAAAAGAATCAACTTAACTAAACTAAAGAGATGACAGGTAGTTTTAAAAGAAGAAATAAGTATCGAATGAAAAGATCAGATCAGAAGGTGTTGATGTTGCAGACCATGTGTTAAAGGAGCTTTAATTAAGGGTAAGGTGTAATTGTAGTGAAATATATATATGGACAATCTATTTTTTATTATTAAAAAATATTGTGTAAAAGTTGTTGAGTAGTTCATGAAACAATACCGTGCTTTTGAAGGAAGTGAAAAATCGTAAAAGGTAAGTACCGCCTTACTTAAAACAGCAAAAATATTTGAGAAAACTCTTTTGCACTCGCTTTAACATTAATTTTTGGTAGGTGAATAAAGATTTGGTATACTCGAAGAAAAATGTCTACCTAGATTAGATTAGATTAGGATTCCTCTTTCACCGCGACGTTTTCAGATCCATTGTGAACCCCTTTCTTCTAGAAGACGCTTTCTAATTTTGTCCTCTTAATTAGGCTTATCACCTTTGTGTAGCTGCTAGTTTTGGAGTTCTCCATGCCCATTACTAGAAACCTTATTCTCGCAAGGTCCTCACATTGGCACAGCAAATGAACTGGTGTTTCTTCCTCCTCTTGGCAGAATCTGCAAGTACCGTCATCTATCACTTTAGTCGACGGTGACCAGTCAACAGGCCTACCATTTTTTGGACAGTCTTCCTATCTTTATTCAGTAGATCCACATCCAATTCAGGCCTCTATTCCTTTTAGAAACTTTTTTGCCTGTTTCAGTTCCGGTGATTTTTGCCACCACTCTCTGGACTGATTATGTATCCATTCATGGATAGATTGTTTAATTTGCTATTTGGTTGTGCCAAAAGAATGGACAGCTCCAACGAATAACCTTTACGAACCTCACGTGACCAGCTCTTCTGTCGTCTTATTCCCCCTCACGCCTGTGTGGTTAGGAACCCAGGCTAATGTTAATTCTCTTTGGGTGTCCACTTCATTTAGAGCGCTTATACAGTCCCAAATCAGCTTAGAATCCACACTTACGGAACTAATCGCTTTAAGTATGGACTCGAGTCCACCTAACCAGTGCTTAATAAACTATCTTCAGTGGTGCAATGTTGTTGAAGTCAAGGCAAAACAAAAAGCCTACATTATTCGCATCGTTACAGATGGAGAAAATATGTTGTGAAAGTTCTAATTGACTATCAAATTCGATACTAAGATATATTATTTCACTTTTCCGAGAAACGATAGAATTATTAATCATATCTTGCACTACTTGGTTTCCGGTTTTAATCGCGCTCTGAAAACGAAGCAGTTGTTAGTATATGGACAACGACCGCGGAGGTCTACATGTAAGTTTATTGATCATGTAGTTTGTTAGAATTGATTCTCGTGTGCGATAGAACAAGTGATTTTCGAAGCAAATAAAACACATTTCTCAACATTTCTCACACAACATATCTCTAGGATGATTTTCATTACCTTCTAATTAATCTGTAAATTTTCAGCTAACCCGCATCATCACAACTTAAGGAAATTAAAATCATTTATGAAGATATTGAACAGTGGTGGTCCGAGATTGGAGCCTTGCGGTACACCTGTATAGGATCCTCAACATGATAGACAAGAAACCGTTATAATTGTATCTGTCTTGAAAATAAACCTACACGTCAAACGCCTTTGACAGTACAGTGGAATAAGACCTGATTCGTACTCTGTGGTTAAATCAATTAATCAATCAGCAGTGGATTTATATTTACAATTTACTGTTTATTTTCCATTTAAGGAATTCACGAATATGGTGTTTGTATTACAGTTCGAGTCCTTTGTAATAAATAAATATATATACCGTATTTTTCGGACTATAAGACGCGCTTTTTTACATAGAAAAATGGACTCAAATTTTGGGTGCGTCTTATGGTCAGAAGGTAACATTAAAATATTTGTTTCAATAAATCATCTCTAAATTTGAGGGGCGTCTTATAGTTCGAAAAATACGGTACTTGTATAATTATAAAGCGCTGCATAACTGGGTTTTCATTGTAAAAGTACTATAGAAGCAAGGAATGATGTCCTTAAACTAGCAAACAGATAACACAAGAAGTGCCACTTGCTGTCGGTATCCTTGATGTTTTATCTCAAAAAAAAAAAAAAAAAAAAACAATGACTTAGTGATGTTGCATTATTTTCACACCAGAGAAGGAAGTACTATCTCGACTCAAAATGGCCGCTATTCATTATCTGCTATTATTTGCTACGTTAAACGTACACTTGAAGAAAAAAGTATCCGAACGAAGCGAGTGAGACAGAGTATATCGGGTCCCTTCTATTACAAGGAGCAGATATTGTCTCTTGGTTGCTCAGGCTTGAATCGTTCGGTTATTTTCTTCAAGTCTATGTACGTACATATGTATTCTGTGGAATTTGAAGAGTAATAAAAACATTATTACTGCTGCTTGTAAATAACGGTACACTAAGTCGCTTCTTGTCATGTTTTTGTCTTGTCTCTTCACTGCAGTGTTGCGAACTTGGTGAATTTTCCACTAAATCTGGTGTATTGAAAGCACGTCTGGCGTACATAAATCATATTCTAGTGGCTAGTGAAGTTTAGTGGATGTTTTCTAATTTTAGTAATAAATCTAATTATTTCATTGAGCACGAAGGCTAAATTACATACCCAGCTGGCACATTGCCGACATAATCAATAATAAAGCGTCAATTATCGGTAATTAGTCGTCGGATACATCATAAGACCAATAATTGACGTATCTACAACGTAATTTATAAAACGTATATTTTACCTTATTAAAAGTCGTCTTGTTGACGTCTTGAATTGTTCAGGCAATTATTAAAATTTCAAAGTTCTCCAGATTTATTAAACTTGTAATAAATTTCTATTGTTTCTACTAACTAAGCGATACAACCAGAAACACGGCATGTGTCGTGTAAATTTAATTTAATTGTCCTGTTACTGGTTTATGTCGTTTGTCGTATCACTCCGGCGTGAACTCTGCCTTAAACAGAAGCTGCCAGGTTTGATAGAATGCAAATTGCTCTGTAGTATACTTCATTTCTCTCTTGCTGTATAATTATAATGGGTTTTGTTTTATTTCATACTCGAATAATGCCCTCAATTTTCTTTGGGATCACGTAAAAATCTTATTTTTTTTCTATTATTTAGAACAGTGTTTTATAATTAATAAAACAACATCAGTAGTATAAACCAGTTTATTTAATATCATATGATGATGCTACATTTTTTAATGTAACTGGAAATAAACACTCATTGACACATCGATAGAGTAAAAAATAAAGGTATAAATAATAAGATATGCCGTAAATTATCTCAATAGCATATACATTGCATAATTCATTGTAGTTGTTAATTAAATATTTCATATATATTGATAATAAATATATTTGTATAATCATATACTTGATAAAAAATAGCACTAGAGTATGACTATTATTTTGGAGTGATGAAAAAGTAGTCACAGTAAAAAATAATGTACGGATATCGCGATGCTGCTTCCATTCTAAATGTAAGGTTGAGCGAATTTAAGGTGAGCATTGCGAAAGAGAAAATTTTGGCACGGGAATGTGTTCATAGCCTCTAAATATTTTAGAATACATTTAGGGAATGACTTTTGGAAATTTTACGGTATACAATTTTAGGAAAGTTCTGTGTGATATTACTCAGTTTATACCTAATTACCACCGACATGATTAAGTCAGCATCGTTTTTAAAATAAAAGTTTCTGAAACTTGAAACTATTGGATAATTATTATGAATCTTTTCAACAACGCAAATGGGAAATTACATGCAATTATAACGATTGTATGTGACATAAACGCTCAAGAAGTTAGATATATATTTCTTTTTTCATCTAATAAAGTAATAAAATATCACACAGAACTATTGCATTTTCATTGACAGCTAGAATAAACGGACTAGAGACTTACACTTAAAAATAATTGAGATACAATGAATCGCACATAAAAAAAATGCAATACTAAAACAATAAAAAAGGATAAGAATCTTAATAAATATCATCAGGAATTATTCTTACACATGTTAATATCATGTAAATTAAGCATTTGTCAAATGTGTGCGTGATATTGAAAGTAACAATACTTTAATTAAAAAAGATAAATTAATAATAAAAGGCGTCAGGAGAAAAGGAGTAAAGTTTGCGTATGGCTGTGATAATGTTCTGTTGTGTTAGAATTAGCAATTGCGATAAAGTAGAGAGCTTCATTCCTCCCATTCCTTCTCATCAACACCTTCCATATCGTCTTGTTCCAATTTCATATTCATTTCGACACGGCTGCTGATTGTTTTTTGTATCTGCGCATAATAACATTAAATATGAAGAATTCAAAAAAATAAACAATCGGCATACTACCTCTTCTTGTTTAGCTTTCGACTGATTAGCTACTTCTGGAGTCCAGCCTAAACGACCATAGCTTTGTGTCGACGATATGTACGGTTGAGATGCAGATTTATTAATTGTTCGTTCGGTACTGTTTTGAGTATCAGACACTTAAAACAAAATCATATATATGCCAGAAATTGTGGATTTGAACTTATTTATATATTTGTAACTCACGTAATTCCATTCCTTCGGGTTTTAAACTAATTCTTTTCGGAAGGACCGTCTTGCCAGCAAACCAGTCAGAACTTGCCACTGTTGGTTCCCAAGTAACTTTAGTTGGTGGGAAGAGATCATCTTGAAACAGCTCAGTCTACACAAAATGACGTAAATTATTGAAAATCGATATCGCACATTTATGCGGACTATACCTTGATGCGAGGCACCGTAAAAGACAGCGGCTCAATGGAATTATTGGTCAGTCTTAAGGCTTTCGCGAATTCGACGCTAGACACATCACAAACGTTCTTAGGAAGGAACGATAGACCTTGGTGTAGACTGTTGCAACGGTGATGACTTAAAGCGCAGATGTACGGTTGTTCTTCGGTGATTTCGAAAGCGTAGATGGTTGAGTCACCCTATACAGTTGATTCAAATTTTAATCAACGCAAAAGTAATAGTAGACAAAGCAATGATTTTCAACGTGGGCAATATCGCCCTCTGGTGGCGAGCGGCATTTTAAAGAGGGTAACCATTTAACTGTGTGTTTTTGGGGGATGACGGTAATGTTATGTAGGAAAATTGATAGTATGCAGGTGAGCGTCGTAGAAATTTCGATATTCACATGTAGAATTGTGTAATATCTCGAAAAACGTACATAAACATTTGCATCTAAATTTTAATATCTCCATTCAGGAGCGTGTATGTTAGTCAGTAGCGGCTGCTCTTAAAAAACACGGGGCCGTGGTCCCACCATTGCAAATCAAAATTAATCATTAAAAATTTTCTGTAAAAAAATACCGATAAATACACGTACACACACATACATTTATTGCGACGAAACAGGCTTTGTATTTATTCATGCTGACACAAGGGGAGCCAGATTGGCTCTGATTTCAGACGGTTTGTAGGCCTCCACGCGGAAGAGAAGATACAAGTTAGGCGTCGTCACTATACATCAGTGCTCGGCACTATAGGGGAAAGGTGTCTCCCACTATCACGGTAGAGAAATCTAAAGCAAATCGTGTGAGTCAGACGGTCATCGAAGATCAGCTATTGAAAGTAGACTTCGGTTTAGACACTTCTCCGCAATAAAAATTAGAATATTTAATATTTATTGATTATAGTAATATAGTGTAGTATTACTCTATGATGACATCGCGCGCAAATTAATAAATAAATAGTATTTCAAATCAAAGTGAACTACCATTCATATGTTTCTAACGGTGAAAATTATGAAAATGAAATAATAAATATAATAAGGGAATTATTATAGAGAAAAATACATCATAGTAGTGTTTTAAAACAACAAACCACCGAGAGTGGCCCCACCATTCAATATTGTCACGGGCCGCCACTGAAGTTAGTATTAAATTATGCCCACCCTCTGTGGGCGAAGCGAGGGACAAATTTGAAACCTTGAATAGGAACCCTTATTTTCTATCCACATTTGGAATCTACGTCGAAAACTACGTACGATTTGTTCGATTTTTTCGATTTCCACAGATGGTGCTGTAATCACAAGAAATGCAGCAAAAATCGAATGAATCAAAAAACAGAAATGTTTTTCAGTGTTTCATCCGTTTTTCCCATTAATGCAACATCATTGAATAGTTTTTATATATAGATTGTGGCAATTACGTATAATATCCAAAGAAATTGTTTAAAAATGGTAAAAAAAATAATAATAAACAGGGAAAAAATAGTAAAAATGTAAACAACATGAAAAAAATGATATTAAAAAAATTAAAACAAGAAACAGAAAAAGAGAAGTGGAATAGAGAAAAGGGAATGGGGTATGGGGAACATAAAAACGGAAAATGAAAAGGGACGTGGGGAAAGGGATTTGAGAAAGAACATAGCGAAAACGGAAACCCGAAAAATTAAATATTAAAAATTCTATTTATATTACTATCAAAGAAAGCTACAGCTCCACTCTTAATTCAACTAAAAGAAAACAAAAGAAATAGGGCAGTCAAAATAAACGTATTCTACATTATATGATGTGGTATATTTTAGATGGACCGACCGTCTTACTAATCCACCTTCTTCAAGGGGCACGTTCTAGAAGAACGCCCTACTTCTAATTATTATTAAAAATATAACTCATTACGATCAGACTTCATGCTAGATAAAAAGTATGTGATTTTCCAATCGGTAAAACAAAAAAAAATGCTTAAAATAAATATATTTTGAATAATGATATACTTATTACCTAACCATTATTAATTGAGCTTGAATAATTACCTTTCCAGTTAAAATAGCGTAGAACTGTCTTCATCATAGAATGGTATCAAAATTGCAGGTGATACATCCAGTCCAACAGTGTTCAAAGATTCCGCAAGATCGTCAGATTTAAAGACACTGATTTGTCTCTCAGAAACCTTATCGAATCCCGTAACGACCAAGAAAGCACCCTCCAAAGCCCATACAACCCTGGCACCTCTGCTACCCACCGGTCCTTTGCCTTCCAAGATCGGATGATTCTCGTTTCTGGGTTCGTACACTCTTATACGGCCATCTTTACTGACGGTAGCACAACGACTACCACACGGCGACCACGCGAAGCTAAACATTTGATCCGTATGGCCTTCCAATTGTATTTTCATTTCTAAAGATTCCAAATCCCAGATTCTGATCGTCATATCGTAAGAACCGGTCGCAACGATATTTTTAGCGGTGGAATGGAACTTAAGAAAGTAGATTTTATCGTTGTGGGCGTTAAATTCGCGATCAGGGGTGTTCGTCGGTTCCGCTAGGCCCTCTTCCGGGATCTTCCACAACTTGACAACGCCGTCGTCGCAAGCGACGGCTAGATGGCTCTCGTCGAACGGGTCCCACATAAAATCCATTATGTTAGAGCCGTGAACCAAAGCGGGGAATTACTCCGTCTGGTAACCGGCCGGTCTTTTTCAGTTCGAAGATGGCGATTTTGCCACCGGCGCCGCTCAAAGGAACGGCGACACGCTTTGGGTTTCCAGCGAAACCGTCGCACTCTCCAGATATCTGACGGCTTAGATTGCGGATGTTCTCGATATGTTGCGATTTGTGAGCCGGTGTGCCTTTTAAATGACGAAATTTCGATACTCGACCTGAAAATATGACCTCGTTATATGCCATAAGTGTATCATTTATACAGAGCGATTTTCTGAAAACGAACCACCTCAAATATTTCAGAAACTAAAAGGAATTTAAAAATGTTTAAAAAAAACACGTCCCACTTTTAATGCAAGGAAGAAACAGTGTTGACATATAACATATAAGCAATGCGCACAGCCAGAATTATTAATGAAAGACATCCAGATAAGCATATGGATCATAAATACGTTGGGGAACTTGCGCAAAAATTTGAAATCTGGATCAGTAGTGAACAAGAAACGGCGTGCAAATAAAATAGTAGATGCTCTGCTGGAGATCGAAGTAATTGGAAATTTTACTATGGAGCCAACCAGCTGTTTGCGTCAAGTTACAGCATCCTCTGGATTTCCTTCCTCGTTGGTACGCAAAGTCACAAAGATGCATAAAGTTCACCCTTTTAAAATGCAAATAGCGCAGAAGCTGAATGAGGGATGACCTAAATAATTACTACGAATCCAATTTTGGTAAAGAACGTTTGTTTTAGTGATGAATGCTTTTTTATTAACTGGACATTTGAACAAATATAATGTATGATACTGGAGCGATAAAAATCCCTATATTAAAGAGAGGAACATACTCAGAAGCTTTAAAAAAATTTGGACAGGTAAATTCACTCAAGTCTTCCAATACAAAAGATACTTATGGTTTGAACGTTAATATTTTAAAAATGGTACAAAATAATATAGTAATTCCAATCATAAAATTAATTAATCTAAGCTTTCAAACTGGTAGCTTCCCGTCTGAACTGAAATTTGCCGTTGTTGTCCCCTGCATAAAAGAGATAATGTAAATGAACCCTCAAATTATAGACCAATTTCTAGCCTACCATTATATCTAAGGTATTCAAAAAATTTATAAAAAAAAAAAAAACGCCTTTTTGTCAGTCAGTTCTTGATTTTGCCGATTTTGCAGTTTTTTGTTTTGAGAAAGGAGAGCATTGCGCCGTCACATTCTGCGATGTACGCAAAGCTTTTGATTGTGTTGGCCACAGCATCCTGCTAAAAAAAAAACTAAAGTTTTATCATTTTCACGACTTAAGTTTGACTTACATTAGATCATATCTATCGAATAGATAGCAAATAGTTCGTTTAAATGGTTCTACCTCAGAAAAACTTATAGTTCAATTCGGGGTGCCGCAGGCTCTATATTAGGTCCTTTGATGTTTTTTAAATTTACGTAAACGATTTATCACTAACATTCGCAACATATCGCAATGCATTCTTTTCGCGGATGATACTACTTAGTTAAATTAATAGATAGGGTGAATGTAGCGGAGAGAAGCAATTTGGCGAGTAATAAAGCGTGCTCTTGGTTTTCTTCAATCAGGTGGTTCTAAACAGCAACAAAACAAAAACAGTTGCTTTTTCTAAAAGAATAATTAACAATAAAAAATCCAGAATCTATTAAATACTTGGAAGTTTTCCTTGACAAAACTGGGCTAGAAAGCGCATACTAAATATGTATCAAGTCAACTTGGAAAAACAATATTCCTTTTAAGATGCTTGTCATCTTCGGTATCGGAAAGGGTGTTAAAAGCGGCTTATTTTTCTCTTTTTTCACACAGTTATGTCCTACGGATTTTGCTGTGGGGTCATAGCTATCCAAGTCGAAGAATTTTTGGGTTGCAGAGGAAAGCGGTGCGCATCCTAAGTAATTTATCGTGTCGAGAAGCATTTACGAAATTAAAGATTTTAACTTTTCCATGCCAGTTTATTTTTAAATGTTTTATGCACGTAAAAAATATAAATTGCTATGCTACAAATGCTGCATTTCATTGCTATGATACAAGAAACAAAAATGATTTAAGTATTAAATATACTCGTTTTAGTTCCACACAAATGATGTTTATCTTCAAGGCATAAAATTTTACAATATTCTCCCACAAAATATTAAGGACCTAAGCATGTAGTCATTTGAATGTTTCATAAAAAAGATCTTAATTCATCAAGATTTTTATACAAACAAGTTATATTTCCAATATTTTAAGTAGGCGCACCTCTACACTACATGTTCACGTAAATTCTTTATCTATATATATATGTTCTTATGCATTTGACACACCATTTAATGTTATTCCTGTTGCCTTGTGTAAATACGAATTGTATAATAACACCAATTAACCATTAATATTCCTATTAATACTAGGTAATACAATTGTTAGGTCCATTCTTTTTAGAGAAACACTAATCGGTGACGTTTATTTGAATATGTTAGAGAACATCATCGATCCTCTAATAACTGAAGGAAGTAGAAAACCAGCTCGATGCAGAAAGTAACCAAATTCTCAATGAACACCAATTGTTATTTAAGCAGGACAGCGCTCCTCTGCATTATACTGTAAATGTTCGTAACTGGCTTAACCAAAGATCGCATAGCAAATCGCTGGATTCACTTGACATGTCCTGGCTACTTCAAGTAGCGTTATTTAAAGTCAGTAGTTTATAAGACTCAACAAATAGATTTAAAAGATTTACGCCCACGAATTATTAACGTGTAGAAATAATGCAAGGGGAACTTTTAAGAAACGCGAGACAAGAATAGGAAATCGGCTTTATTACTGCATGAAGAACTACGGTGCTCATTTCGAGCAGTTATTGTGAATATTGTTGTTTGTTTGTTAGTTATTTTGTTAATATTATTGTTTTTCTTTTTTAATTGTTATTGTCACATTACTTACTGATTTACTAGAACAAAACTGATCAATTTTCCATGATTAATGGAACAAATTAAACAAAAAGCAGTACAAATGCATCACCGCAAATAAAATAATCTTACATTTAAGGTACCACACGATGATTTGCTCCATTTAAAATTTGTGAGGAGGTACTCGTGGTGCTAAACGCCAAAAATGTAATTCATACGTCAAACTGTTTCCCCCTTGAATTAAAAGCAGAAGTGTTTTTGAATTCCTTCTAGTTTCTGAAATATTTGAGATGTTGTGTTTTCAAAAAATCACCCCATATATATTATTCATTTACCAAAAACCGTAGAGGTTCTCTTAGGAGCCGGCGTAACAACGGGACTTTCTTTTTTAGCGGCTTGCGAATCCATACTCGCCTTTCCGATAGGAGTACCTTTACTTTTATTACTCTCCTCATTCTTCGCGTTTTTAAACGAATCCTTGCGCCTCAAAGGCGAAGGCGATCCATCCGGTTTATCAATGATTCCTTCCTGCATGGACTGAGATCGACTTTCATACATTTTGCGCCTTTCAGCGATGCTGGTTCTTTGAACGGCGTTCCTTTCGAAGCCGCTTTCGTTCGATTCCGTTGCATTCTCGCTTATATCCGCATCTTTGGTGGCAGTTTCAAATAGTTTCCTCCGTTCAGCTGTGCTGGGTGTCTTGGGTACCTGATCGGAATCCTCTTCTTCTTTTTTGACGTCAACAATAGGAGGAATATCCTCTTGTTTTTTGATAGTATCGCTAACCGGAGCTACGATCGGTACTTCTTCGGAAAGCGAATCGTGTACTCCGTTTGTGTGGCAAGTGGGAGCAATCGGAACTGAGAACATTTTATCGAATGAATCTGATTCGTTTAGTTTTAACGGGGTGAAAGGTTTTGGCCCAAGACGAGGCTAGAAAATAGAAAGAGTCAGGTTATTATATAGAATATCGTGTATAGTGTTTAAGTGAAATATGCGTCAAAACTAAGTGAAAAACAAATACCGCAATCAGATTTCCTATTATAATAACTAGCAGTTTAGGTAAAAGTAAAAATAGTGAACATGGTTCTTTATTGAATCGAATTTAAAAATTAAGGTTCTTTGTTTTATACTGTGGCTAGTGTTCTGATAAGTTAATTCAATAAAAAATTTAAACCAAACTTTGTAATCTAATGTTTTCATCATAAAATATACAAACATAACTTATTTTAGATCCAGAAATTAATGCTATAATAAAGTATATTTGGTTTAATATATAGTATTGTTTTTTTTTTTTTGGTTTTGTACTACCGGAGCCTGCAGTTGTACATTTAGATGTCAACGAAATTGAGGAAAAGTTCTTAAAAGTGTAACCGGATAATAACATTGCATATTCTGTTTTTGAAAATATCCTCGATTGTAATTTGTACTGTAACCTATGTTTCAGGTTTTATTTTAAGCAATTTTTTTGTTGGTTACAAAGGTATAGGTCAATAGCTGTAACCATTATAAGTTGTATTTTCAACAATTATATTTTCGATATTGATTCTACAAACTGCAAAGCACAGAAAGTTCACAAATAGTGACAAAAACTTATATATCAAATAACATAAATATCATTCTAAATGTCCACTAAAAGCATATCTTATCACCGCTAATAGGTCAAAAACGTTAAAGATATAATGTGTAATAAGAAAAAGCAAGCATTTCACAAAATAAATCAAAGCATATTTTCCGTGAGTAGCTTTGCTTTAACGAATATTAATCCATTGGGTCCAGCTTTGTGTTTTAGTTTACTTAACTGTCATTTATTTTGACTACGCTAAGATTAATTTGATAACAATTTTTCGAAGTGACAATTCATGGATTAATGCTCTACCTATTCGCTGCACGCGCAGTTAAACGACTTTTATTCGTCTCCCACCGACTTTTCGATTATTTTATTCTTTTGCGCGTTCACACAACGGAAAATTCTACTTACATTCAACCACGTCAGACCACGTTTAATATTTGTTTGGTCGTACACTTTTATAAAACAATGCTGGAATTTCTTTCCTGGATATAAAATACTGATATTAGTTATTTACAGAGATTGGTTTAAATTATTTCAATTGTTCGATCTATTACTAAAGCACATGGCATTGCGAATGTAGTATTTATTTTCAATAGTACGTCATAAAAATTTGCAGTAAAATGAAAACTATTCATGCACTCTAAAATATATACAGCAGAAACTACCTCAACTACGTAGAGAAGTGTGCGCTTTACATATATAACGGCGGTGTAGATAACCGTTTGTAGTTGAGATGCTTTGTGCGGTATATTCCACAACACCTAAGCTAATATCACCGTGTAACACAATAGAATTAGACAAGTTATATACTAAAAGTATCCTATAACTAAATCGCCAATTAAACAAATCGAATTTACGACATAAATAAAAGAGAAAAAGCAAGAAGCCCATGAAGAAAAAAAAATAACAGAAGACAACAAACTAGGAACAATCTCAAACTAAAGTGAAAAGAATCTTAAACCGGCACCTTATAGCCTCCGGCTATGGGAACATAGGGATTAACTGAAGTTATTACAGGGGCACAACTGTTAGTTCTAGGCCTAGCGACGGGTGTCGGCTGTATAACCGCCTCCTCCGTCGGCTGATCGCACATTGATCCTGCGCGCGAAGTTCTCGGCAAGGGTTTTGGGGGCACTACGTCCCTTCCACGCTCTTGCATACCTTTGCATGCTTCGTCGACAGTGCTATTCACCTTTAAGTCGCCGCTATCGACAGAACCGTCCTCGACCTGTTGCTGTTGCGGTACACTGTCCCGTTCTTTCGGTATTTTCGCGATATTTTTGTGCTTTTTTACGATTTGCGCGTCTTTAGTTACCTGCTGTTCGGAAGCTTTCGGTTCGGGTTGAACTGGTGGCGGTTTATTTTGGTATTCTTCTTTCAATTTCGATAAGAGGCCTCGATGTACCTGACGATCGGGAATAATGCGATAAAAATTACTTGTACCAGCTAAAACGCTATAGAACTTACAACAATCGGCTGATCTCCATTGGGTCTTTTTGAGGGATCTAGACTAATTTTGGCTAAATGTATATCGTGACCGGTCATCCACATGGATGCAGTTAATTCTGTGGTGTAACCTGTGGTATCTGGGAATAAATCTGCGTGAAAATCTCTGAAAAATAAGAGAAAAAAACATAATAGCATAAAAATGGAACACAAATTGCATAATATTTCGCTTAGCATTTATATTCCCTTATAGCGGACTCCACAAGATGGTAGTCTAATCAATCAATTAAAGAACAGTAATCCACACTTTTGTAAAGTGGAGTTTGTGCACAATCAGTGTTGCCGAGCTGAAACGAAAATGGGGCGCTTTCTTTTGTTAGTTATTAGTTAGTACAATATCTATTGCACAGGTTAATAATTGATATGCTGCCAATAAATTAAAACTGAATGAGAATAAGACATAGAAAATAAGGGTTTGTTTAGGGCAAGGTAATTTTTTTTAGGTGTTACTTTAACTTCAGATTTGAATTGGAAATATGATATTAGTCAGTTATGTGAAAAATTAAATATGTCTACCAAATCAGAAAAATTGTGGACCTTACTGATATGAAAACAGCTCTAATGCTATATTATGCTATTTCTTTAGTTTAGTTAGCTATAGTATAATTTTATGGGGAGCTTCTTCCCAACCTCTAAGAATTTTTAAAATAAAAAAAATTTAGAATAATTAGCAAAAAGTCACCAAGACAACATTGTAAACAATTGTTTAAAGATTTGAAACAATTATAACTGTTTAGTGTATGTTTACACAGCGCTGGCAATTACATGATTATAGGACGCGAAGTCACAGTGATTTACATACATCCCACCATAGAGTTAACGCAGCTCAGCAGACCAGTACATATCAAGCGATTAAATCTTACAATATCTTACCAGGTAATTATAAAAACTTGCCAATTGCGACGTTTAAGTTACATGTGAAACGCCTACCACAGCAAGAAGTTTATTTTCCTACTAATAAATTTTGTTAGATGTTATTGATTCTTATAGGTAGATATATTTTGTTTTTCTTTCTTTTGCGTTTTTGCATGCTTTCATATTATTTGTTACTCACTTGCATTCTCAACAGGTGTTGTTTTTAGACATTCAAATCTTGTCTTATATTAGCTGCTGTTGATTGACTTTCTGAATGTAATATTGTCATTACTCGAAGAAATAAAACATATATTATTATGTGTCTACACCAAAGGTCCGATCTGCGCACAGCTATTCATCTGTTCTAACGGCAGTAAAGCCAATCGCCCAAATTCCACTTTAGCTCGATAACTAATCATTGTGTCGAGGCTGTACGTATTGTAATATTCTCGGGGTTCAAATTAATTGAAAAGTATTTTTTGTACACTTAAATCAGATTAAAACAAAATAACACAATTATAAACACTTAACAAATTAAATTCACATAAGCGGAAACGATATCAGCTGAGGATCTTCATAGGGCACAACCACACCCTTCCCCGCCTGGCTTGTATAGGTATATAGAATTATAAAGCTGACTACAACTAGTGCTAACATGCGTACATTTGTGTATGTCTTTGTTATATCAGCGCTTATATTTGATGAACTAAGAAACCGTATGTGATCGGTATTATTCGGTATAGTAGCTATCTATATTCAACATCATAACAATACATACGCATACGGATAGCAATTCACATTGCGATCATTGTTAACACAATTTTTCTGGATATTAATAATGATAATTTATTGGTTACTGTGACACAGTTGTGAATGTAATAAGTCTACAAAACACAGAAAAAGAAGGAAAGAGGATAACACACCCAACGTAACTAATAACCAAAACGAAAATAAAGAATTCATCTACACAGAAAAGTGGTTTTGTTTGAGAAAAGTTATTAATGTCTTCCTAAATTCTGTCTCCCAATAGAAGTGTACTGTCTTTGTTCGCGGGCGTGTTTATATTTCGCGCTTCTCGATATTTTGTCCGAACATTTTGGTACATTCGCATTTGGAATATGAATAGATAAGCGCCCTCTATGAGAGCTTTAACTATGTAAGGCGATCTCCGCTATACGGATAGCGCCATCTGTGAGCGCAATTGATAATTTAAATCAAACAGGCGCGCGTAACAGTATATATAAAGCTTAACTTACATTATACTTTTTTTTTGTCCACAAAGAAATGTAAACTAGATTACATACACAAAGTTTGTTCGCGTTGCATGAACTATTCGCACTATTACGCATTTTAAGAATTTTTGTGTTTACGTCGCAGGTTCTTGGTGGAAAGTGCAGAACTATCTGCATTTGCCTCGAAGCGAGTGCGAAAAGTTTAAGTTTGATTTAATTGTCATTTGTCAACGGCTGTTAGACAAATGTAGGTTATCGAATGAGTAAAATCAATTTTCGAAAATGCAATAAAGGAATCACAGTGAAACAAACTCGTATTCAGCGAGATGAATTTGGCAATGCATAACTATTGAGGATATAAGTGGTGGATTTATGATTGTATTATCCTCGTCTTCTGAGCTGGAAACACAAAGTAGCGATGCGACATAATGTCGCATTTTTTTTACTTTTCTCTATAAGATGATGAATTAAAAATGTTCTGTCAACTTGTCATGTGTGGAAATGTTCCGAACTTGTGTTCACGTCACTTACTTGAACTTTTTGCACTAGAAAGTTTTTTTTTTTTTAGTTTTAACCGCACTTGATTGAACTCAAGTACACCCTAGTTCATGCGACGCGAACAAACAATTTCAGCTAGATTTTCCTGCTTTTATTCAAACATGAGCTACATCGATTACATTCTTAGTTGTTTAATAAATAAGAGATTTTGTTAAGCCACATTGCTTAGCTTGCAAGATTTTTGTTATACTCGTTACTTCTTATACTTCTGTTATATTGTTTTTATAGGTTGATACATTCTATAATCTCTTCTTTCTTACATATAAAATATATATAAAAAAAACGTAATATAGCACAAATTAAACATGCATCCAGATTCAACTGGACAGCATGGCATTTCAGAAAATATAGACACTACTATCAAAGGTCTTTTTATAGGAAATTTATATAATTTAACCCGAGATGTTTGCCCTGGAATGATGAAGATTACGATACAGACGGAGAAAGCGGGAGAAAAATCATGCATGAAAATTGTGACAACGATATACAAACATAGTCAACGTAATCTAATAAACATATTTAACACCAACATTTGCATAAACTGGTTTTAGTAATACATAAAATAGACTCATGTGGTCGAATTATACATATGTAGTTTATTATAAAATAAAACTCAGAATAATGCAAGCTGTGGAATTAAACGTTTAGATAACCGCTGATGAGGGCACAGTACTGTGTACTCATAGATATATTACCAAATATAAACTCTAGGAAAAATACATCGCAGAAGATAAAAAAATTATAAATTTTGTGTATTTAAGTTAACCGCATACTGCGCCATATCTAGATATTTTTCTATTAAACGTTTTGTATATTTTTAACTTTAGTGTCCGTTGAAGAAATAAAATGCGGTGAATGGTTAAAATTTAATATAAGGAAGGATGGGACCACTTGAGGCTGGGTAATCTATAGTAACATTTAAACTAATCGTATGACTGATCAAAAATTAACGTTGTTAATGCAACGGTTAACGTCAAAGTTTCATTGGTTTCAATGTCTAAGCCTTGGCGAAGATTGAGGCGTAAGAAATATAAAAGCGTCGAATGTCAACTTTTAAATTTTTATTAGTGATAATTTAACACTCGCCAATCAGTAAACAATGAATAAAAGAAAAGTCTGTAAACACCCAAAATAACAACGTCATTAATGTTTTTTTGAGAAAAATTATAAAATATGTGGATTAATGTTTAAAAAAGCTATCTTGTAATAACAGTAGTGTGATTTTTGCATTGACTTCATGTATTTTTTATTTTTTGCTTCATTTTTGGATAGTCATTCTCTAAATGACACTTAAAAAATACTTATACCTTACATAAGAATTTTTTGAAAAAATTGCGAAAATATCCATATCATATGATGATGCTTTTCTTTGTATTAGCTGTAGTGCTATATTGCCATTTGAGAAAAAAATACACGTCATAACTTTTTCAAGGTTGTTGCAAAAACAAAAAACGACACTACTGCTATTAAAAGATAGCTTTTTTTTAAATATTAATCGACACGTTTCATGATTTTTATCAGAACGTCAAAATTGTGCACACGGACCCGTCAAAAATGACCAGTATCGTTTCTTGTCTTATCTCTTCGGTGATCTATACAAGAACTAAATAGTACGAAACTATGTAACTATAATTTGATTTTTAAAGAAGCAAACAGATTATTTAAGTTAATTTTGGAAAATATTACCCGACTAAACGTAAGTTAATGCAAAAAAAAATAGAGTAAAAAAATAGAAAAAATAGAACAAATACCGTAAAGTGGGGCAAATTCGATCGCATGGGGTAAAATCGATCAATCCTGATTTTATGGCAATTATTTAGTCTTGCATCTATGGAAAGGATAAGAAAGTTTTGCAACACAGTCATTTAATAAACTTTGTTTATAACATAGATAACTAACTGGCTTTTTAAGTATTGCATTAAAGTTTCCTGTGTTAAAAAAATAATTTCCGATGGAATGACAACGAGTAATATATTTTAGTTCAGAATACTTTAAAGAACCGATGGTTTCTAAGGAAGAGAAAAGATGACTTTTGTATTTCTCCAAGTTGACGAAATTTAGGAAATTTCCAAAAACCAAATTATCCAGCTGGTCATAGAAGGGGAAGGTACGTTTTTGAACTGAGAGGGAAGCACGTTAGAATGAAATTTTGTTTTAGTTTTAGTTTATTGAATTATTATAGTTTATGTCATTATTTATCTGTTTGTCATTTCTATAATACATATTTTCTGTTATTTCCGTAAGTTTCCTTTTTTAAATTTAATTTTTTGTAAGTGACGTTAAAAAACTAAAAAATTCAAATTTTTGTTATTGGATTTACCTCATGTAGCTTTCAAATCGGTTTTTATAAGAAAATAGATGGGTGATTGGAATTGCGCCCCTATTATGGGGCAAAACCGATCACGCTCGATGTATTAAAAAAAATAGTGTTTTTAATACATTGGGTTAATATACATGTGGTATGTGTAGCTAAAAGATGTATGATTATATATATTTTTTTTCAATTTTTTCGATCAATAATAATTGCAGCTCAGAAATAGTACATAAATCAAATCGGAATTGCCCCACTTTACGGTACTATTTGTCTTTATTTATCTCGACTGCTCCCAAAGAAACAATTAATAAAATAATTATTGACTGAACAATTGTTTAGTTAAACAATAGTCACATAATTACAAAAAAAAAAGCGGAAGAAAATAATGTAGCTAATTATATTTATTTTATTCAACTCATATAAATTATTTATTAGCTATCAATACGTTGCCGATAACAACTATTTCTAACTATGGTAAACAATAGTACTGATAATGCCAAACACTAATAATTGTGAATATTTGTTAACATATAATCACTCATCACCTAAAAAATGTTTCTGCATTTCTGTTAAATTTTAATTTATGTAATTTCCATTTTACAAAGCTCAGTTATTATATCATAAATATTAATAAGTGCAAATATTTTATTTATCCTACTTACGCTATTCTTATTTAATAACTTCAAATTAACGATTCAACTGTACCATTAAATTAGGAAACACTTGTATTTTATGCTCTTACTGTTCATGTGATGTACATAATTGTTATATTTTATTTTAAAATATACAATGACTTAATGTATATTATAAATCCTCAAAACGGTGAGTAGTCCAATTAAATAATTATAATCTACAGCTACTAATATTATCATTGTAAATTGCATTACCATCAAATCTTACCTGTATGTTTTTCTAGGCACTTGGTAAGTTATGGGAATTACTGAAGAGCTGGTTAATTGCAAGATACGATTAACTTCTCCTTGCATCACATTCAAAGCCCGGTTTGGAACTAGACAAGCACCTTTTGTTTGTTCCCCAGAATGCCTTATACCTTCCGTAAGATAAGGCTCTTTATCAGAAACTTCCATGTATCCAATAGTTGAATCACCTAGACAAATTAGTAATATTTCTTAGAAGACTCTTATTGAAATGTATTGATTAAAATACCTTTTCCTGCTAAGAATAGCATTCCAGTATCAGCATCATATAAAGGTATAAGGATTCCAGTTGAGCAATCTAATTCCAAAGATTTCTCTGGCTCGCTGAATTTTCTTAAATCCCTAATTATTATTTGTCGGAATCTTTGAGCGTCAAAACCGGTTGTTAAAATCTTGTCATTTTCTCCCAACCATACAATTCGAGAATCTTTAATGCTTTGATGGCTCGATGCTACATTAATACATGAATCTGCAGACCGGGGATCTATTATGCGGACTTGTTTATCTTTACTTGATGTAGCTAATAAAGTACCATCACGTTTCCAACTAACTGATTGTATTACATCTGTATGATCTTGATTTGCATACATTTCTTGTTCTGAGAGTAAATCCCAAAGGGTTAAGACAGTGTATGAGGTAGAATATAGAAGAAATTCTGCAGTTGGATGGAAGCCGACAGTTTCCACACGTTTTTGTTTGTGAGAGAATGTACACTCCGGATTGCTTAAAGATTCTTGCAAACCTGTTTCTGGAATGTGCCAAACTTTCACAAGGCAATCTTGAGATCCAGTTGCTAGTAAACCATCATGGAATGGGGAAAAGTCCATATCAGTAACGGTATCGGAATGTGCATATAGTAAAGGCATTAACTTATTCTTTCTCCCACTATCGTCAATTGGTAAAACAGCCAGAGATGATCCAGCATGATCCCAGTTAAATGCCATAAACTTTGCCGATGCTGTGATGTTGTTTCCATAGGTCTGATATGAGCCAATACAAACATCACGAACATAGGTTTCAGGTTTTGGAACAATGGGGGCTGCATTCTTGTATTTCGACGCTTTAAATCTCCAAGCCATTTTCTAACGCAATCATTAACGTTTCGGGCAGAAAATATTTTAATTTCATAGAAGAATTCACTTGGAATGGTTTGTTGATTGGAAAATGTATTTGGTATATGTAGTACAAAAGATTCGTTTACTAATTCGATATCCTTATTAATTATTATTAAAAAAAAAACTTGCTCACAAAATCTTTTCACTATTTAACTATTCTAACACTAAATTATAAATTAAACGCCCATGTACACAATCACTAGTCACCACCTTCTTTACACACACAAAAGCATAATTAACACCAGTGACATCTTTTAGATTTGGGGTACATCAATACAAAATAAAGAAAACATTCAGATTAAAATTTAAAATGATAATAAGTTAATTTAAAGCAAAGTATCTAAGTGCTACGGTAGTTTTCGTGTTTAATTTAGCCGAAATTCGAATAGAAAGTCACTTTGATGTGCTTCGGCTTTTCCTGCATAAGTCTTGTCAGTACAAAACAAACAGACTTATTATTATTTAAATATTAAAAATTAGATGGCGGTGCCTACGATATGTGGATATGTTCGATATGTCATCATGGATATGTCACTGTTTATAGAGTATAGGTTATAATTTATACACTTCTGCCTTTTTATCAAACAACAGTTAGTCGACATTAACAATACTTGAAGTGTTCATTACTCAACTAATTTATTTTTGGACTGCAGGATCCAAAAACCCAAAAAAAATACAACAACAATGGCGTACGTATATTTATTATCCCGTAACTTCCATATGTTTTACTTTTACATTTCTTTACAGTTCCAAAGTGACTTTTAAAATTACCCTCACTTCAGATCCGAAACTACCTTTTAAAGTGTAAGTATCTGAAGAATCATTCGCTTTGCAATTAAGGAAACTGAATACTATGGATGACACATCATCAAACATACTTCATATTATTAACAATTTCAACTTATTCCTGAAAATCCTTGAAAATAAGCAGTGGGCAAGGACAGCGACGGCTGAAGTAATCAAAAATACATTTAAATTAGCTTCTTTTATTGAAAAGATTATATGGACTTTAAAAAACAAGAACATATTAAATGAATTCATCGAAGTTTTCAAGAAGTGGCTAAAGGAAAATGAAGCAAGAACTTTAAATTGTGATGTTGGTAATTTTGAATATGCTAGTGATTATGTACTTGAAATTTTGTTGTGCTATCGAACAGCTACGCTCGATTCTGCTGATATAGCATTAAGGATATATACAACCTTATATCCAATTGAACGCTTGCAAATATTTTTAAAAAGCAAAATTTTGAACCATTCTTCATATAATGCATTACTTGAAATTATTGTTAATTCCTCTAATGAACCAAAAAACACTGAAGCATATATGATATTAAAGGAATGGGAAAAGCTGATTGTTGAAGGAGGGTCTCAATATGTTAGGCAAACAGTTTGTGAAATGCTTAGTGATTATAGATTAGCCAAATCACTGCATGTTTTGTTAAAAATGTTATGCATTGTACCTGAAATTGATACAGAATTTCAAAATATTAAGCTTATTATTATAGAAAAATTACGAGAAAAGTTGTTAGATAAAAGTGCTTTAAGCAAAGAATTCTGGAATTATGTTTTTAAGGAATTGGACACATCAGTATTAGTTGAAGTGTGTTTTCATAATGTAGAAATAGTAGATCTGTTGTTTAATTTTATTGAATACATTGCTGCAATGATGAATATCACTAACGTAAATTCCCAAAAAATTTGGATTGCTAATAAACAATTTTCGCTCTGCCCAGAAATTACTTATGATGATTTATTTAAAGTAATTAAAGAATTATGTAGTAAAAATGATGAAATGAAACATTTAATTGTAACTAAAATAGTTGATGCGCATAAAAATTCGTTATCTGAATTATGGGATGATATTTTATTTTCTTTGTAATCATATTTTTTTTTTTATCAATAAATATATATTTCTTTTATGTATATGAGTATTACTATCCCTGTAATATGAAATAATTTTATAGCTTAAGCGTTCCTGAGCAAACTCCATTCACTGCGGTGTTAAAATTCGCCGCCGAAGAATTTAGAGTCCCTCCTGCTACCTCCGCTATCATTACTGACGATGGTGTTGGAATAAATCCTCAGCAAACTGCAGGTAATAATTATATCCTAATATAAAATCAAAGAACAATATCTTGAAATTTTATAATTTGTTTCAGGGAATGTTTTCTTGAAACACGGATCCGAACTGAGGCTGATACCTAGAGATCGTGTAGGTTGTAAATTAAATGCATTTTAAGTTGTTATTTATAATTTTTTGTACGATAAAATTATGTTAATATAAATTTTTTAATATATTGTTATCTTTTCGATCATTCTTGATATACGCAAAATAAATATTTGAAAACCAATTTCATAATTATTTTAAAATTAGTAATGCTATAGTTTTTAATAATTGATACTAAACATTTTGGGAACCGGATTTAAACGTAAAATAACAAATAGGATGTTCATGAAGAATAGGATAGTATGGAGAACAGTTAAAAAGAAATGTAGAAAAAGGTAACAAGAAAATTAGATAAAATACTTTGTCCAATATTTAACTCATTGTCAGTAGCTATTTATCTTAATTAAGTTTTTGACATTAATATTATTAACGTACATAATTATTCCGACTAAGAAAATGTTAAGTTTTCTTTAGCAAGTTTTATATACTTTTTTGTTTTCATTTTAAAAAATAGTAAATATGAATTAAAAATTATGTATTTTAAAAATCACAATTATAATAAAAACGCAGCAATAATAATAATAGCACAGTAAACCAAGCATGAAAGCGTTCTTCGTTGCATATCATTCAACATCTTCAGGCCGTACAGGATGTGTTAATGGAATAACAGATTTAAATTTCTCATCTCTGGAGCAGGCCTTTCTCATATCTGAAAGACATAATGTAATCTAGTTGTTTTGCATGTACTTTTAGTAACTAAATATACCATAAGCATCTTCATCAGGATCACCCGAATAGTATTCTAGAACTGTCCGATATACTATGTAACCCAAATTTGTATACATATTTATAGCTACTTTATTGCTAACCCTAACAAACAAGTCAACAAAATAAGCTCGTTTCTTCTCAGAAACATCTTCGAGAAAATTCATTAGAGCAGCAGCTAAACCAAGTCGCCTAAAACTGGGTGATACAGTTAGTGCAGTGACGTGACCATGCCAATTTTCTCCATGTCCTTCGGCTTTACCCATTACTGCAAAAAGATTACACAAAATATGAAAGTTTTAAATTTGGCAGGGGTACTCACTGTATCCCATAATTTCCCCGCTTGGCGATTCAGCTACTTGAAAATATTCTGGCCAATGGGCAAGATATTGCATATAAAATGATAATCCATAAGTCTCAGTGAGCGGATCTAAATTTCTAGATAAACCAATATGGTTTGTAGCAGCAATGGTATTTATATTAATACACTTACACATTGTTAAATTTGTACATATCATCACAAGTAAAGGGTCTTAATGTCGTCATATTAGAAAAATAATTTAAAATTTAAATTGTGTGTTATACGATCCTTCAACCCTCACAAATATTTTGATCTCTTTAACATAACCTCATATGATAACTTACAAACGTTCAATTTTGCAGTTTGGCAAGTCGAAAATCGAATTAACCAAAGTCTCTAGATATTGACAAATAATCTTGTGGTTGCGCCATCTATAAATAATATATTCAATGCGCTTTTGCAAAATTATTTAAATTTAAAGAAATTAACCTTTTACGACAAAAAATTAATTTATTATAATTATAATTAATGTCATGTTTGCAAACACGTTTTTTATTGCGATGCAGTTGTTTGATAATTGATAATCTAAAAACAGTCGTATTTATATGAACATATTTTGAGAACATAGGTTATAAAGTCTTCTAATCATTTTCATCATATTCACCAAATTTTGACGTGTGATTCCCAATGCGTACAACTACGTGAAGAAGATTAAAAATTTATCAGTTAGATTCTTTGTTCTGTGGTGCAATGTCTTAATTTTCTCGGTTAACGTTTTATCTTCAAAAAACGGATAGCGATTCTGCAAAAATGTCGGGATGTAAATAAAGGGAAAACAGAAGAAAACCAAGAAATTACACATGAAGCCCTAAAAGATATTTGTACAAACAATGCTTTATATTTCAAAGACGACAATACAGAAAACGGCCAAAGATTATATACCGCTTTTTTGGCTATAAATGACAATATTGAGAATATATGGCCAATCGTTCTACGAATAAAGTCTGTTGCAAGTGACTATGATTTCGATGAAAATACTCCTGCCAATGGTTACAGAAGCTTTTTGAAAATTTTTTATTCAGCCGTAAACTATGGTATCCAATTAAATAAGAATGTGTGCCTAAAACGTGACAGTGTTTTGTTTCGGAAAGCATTTTTTACAAAGTACTTAATATTCATATTACAATACTTGTATTATAGTTACTTACTAAATAATTTTTTAGGGAAGTCGAATCATGTGCCCATCTATTTGCTAGTATAGGTACTTGTTTAAATATAGCTGAAATTATAAGAGAAAATTGTGGTAAAGGTGAATTATTTCCTAATGAACATATATCTAATGAAGAACAATTGTCATTATTGAGTAATATTAATAAAGTTGATCAATACTGTTTTTATGGAAGGTGTCTTGGTTTTCAGGTAATTTAAAAATCAGTTGTTACATTTAATTGTTTTCACTTTTACAATTTTTAGTTTTGTGAGTCGATGCGTGCAGTCTTACGATTTATAACTTTGTCTATGGCAATATTCTCAGAAGCATATTACAGTGAAGGTAATGTTAATATCAGTATTTTACTGCAAATACATTCATTCATTCTTATTAAAGGTTCAATTATATCTAAAGCCACAAATTCTTTTATGACTTCAACTAGATATATTACTGACCCAGAAGAAAAGGCCAAGAGAATTGTAAATATTTTACAAAATGCCGATATTGATTTTTGTAAGGCATTTTGGTTCCTCTCCGAAGGCGAACTTATGAAACATTTGCCATCTGTTGTGGCAGTGAGTGTTGCGGTATCAAAAATTATATGTATACCAACTGAACCATTGAGCCTCATGATAAATGGAAAGGAAATCAATATACCTATACCTACATCATATTTAGGTGAGTTTATTTATTTTTTCTTATATAAATGAAGTAATGTACTTGCACGCAATAATCTCATTAAATTATCACTGAAGTTGCCCTGGAATATTTGCCCTATTTTTTATAGGATTGTTGAGAAGTATATATAACCATTTTACAAATCTATCAAATTGCATGTTAAAATCAAATAAATTTGTTAAATACTAAAAGTAAATATTTAAATGCATAGAAATACATCATTTAATTTAATTAATTTAACAAAAATTATCGAAAATGTGGCACTGATAACAGTAAATACTTCAAAACACTTCATCACAAATTTTATTATACCTGGTGCACCTTTCAATAATAAAATCAACACCATTAGCAGTAGAACTGATGATGACGACAGCTTTCTTACTGAAACGTGCGTCCAGTAGAGTGAAGTTTGTTTAGCACGGTATCTATGAAGTGTTTAATATTGTCCCCTTTACCGAAACGCCGTATGTGGTTAAAATAAAAAAAATACAAAGTTTACAAAGAGCGGCCCTATTATTATAGAGGAGTTCGAATTATTTATTGCAGAAAAACTTAATGTAAAACAGTTCAATTTCCTCAAGTATAAAGTTAAAACTTATTCAACTCTAAACAATAGTTACATCGGCAATAATTATCATCATAAAAACCGGTGCGCTATCTATCCCGCGAGTAGTATTCTATTCTAAGGAGCGCATTAAGCCTCTTCACATACATGCAGAGTTTGATGAACTCATCTGTAGGAACGTGTGTGAAATATTATTTACTTATATTCGTATTTTTTATATAGGTTTGAATTCAGTCTAATTATTTGTATATAAACAATTTATCTCATCCTGCAGCAGATAATCAGGGATAATCATTTCTATAAAAATGACATCAATATACAGCAGCGTTTATTTTAATGTACAAGTAATTTTTGTTTAATTTTTTTGGAATTTTAGCTCTGGTTTTAAATAGAAAAAAAATACAGTTTCATTCTTATGTTGCTATTCTTTTGGAATATTTTCAAATTATTGTATTTTAAATCTTCCTACATTGTTATTTCTTTACTCCTTGTCTAAAAGTTGTACACTGCGTCTAATTACTAATTTGCCAAAAACTACCTTTAACATGTGTTACAAAATATCAAAGTAAATTGTGTAAATACAATGAACCGATAGACTGCCATTAGACGGGGCTCCTAGCCTATTGTAGAAATCACAATACTAGCAGGAGCACTGAAAATCGAATAATATTAGAGAGATCAATCTCCCATTGGTTGTTGTAATCACGTGGTAAATAAGTTTATTGCGCTGAAAGTGATAGCGCTGTTTGCATTTAGAAAGCTACATTATCGATTATCGACGTGGCGTTGATTTGTGAATAACTACTAACACTGTGTTGAGCCAAACCAACAACAAGTTCTAAAGTTGTTGAGGCATTTCTATGCGTTTTTTATCATAAATGGTCGGAGCGATATGGGTACCAATAAATATTTTAATCCTCAAAAAAATTGAAATATCTCCAGAACTTGACGTCCTAATTTTTACTTTACGCATGTTTGCGCAAATGTGGACAAAGCTTAATGCAGTGCTTGATGACTGCTCGAGTAGGCGTGTCCATGCCGTCCATGTTGTTTTATGTTGATTATTATTGTTGTTATTATATAGTTCATTTTTGGTTTAATTTCTTGCGTTATTTTATTGACATTACGTTTACTATAAAACTTCAGTGCCATTTGTTTTTATTTAAAGTGATTAATGATTTATTGTGAACGAAGGCCGGTGATATAAAATTGGGAATTCTTGACAATTTTCATTGCATGCAAAACGATGTGAAAGACTCATTAATTGCGCTGTATTGAACTGCCTTAATACGCGCAACCTTGTCGACAAAGTAGAGCATTAAATTTTCAATGCCAGGGCATCATCAGCGCTCCTCCGAGTGTATAAACCTACTTTAATCGCTATCGCGTCTGAAGCTAAGTATATTGTAACGAGCGCCAACTGGTGGTTCCGATAGGCGTCCCTAGATGGCGCTAGCACAGCGGAAGAAAGAACTACCTACGAGGAATGACAGAGGGCAGCACCGGGTCGAAGATTCAGGAATATTCTCCTGAAATGTAGAAGGACGTTCTAGGAGGGTCCCGAACAATCTGGAAGGTTCGCGCCAGCTATAAATAACGCGTCGGGTTGGCCAGGAAGCAGTCAGTCGATACGAGTTGGATAGTGCGGATCGCGAGTGAATTAGTACGTGTAATATAAATATCGGTGCAAATAAATCGTTTACATAAATAAAGACATTAGTGACTAAGTGATTTAATTAATAAGCATTTTTAATAGATTTTAAGTACCGTAATTGTGTTAATAGAATAAGTGAATTTAAATATATCGCCTGTGTGTTTTTCTAAACCCCGACAACGTTTTAAGAATAGAAAAACGTTACAATATGTTACGCTACAGTCGCTTGCGGGTAAGAGTTTCGCTCGTAGGAGGCGCACAAACTCAACTTTTTTTATTAAGTGTTAATTAAGTGTATGAACATAAATTACAGCGAACGTAGGGGAATATCACCCCTCTCAACATTTTGTGATCGTAGAAATATTGAAATTGAATTGTTTTTTTTTAAGGTATATCAGCAGAAAATGTTGGAAATTTCCAACAATGAACATAATGATCTTCACGCAGAAAATCATAAACAAAAACATACATGCATTCTATAATATTAGAGTCTATTGGACACACTAGACTCTTACTGTACACCATTTTGACGTTTGTTGTAAGAGAGACAAGTAGTCTAATAATTAGTTATGGCTAAGAGAGATTATAATTAAGGAAACTAACTTTTTAAAGTTTTACGTAAACTTGTATTCCATAGTAAACAAGTAAACGTTTCAAAATCTACTACTTTTTAAATTACAACTGATTTAGATTCATTAAACTATTTGTTTTCCCAAAAATCAGACTTTGTTATTAGGTCCACATAGTTCAGTGTGGACCTAATATTATTATTAATAAGTAATAAATTGTATTACTGTATAACTTCAATCTAAATGAATAAATTGTAATAAATACCAGAAAAAAAGGAGACATTGCGCATATAAACGTTTTTATAGATACATATGGCATTTTTTAGTGTTTTTTTTGTTAACATTAATTGCATGACCAATAACCGCCAGTTTAAATAATATAACGTCAATCAATTAAGTACGGCTATTAATTTGCATATATACTATGTTGCGTTGCAGTCCGTTTGACAATATGTAGCTTATGAGTAGAGTTGGGCAAATCCTCCGGCGCGGTAGGTACGTATTCAGAACGTGCGCTCAAACTCATCTACTTCAATAAAGCAGATGAACCGTAGAGTTACAAGTCAGTAACAACAGTGCCTGTTTTTTTTATAAAATATATATTTTTTTTATTTTATCTAAATATGTAGTAAAATGCGAATGCATCGCAAGGTGGCCCGTTTGTTCACCCGCTTTGTCCGATTTTGTCCCCAAGGAAAATTTGCACAACTCTATTAATATGACACGTTAATGCTTTATTTATATTACATTATTTGAGGCCCGCGTCACAATACGTATCTGCTCCGCCGGACAATTGCCCAACTCAACTTATGAGGTATGCATACATGGATATTACTTACACTGTCAAAATTGTGTGAACAATCTATACATATATCCGATCCGTATGCGCATGCATATAGTAAAAATTATCCTCATCTCCAAAAATTTAGTGGATATACACAAATTAATGGAGGATATGTAGAGCTCTACTTATTTTACACGTATCGCAAATGTGAACACAAAAAGACGCCTGGTATTATATCAAATATTATACCAGTATACATATGGTCAAAGAAATGTTCCACTGGCGCACTATAGATGACACCACCAGCATTTTCTATTGTTGTGCATTTGTAGTGGTAATATATTTCCATAAGAGAATACTTGTGGAGCCATCTATAGTACGCCAGTGGAACATTTCTTTGACCATATGTATACTGGTATAATATTTGATAATATCAAATACAATACAAACTAGTATTATATTTGATAATATCTAACATCATATCTGCTGTCTGTTAAGTAAGCAATTTTGTTAGGAAATTACAGTAATAGCATTAATATTTAAAAATATAGAACGATATAAAATAAAAGTTCTTTAGACGATTTTTCTTATCTATTTTTTTTTATATATAAGAAATTTATATAAAAAAAGGTTACTTGTTTGAAAAAAAATTAAAACAAAAGCTTATCGAGAAATAAAGTCGTGAAACGTGATGTAACTTCTTTTATCTTCATACATACATAAGTTATATTTTTTATGGAAATTTAAAAACACGAACAGAAATAGTTGAATAAATCAGCAAAAATTATGCTTACTAACGCATTCTACAACACTCGTATATGTCAAGGTTATATCTAATTACTTGCAAAAAATGATAAACTGTATTTGGTCTAAAACTGGCTGAATGCGATTAACATTAACGTATCAATTAAATGCAACCTATCCCTACCATATAGTCTTTCACGTGTGCTCATCTTAGGTACTATGCGAAAATAAAGTAATGAATCGAAAAGCAATAAAACCTAGTGAATCTCGAACTAACAGGTAAAGTACGATATCGCGAAGTAATATACTAGACAACCATTTTATTGCCCTCCGCGCAGAGGCCAATTTACCTGACACATCCTTTTTTGTCGAAAAGGGTGGCTTCATAGAGAAAATAATGTTGGGTTATTCAGCGATGCATGTGCTAATACGTTTATTGCATGAGCAATAGATATTAGATATGCCCTTATTTGTTGTTTAAAAACTTGTAAGAAATTATTGAAACGTAATATGAAACATGGTTATATTATAGCAGAATAAGAAATACTGAGTATGAAAGTAATACGTTACATATACATTTTTAAAATACTGTATTTTTTTCTTGTAAAACTAAAATCTTTATCCTAAAAGAGTTACTTTCATGTCAAAATAAAACAAACGTAACGTAAACATAAAAAAATAATTGAATATCAATATACAGAGTGATTCTCAATATATGCGACAAACTTTAAGAGCTGATTCCTGAGGTTATTTTGATCATAAAAGTTCATATGACTATATGTCCAAAACGGTTTGGTTTTAAAGTTTTTGAATGTTTAATAATAAATTATGAACTATGACTAACACGATATAATATCACAGTTGGTTCTTCAAAAACTATTGTGTTGAGAGGGAATTGTTTATTTGTCATTTCAATATCTGTCAATAGTTGTTAGAGTATCCATTCAGTTTATTGCCAGTTTCTGTTTTCTAAAATGAATTACACGAATGCTGAGATGTGTGATATGCATTTCGTTTACGGTCTTGCCAATAGAAATTCGCGTGCTGCTAGACGTCTTTATGAAGGACGATACCCGAACCGTATTATCCCGCGTCATTCAATATTTGCCCGTCTTCACCAACGTCTTAGTGAAACGGGAAATTTTAAAAAACGGACGACTGGTAACGGGCACCCATCTACAGTGAGTACTCCACAAGTTGAAGACTAAAGGTAGGTAAGGGGTAAGTAAGGTAAGGGGAAAATTGAGGAACATTTTACTACAAGTAAATTTCTCCTAAACCCCGTACCACAAACTGCACTAAACTGGACGTACGTTTCGATAGCAAAGCTATCATCATCAGCAGAAACACTGAACTAAAAATTTTAAAAACCCAATTTTGACTGCTGGACTGCTGGAAGAAGTTCCGTTGCAATTAAGATTACAAATATATTTTATGCATGATGGTGCTCCAGCGCATTTTAGTTTAGTTGCTCGCGAGTTTTTGGACAATACGTATCCAGATCGGTGGATAGGACGGGGAGGTTCACAACCGTGGCTTTCTCGGTCTCCAGACTTAAATTCTTTGGACTTTTTCTCTGGGGTCACCTTAAATCATTAGTTTATACGACTCCCATTGAAAATGTCGATGAACTGAGAAATCGTATTATCGCAGCTTTTCAAACAATTCGAAATACCCCTGGTATTTTAGAACGGACCCGCTAGTCAATACGACGGAGGTTAGAAGCTTGTATTGCAGTGGGGGTGGCTATTTTCAACAGTTAGTATAAGTTAATTTTGTTTTACTTATTATTTTGTTAATTTATAATAAAAACGTTAATTATGTTAATTTACTATTAAACATTGTACAACTTTAGAACTAAGCGATTTTGGGCATATGTTCTTATGAACTTTTATGATAAAAATAACCCCAGGAATCAGCGCTTAAAGTTTGTCGCATATATTGAGGATCACTCTGTATATGAAAAGATTTATCTAATCCCCATAAGAAATAATACAAAGGTAATACACAAAACAAAACACATGTAAAAATTAAGTAATAAGCAAATTGCACTTTCTTATCTATAATTCTTTGGCACTATTTTGGCCCAACACACCTGCCGCATTACAAACTGGAAGCATTATAGCCCAACTACTGTAGTAATAAACGGAAATATTTAGTCGGATAGTTCGAAGTTTCTATAGAAATCTATAGCATATTGTAATATACTCAAGATATATTTAAGGTAAATAAGCCCGATTTCTAGGTGCGAATATCTGAACGAGACTATTTAATAATTAACAACACAATATTAAAATCGAGATATATTGTCATTTGAAATAAATTCATTTTATTTAAAGGAAAGAAAGCAGTTCAGGTTAGATTAATTAGTTGGAGAAAACGGCAAGGAATGGTTGGAGGAGGTAATAAGAAATTAGATCCTCCAAGTAGAGGTAGTTATTTTTAGAAAATTTCCCCTTCAACTGTTTTATCATTCGTTATAATTTTTAGGGCTTCTAATTCACTGTCACGGTGGCGGATTTGTAGCACAATCGTCAAAATCTCACGAATGTTACCTACGTCATTGGGCCAAAGATCTGGATGTACCGATTTTGAGCATAGACTATAGTTTAGCTCCGCAAGCGCCGTACCCTCGAGCGTTGGAAGAAGTTACTTACGCTTATTGTTGGGCGTTGAAGAACTGTCGTCTTTTAGGAAGCACTGGTAAGTAATGCAGGAAATTAAAACGTTTTGGTATATGTGTGAATATAACTTTTTCAGGGGAAAAGATTGTTGCCGCAGGTGATTCGGCAGGTGCCAATTTATTGGTAGCTATGTGCCTAAAGTGCATTACTTTGGGCGTCAGCACGCCCATGGGGTTAGAGTTACTGTACATGCCAACTTATATAAATTTTATGCCTTCTCCGGCTCGACTTTTATGTGTTATGGATCCTTTACTACCCTTTGGTTTCCTTATGCGATGTCTGAAAGGTATAAATTTCTATATATAATTTTTATGATTACTTTAATGATATGATTGAATCGCTTATTATTAAAAGGAACTGAGTTACATATTAACATTTTTTTTCTTTAATATGTAACACGATTATTTCTAGTTACACCCGCGATTTGGTGTTAATAGGAACCATCTACCTATATCGTTTCTGTAATATTTTAAGTAGTTGAAATCAGTGTTTTGGTTTAAAAGGGACCAAATCCATGACTTAGTTCCTTACCTCCGGCAACTTAACCTCACTGTGCATCTATTTTAATAGTTTTGTGTCTATTGTTTTGTGCTTATTGAATAAATAAGTTGTCTAAAAAATGATAAAAGCAGCAGCAGTGTTGAGAGCAATAAAGTTATTGTGAAGCTACTATGGATAGAAACGAAAGTGGTAAAAATGTTAAAATCCTTGAAAGGAACAGCCTCCAAATCGTCATAAAGGAATATGAAACAATGCCACCTTCAAAAAAAAAATAATCAAAAGTACTAGAGTGAAAGGAACAGAACATGAACATCACAAAGGTGTTATTGTTAAATTCCAAGCATAGGATCAAGGCTGTACTTGTGCTAGATAACTTTATAAAAATTTTGGCATGAGTCTTGTTGCTACAGCTTTGCTAAATGATTGTGGGTGCCGTATGATATTTATCTCCAAGGTTTGTTTAAAAAAAAACAGTTGTTTGAAAACGTGTAAGAAATCCCGTTGGAAAAAAATAAAGTAAACTCCGTTCTTCCCACACTTAAGCAGCAGAGAGTAAAGGTATACTTAGGATCATTTTTAAGCTTACGTAGAGTAACAGTGAAACGAGTTACGAGGCTTCAGAGTTTATTAGAAACCAACACATTTTAGCCGTTCACAGGTTGATACATGCATTACTTGCGAAGCGTTAAATTTGAAAATAGTTCAGCGGATGATGCTTTATAAAAAGGCGAGCTAGTAATCGACAAAAGAAGAGCTAAACAAAATTATATTAAACGAAACTACTAAAGAATGCAAAAAAATATAGCCGAATTTCCGTTCAATTTTGTTCAAAATCTGCATTTGCTGGAAGTGCGTGTTCAACCTCTTTTATGCTATACATACAACAGTACAACTCAATATTAATGTTTTTTGGAAATGGAATCCAAGTCTGTTAACAAGATTGAGAAGATTGGTTTCATCCTTTCTAAGTATCATTATTTTGAGCACGATTCAAAGACACGTGGAATCGTCAAAGCGTCCGAATTTATAGGTTCATTCTGGACACATTTCTTTCGAATAATCCCAGGAATAAAATTAAAATCATTGAAATGCCTACAGCAGGAGCCTATGCTGAAGATCGAGTGCCCATTTTACCGTAAAAAAGAAAACACCTGAAAAATGTGATGGCCTTATTTGTCGGCGCGTATATAAGGGGAGGGGGGATAATGAGGGCAATTACTCGCCTCCCCTCCATGAGCCAGCGAAATATACTTGTAAATTAAAATCGTACATTTAAAGACAAACACTCATCCTTCTTTTTTCTTTTTTTTGTGTAATTACCCCATGATGCAACACTATTTAAATTGTATCTAAAAAAAAGCAGGCAACTTTTTTTTTAGTTAAGATAAAAATGTCGCCACTACTTCTCCTCTTGTTGTATACGCGCCTGCCTATGTGCCAGAAAAATATAGAGACTTTTATCATAATATAGTAAGTACATAGCTAACTAAATGTGTACTTACATAAATAATACTATATCATAAAAATAAACTACTTTTGTCAAAACTGTTTTTTTGTTCCCACATAGTCAAATTTAAATTCGCCGCAATTATTTTAGTAACTTCAACGTTGAAACATAAAATTACCTATTTTTTTGTACTTCGTTGATAGTTATTTTAATGCCTTTACGTTGAAGTTTCTAAAAATAGTGACGGGAAATTTGAATTTGGCTATTATGGTTCATTGTTTAAAAGTCCTAAATCCATTTCTTTCCTTTAACAATGTGATGAACACAAAGGAATTAGAAGAATAACATATACGTATTAATAATAATAATTCATTGCCTTAGCATCCCTCAACAGCTTTCGTCAATTACAGAGGGCATCGGCCGAGCCATGAGTTATTATTACGCAATATTACATAATAAACTAACTTTCCTCGACAGGCTGTTGTTCCTGATTATCTTAAAACTCTTAAAAAGGTGTCTTAAGCTATTTTAACAATAAGCTATTCGATTATATTTCCTTCACCAAAGCTACAGTGTGCTTGAAATTGAATGTAGGACCCTCATTTAGTTTTTTCTTTTATGTGACGTAATGCTATTAAAGTATTTGTAACATCATCATTCATTAATTTCTACAAAATGTTAAAAATAAAAATATTGTTTACAGTGTTATTAAACATTACCTAAATTACAGCTGCCGAAGTTATAGTGCAGTGCAATTACTTGTAAACGCTAATGTACGTTAGATTTTAAGATGTCTTTTCCGGACGGAGTGATCTTATATTAGCCTTAGTATTTAAGAATATTTATTACGATTTCGGCTTACAATCTTTTTCTTATTTTTTTACGTTTATTGCACCAGTTGTATAATTTCCAGTTTACCATGCTTTGTTAAGCGCAATGTCTATTTGATCATTTGAAAACCTTTGTATTCATTTTAGAAACATGTTACATCAAATACGCCGACGTTCTGAATCCTCCAGAAATGTAATGCTTATATTGCTCTTGCATCTAAATTGTCAGTTATGCTTTTTCCACAAATCGCCATATACAGTTCCTGTTGTCTTGCGCTGCATCCAATTATACCATGCCTATTAGTTTTTCTGGTTGTTTATAATAACCATTCTACAACGAAAAACCACCCACGAATCAGTCGAACATAGCCTATCTTTGCCGATCCCGGCTTTTCATTGTTATAAATATACCTTCCGAGAGAAGTTAAAGGCAGAATCATACTGCTGTTCGACGTTTTCGGGTTGCACTTCCACTCTACACGGCGTTAGATAAGTGATTTTTCGACCATTGTCTTAAGATAAAATCCGAATCTCTTGTAAAACAGCGTCTCACATTAAACCTTCATTTTAATAAACGTAGCGTGAACCAGCGGATTCATAACAACAGTTTAAATCACTTAAGGAGGATATATGGATATATTCGAAACGCCTGATTTGTGTTAAAATTAAACTATTATGTAATGTGTGAAATTAGTCTGCGCTATTACCAAAACCTACTTACCTACCAATTAAGTTAATGCCTTTCTTTTAGCGTACACATATATAGACTCTAGTAGGGTGAATTGCGAAGAAAATCGCATAAATTCCGATTCAGAGAGTTTCGAAGAAATATCGGAATCTGATCTCCTCGAACTTCAAGCCCACAAGTCTCCAATATCGGACAATTCGGATACTTTAACTTATGGTTCATTAAGTTCTCAGCCAGAAGGAAACAAGGATCAAAAGTTGTCTCCCCTGAATTACCCATTAACAACACTTCCAATATCTCTAGTCAAAAGTATGTTAGTGATTTTCTGGAACGATATGCGTTAGGTGAGTTTAAACTCGATAGTGCAACATTAAAATTTGTTATACAAATATTTTATATCTAACAGATTCCGATACGGACACTGATTTGACGAAGGTGCCTGAAGGTGAAGTTAGCGAAGCGACAACCGCACAAACGGTAGACTCCCCAGTACAAAATAAAATAGCGGCGTTCGTTAGCAGTTTCAGAGATCGAATAGGAAGTTTAGTGCCTCATAGAGCGCGCAGTGGTGCTGCCACTTACTTAGATTCTACTCGTGAGAACACGTTGTTTGACGAATTGAAGTTCACCGTTCCCGCTGATCCTTTTATTAGCCCATTTTGTGCTCCAGATGATATGCTGAAGCAGCTTCCTCCAATTAAGTTACTGGTAAGTTTTTGAAAATGCGGAAGATAGTTTTGGTTCACTTTGTATGTCTACATTTATGCGCTGAATTCCGATAAAATAACTTTGCAGACCGTACACTTAGATCCATGCCTCGATGATTGCGTTATGTTCGGAAGGAAATTAAAAAGGTTGGGTCATAATGTCACCTTAGATGTTGCAGATGGTTTGCCGCATGGGTTCTTAAATCTTGCATTGGTAAGACATCAACATATTTGCATATAATTAATTTTATTTTTATTCTTCTGTATGTCAGGTATCTAAAGAAGCATATGATGCGTCGCTGATATGTATAAAAGGAATATCGGAATTACTAGATTTAGAAAATCTTCCACCTCTATCATCACAATAACTGTATTTTAATAAACATATGTGAATTTTATTTACGTATCGTAGGAAGGAAACAAAATAATATTTACAGTGTTTTATAGAGCGAATATTTTTATACCAAATTTAAAGTCGTTATTTATTTATTTCTTATCGAGGTAGCGAAACCGGCTCTAGGAAATACATTCGACTAAATATTTATAGTAGAAAATTATTTCTATTCCTGAAATTTAATCAATAATAAAATAATTTCAATAAATTCAATTGGTACCGAATGTTGTTTAATCTTATAGTTATAATTAAAAAAAATTGACAAAAAAAAAATATAATCTGCGCGTTAAAAGTGATTGAAATATACTCGTTTTATACTTGGGCTAGGTCGTACATTACATTTTTTTATTAGTAGAATTTATACAATTTATTTTTATTATGGCTTTAATTAACCATATGAATTTGCATAATTTTTCTGTGATTAATTTTAATCTCAAAAGAAAATATTTTGAATTATTTTGTATGTGATACTAAATACAGATAACCACTGCTAAATGCGATAATAGAGAGTGTAGCATATGTATATTAACGTGTTTGGTTTATAGTGATTGGAGGCAGATGAAGCTAGCTCTTCTAAGCAGGGACGCAGACTCAAAAAAATATCGTTTCTGCTTCAAAATTAGTCTTGGCTAAATTTTAAAATTTTTATTTCTTCTCAATTCAAATAACAAAAACGATCAAAAATACTTTTTTTTGTTCATTGTTTTGTTCTAACCAAATATGCCCAAAAATATACACAAGCACTGAAGATTTCTACACTACTTTTGTGCAAATTTAAGTAAACAAGTTTAAACTTGAACTTAATTTAAAATCAGAGTTGAGTTCCTATCTAATTCTGGTAAAAAAATGATTATACATAATTCGATTTACTCTTCGAAAATGTTAACGAGCTGGAGTCTAGCTGACGAGTATAGAATGTCTACTACTGCTGTTGCAGTAAACTGTGGTTATCTGTATTATTAGATATAATCGTATAGGAATAAACTATAATAGTCTATGTTGCAACAACCTTTGATTTCTGTGCGTTATAACTAAATAAATATGTATTAACTGAAATTTTTGTTTGAAAGGACGATGTTATGTAGCATAAGTAGTACAATTGTGTATATAATTCTCAATACTCGACATACGATATGAATTACAAATTATACTCAGAGATATATTAACTTATATTAAATAATGGGACACAGGAATGTAATTGTATATTGTTAAACGTTTAGTTATACCTACTTGTTTTTTCATGTAATCTTATGTATATTATAAATCTTTTCATACTGGTGTTCACTTAAAATGGAAGTTCGTAACATCTTAAATACAAATGCCCTTAACAAAATCATATTCCAGAGAAAAGATTTAATATACAAATGCTCTATTTTTAATTTTTCTCAAAACATCCCTTTGTACCAACTTTAGAACAATTGCTACCCAATGCTATATCATTTCTTCTATTCAAGATTAAGTACTCAAAAAAAAAGTTTGCGAAAAGAGTCACTTCATGAGTAATTTCATCTAGGGTCTTATGTCCGTATATTGATTTCGGCTTATATAGATCCTTATCTATTCTATCAAAATATCGTTACAATGCTGGTATTTTATAATACTGTTATCGGTATATTGTATTAATATAGTGCTAACCTATCAATGCTGGTGTAAGTCCCTAACTTCATGCAATAAAAAATAATTTATGCTTTGAAGAAATGAAGATGTTCTACTTTAAATGGATCGCCCCGTATACTTGCATTTATGCAGATCAGGATCGCCACTTGAGCGTTTTTGTGCTAATTATATATTTTGCTCATACTTACTTTGAATTAAAATGAGATCGGCGTTAAATGAAATTTTAGGGCTTTCTATATAAATTAATTATTTCTGATGACGACACTAAGCAAGCAACATATGTATAATAGAGAGTCATCTATACTATATTATATATAGATTTGGAATTAATCCATTCGATCAATGTGTAAGAAATATTTGAGCATCTAAATAGGATTAGAGACGCATTGTCCGATTGTAGTCGCATGATAACGTACGTCATCAATATCCTCCGGGCGCGAAATAAATGCTTTTTAATGCAACATTTGGGTTATAATTAGTTGTATGGTTTAGGATACACAAGTTTCAGTTAATTGTATTTATTAGTAGATTTTTCCAATAAGTCTTGCTAGATCTGATGCATACTAGTTACTAACCAAAGATTACCGCTAAAAAAAAAAACAAATGAATTTATTGGTGATTGCCTAATCTAATGACTCGTTTCTATTTTGTATACTACACGATATGAGGATCCGAGTATGCAAATAAAAAACTGTTAAAAAGTAGTGATTTAATATGTGATAGTTTTAGAACATTGTGAGAAGACACGTTGGTGTCCAAAATTCAATTAGTTCACTAATTAATGGGTTTTCTCTGAAGATGAGTACTTCGCTTGCTTTTGTTTGGAGCAGTTATAGTATTAGTGCCCATTTTAAATTATTCACTCGTTTGTATTATTATAGTATAAATTATATGTGATGATCTGATGTTTTTGTACATAACAGAACTTACGCAACCTCAAGAAATGGCTGAGCGGTAATACCCGCAAAGAGATAAAACAAAAAGAGTCACGTTCTATAGGCACTTTTCATGTTGTGTTGTCAGAAGAATGACCGCTGGTGCTTTTTCCATTCCATTGTTTTAAAATCAGATACCTCAGCCGTCTTCTTTAATTTACACCAATCACAAAAAAAAAGATCTGATAGATAGGGAAGTACTATCTGAACTCAAACTAGCTATTTTTCTTCTAACTCGTCACGTGAACTTCTTGGCGATGGGTTAGTAGAACATGAGTTAGTGTTTGGGCCGTTTCAAACACCTACTGGATTGTTTAAATCCGATATCATTAGGTTAGGCCTGATAAGGACTGTGGTTTTTCAATTCCGTAGATGGCGATGGAAATGTACATATCTCTCGGGTATAAACTGCCTATGCGTTTGTTCTGTATTATACAGTCTACACACTTCCATCACCAACTATGAAATTGGGAAACTACAGTCCTTATTAATGCTACCCTGATGACAGCAGTAAAAGCACTGCCGAAACGTCGGCTCTAAACATCGCGCCGAATCTTCCACAAAACTATTGCTATCTCTTAATATTACGAGGCGATATGTGAGAGTCAGCAATAGCTTCAAGTAGGTTCACATCGAATACTGTCCTAAGATTTATTATAGTTAATTTTATGTATGTACGTACATCTTCTGTGGAATTTAAATCGTAATACATTATTACTGTTATTATTAAATGACAAAATAGCAAGAAACAAACCAAATAAGAATAAATTGAATTAAAAAAGCGTTTGGATTACTTCAGAAATAATGTTTTATTATTCTCAGTTTTGCTCAATGACCGCCAGAATCAACGTCACGATCGTGACAGCGGTGGCGCAGTGGCGTCCTCTATATGTAAATTGACAGTGCTGTTGGGACCCCAAAATTGTGTAAGCGAACCCGTTGAAAACGCCAAGTGACCCTTATCTTAATTTCCGCTGGTAATACCAAATCAATGGAAGTAACCAGTTATCTCTTTTTAGTGCGTTTTTTTACTGTGTGCAATTCATACAGTAAAGCTTTCAGTACCGCTATAGTAGTGATGGGCACTATCCACAGATAATAAATGCGTTATATAAGATAATTTTTTGAGATTTATTTCACATAATAACATAATATAGCGATATTAAGCAAAAAATATTGTTTAGTTGGTAGAATGAGCTTTGGCTGGTAATGGCACTAATGACAGTAATTATTGTGTAGAATACTGTCGATAGTGACTCATTAGCGACCAATAGCGACTAGTGAACACAGTCAAGGAACATTTCAACAAGAACGGACAAACAGCGTTGGCACCTTTGATCTCAGGGGGGGGGGGGGGGAAATTCATAGCATTCATTCTGCTTTTTAACTACTGTTGGTTAAGAAGAATTCAAAACAGATGGCAAAAAACGCGCTCATTTCAAATTTGCTACCTGGTCAGGTTGACATGTTCCTACAACATCACAGTTGTTATTTGTTGTGTGTTTTTATAGGCCATAAAAACCTCGTAAACTGTCAAATTATTGTCAAGAACGATTTTGATAAGAGCCAAGCTTGGGAAAGTTTGACTTGCTATTGGCTAAGAAGAACTCAAAAAAGATGGCGGTTCCGGGCTAACAAAATTTGCTGTGGCCGTTGTTGGTTGAATGTTCCTTGACACGGTGACCATGATCAACTGAAAGTGTCTTAAGTTGGTATTGAAAAGGTTGATTAATTTGTAGTTTATATTTACTTTCGTAGCTTGTCTACATCTCTCATTGACGTTTGTCGTCACGCCAGCTGTCATTCGTGTCGTGCTATTTGATCCTTGTTTGATCCACGTTACCTACAAAATTTGATGAGTCAATTGTACAATCCACCTTAATTTTTTTATTGCCAACCTAAGACATTTGACTTTGATGACTCTATAGTCTGTTCGCACATTAGAAAACAGTAAATATAAATACGTAAACAAAAATAAATTGGTTATGCTACATTTTAATGTACATTTTGTTGATACTTAACGTCACCTGCCATCTGCAGAATTAAATATATCCTATTAAATTTAAATATTATTTGACAACAATGTACGTACTCTTTTTTTGGCAATTATTGTTTTTTAAGGTGCGAATAGACATATATGTTATAGTAATATCGATAACGCCTACCACTACTTTTCAATAAACTCGACAATTCACAGGTCAACCTCAACTACAACTACTAATTTCTGAATTTTCTATCATTTCTTTCATTGCAGGTGTTTTTCTTTTGCAATATAAATTTAGAAGTGGGTTTTCAAAAGCGCGAACGAGCCACAAATTTTCGTTTAACCACAGAAGAAAAGTAATGGACTGGTGTTTATGTATATGCTTTAGTTTAGCGGTGTTTTTATAGAGGATACGACAGGCAAAATTTGAAAAATCAAATATATTAATTAGAAGAATTTTATGGTTTACAATTTACAATAGCAAAGCACGTATGAAATTGGTATTTTTACATTTGCAGCAACATTGTGGAAGAAAATATAATAATTTATTTTTATTATTTCATTTTATGTACATCGTAAAACCATTGGATGGTATCATTGCCGTCTAGATATTCAAGTCCAGAACATTGGGCGGGAGATATCCCGAGAACACCGGCCGCAACGACGCATAGACATCTCATACGATACTCCGGCATGGTACCTACTCCCACCCCATGTCGTAGGCCTGTATAATCTGTATATTTAGTTTAGTCGTTGACTTGTTGTAATCCCGGGCTCTTCTGCGACATCAAACTGGTTCTGTTTACAATAAATACCTAACATACACACCTATTGCTTCCGAAGCTGTTCAAAACAGTCGCGTGCGGTTTTGCCCCGCCAAAAACATTCTCGGTTTTGACTGGTTGACTATAGTCGCTCGCGCTATTGAAAACTCACTTTTACTATCATCACTATTTCATTTGCTATTATTGTCCTTGATATTTTGGTTATGGTATTAAATTCTTGTAGCAAACAATTTTTGATGTTTTATGTTAAAAAATAATTGACAAATTAGTGATAGAATGCGTAAATTGGCTAAAGTATTGGTAGATTATGTAGTCACTCAAGTTGGACAACTTGATACTAGTATCTAGTTTATCTCAGTCAAAATATATTTAAGGAAATTTTATTGATAGCTAATATTAACTCTTTACTGCATATTATTGTAGATATGTATTCTATCTAAACTATTAAGTAATAAACTATTAAATAATAAATAACGAAGTTAATGGGCTCTTAATTTTTTTTTTGACGTGCAGCTAAGAGTTAAATACCCGTTAAGTATATATTATATTTAAATGTTATGAAGTATTATATCTATCTTAATATACAATTATTGTGTTATTTTTGAAAGTGAATATATTAAACTATTAAAAGCTTTCCTCTTTTTCTATTACAGTAAGTAATTAAGGATGCTTATACTCAAACACAGAAAAAACCTCATAGATATATTTGAAGACATATATACACAAGTATAAATAAAACGAATTCTTAGTTTCATTTTTGAAGATCGTATGGTTAAATTGTCAGCAATTACGGAACGAAAAATAAATACCGCATATTAAAAATTTTCGAATCGATAAAAAACAATGCCAATTTGGTATATTACACTAGAGATCAACAATGAGTTTGTTATATTAATGGGTGCCATTCACTTGATTGGTTTCTCTCAGATTCTTTTGTAAGACATGTGCGTCTGCTGGTTCAATTCTTTTATAATAATGTTTTTTTGTTTCAACTATTTCGAACCCGAATTCCTTATAAAAGTCAATAGCTCCTTCGTTATTCACCTGAACATGTCTAGAAGAACATAAAATTATAATTATTTATATAATATTGGATGTTTGTCATCTTACAAAAAAATACTATCGAAATTTCCGTCCTGCTCAACATAATTCAAAACATGTTGCACCATCATTGTTCCTATGCCTAACCTTCTGTACGGGTAAAGGCAACCTAATGTCATAATGTATAACCTTCTGGTCTTTTCCGAAGTGTCAATTCTACAACATACAGCACCAACAACAATATCATTGTAGTAGGCAAGTTTAGCTAATTCTCCTGCTTCTAAGACGTCTTTATAAAATTTATCGTTGTAAGAAACTGGGAAAACAACACTATTTAATTGTCTTAGTTGTTTTATATTGTGTGGAGTAACGTTTCCTAATTCTATATTGGCCCTAAAAAAGAAAGCACGGTCGTAGTGTATTTTTTCAAACAGTATTATAGAATAGTACCTCGTCATAGTTTAAAATAAGCAATAATTTTTGGTGGGATAACCAAAAAATTATAAAGCATGAAGAATGAAATACAAATGATCTGTCAAATTTTGAGATTTGCCTCGTTATATATCACACATGAAATTAGCTACAAATCTGTTAAACATTATTCAAATTCAAAAGCAGTTTATAGAAATGTGTTTTTTTTTTTTTCTTATGTTAATTGGGAAAATTCATAGACTGGTTAATATAACAATTTATCCACGAGAATTCAATAATTTTTTTCTATTACTTATTAATAGAATGGAGTCTATGGCGGAAAGTTTGAAAATTTTTATAAAATGTACCTGAAAATGGCTCAACCCGAGATCGCCGCACTCCGAGCATAGTCTTGGCGACTCCCAGCGTGTGGACGGGCAGTTCGGGTTCGCGAACTAGTCGGCAAACTGGTTGCCTATTCCCGATCTGCATTGGAAAATGGCGCACGAATGTCGGGCTAGACGGAGTTCGTGCACCCGTCCACACATTCGGGAAGGTATTTAGAGTGAGAGGAAAGCTGTTGACAGCTGTCTAGTGAGCCTCGTCTCTTACTAGTCATACTATTATACCTACAGTTTTTATAACTGTTATATATGACAGCGGTAACAGATTACAATTTATTTATGAAATTACTATGTCGTATGCTGAAAATGACAGATTTGCCAAAGATAATAAACAATTCAAAGTGTCTTTTTTTGACATTGAAGGAGTGCATTTTAGTATTCATTATTACATTAAATTGATGCTTTTAAGTAATTAAAGATCTTAAATTTTAATAAAATTAATCTTTAAACTAATGTGTAGATAAGTAATTAAATAATTGCAGTGTTAGCCTAAATATTAAAAAGCTTACCACTCTTTTCATAATTCATCAAATTTCTTGAATTTTATTAAAGAGGGTCGAAAAGTATGGTTGTTATTGACGATCTGGTTAAATGCGTATATGATTTTTTGTCTATAATTGCAAACAAATTAAAAATTAGATGATATTTATTAATATATAATCATTGTAAAAGAAACCACCGCTCATTCTCACGGCCCTCAATTTGAAACTATAAAAGATCCATACATCCACAGAGCAAACATATTCGCCTCATTGTAAATATTACTCATACAGGTGTATGATGCTCGTAGATAATTGGATAAAAAATGGCGAAGAAATTGGAGCAAAAAATTTTCTTGATTGACCTATTATATTTTTACGATGAATGTTTCAATGATAACAATCACGTTGGTCATAACAATTATAGAAGGTCAATAAAATACTTTTTTTGTTCGAGTTTGTTCGCCATTGTATACGCAAAATGAATGTATGGGTATTCATCATCGTAAACTTGAAAATAACAGAAATTAAATAATAGCGTAAGTTGTCAATATTTATAACTAAAGATGAATTACTGGTATCCGTGATTCATATTTAGTTTCTGTCACGCTCAACAAAAATGACAGAACTTCAAATATTTATGATTGCCGGGTTTCCCGCGAAACCAAAAAGAGTCAGTGTATGCAGTGACAGCAATGGTTCATAACCAGTCATAATTTCTGTACCAAGACCAACCTAATTCATGCAATCACTCAATGCTACCACACTAAACTCTCATACCGAACGTTCGGCGTTTTCCGTATCTGCTCGGAGTTCGGCGAACTCCGAGCGTGTGGACGGTCGCGTCCACAAACGATTCGGTAGTTTGCCGAACATTCGGATTCGGCGAACTCCGAGCGTGTGGATCACCTTAATAAGATTACCAATGAACGAGCACGCTGCAGCGATTGGCAAACTTAAGGAGCGAAAGAAAGGTTATTTTAGATAATTAATTGACATCGGGGCAAGAACAGTTCTAGAGACTTAGGGCAATAATAAACACACTATTCTTACAAAATTTTCAAAATTACTAAATGGAGTTTTGTGAAATAATGATCAGGTTTAGTGTTTTTATTTATTAATTATTTTGGCGGTTTATAAATACAAATAAAAGTTATTCTAAAACGTGCTGTAATGAGTGAAAAAATAAATTCAAGTACTGCTGGTTGTTGATGACGATCTAAAATGGTATTTTTGGTAAACAAATCAACTACTTTAATTTCCCAGATAACATTTAATTAAATAAAATTTAGTAATTTATTTCTTATATTTTAAATGTAAGTGATTATTTCCAATATCTATTTCGAGAAACATATCTTTAATGCACTGAACTGCTCGCGCTGTTATCTAAATGTCGGAATCGACGAAGTGGATGATGAGTGTATGCTAAAGGTTTATGGTTAGAGACGCATATGTTCTACGATCCTTTAATATTTATATATTTAACCAGAAATCTTCAGCTAATATTCAAATATATTTCAGATAACCTTGACAGTGGTTATAGCACATTCGCCTAATTGTGACACATCGATATAATTTAAATAAATAAATACATATTCGCAGTTGAATGTTTTTTTTCTTCTATTATTAAAAGGTCCCTGTATACCTGCAATAATAGTCATAAAAAAACATTCAGCTACGAATATGTATCCCTAGTAGCGAAATTTAAATTTCCCGCTATTATTCTTAGTAACTTCAACCGAAAGACAACAAAGTAACTAGTAATCTAATCCAAATTACTGTAGATGTTTAGTCGTTTCAATATGACGTTACTTAAAAATAATTGGCGGGAATTTTTAAGTTTTCTACTAGGGATTTATTTATTTATTTAAATTATCTCGATGTGTCACAATTACCTTCATGTTACAATTAGGCGAATGTGCTGTATCTAAAAAAATGCTGCTATTTTCTATCCTTTTTACTTGCATGTACGTATGTTTACAGTCGACCAGTCATTATTAATATTCCCATCGCTAAGTCGACCGCGTGCACACTATGTACAAATTTCTTCAAACAGTAGAAAGGGAATATTTGAATATTGCAAAAAGAAAAAAAATATATTTTAGCATAAGTTTAATTTATATCTGACAGTAGTTTTAAATTATTTATATAATAGGTCATACTTTAAATAAAGATTTCCAGATTATTTCAACACAGCTAGGAATGTTCGTTAAGTTAAGTCAAAGGAGCAAACAGTCTTTTTTGTTTATAATAACAATTCGATTCTTCGTGCTTATCCTTTTATGACTTGCTTTTACTAGAGAAAGGAAGTCCCTTATCATGAATCTAACAATCTAACAGTCGAAAGTTCTAGAGAGACAGAGACGTGGATAGATCTGTAAAATAACTGTAATGAAAATTTGAAGAATGCAAACCATTTAGACCATACCAGAATAATGACGTTTTTAATTGATAATTAACTTAAATCATTTAATTGTTGGTAGCTAAATAAAAATCTTTTTAATTTGTGCTTGTATATTTATTTCATTCTTTGTTAGCTATATTTTTAGCTCGACAATTATTTCTATTTCCATATAAATAGAATACGATTAAACAGAAAAAAATATAGTATTATTATTTGTAATTGAAATTATGGCATTAATTCATTAATTGATGTCCTTTTCCTAAAATTAAAATTTCATTTTGTGGTGACCTTGCAATGATGGCAGTTTTTCTAAATGGAGGGAGGCGTCAGTTGTACTTGGTTGTATACTTCAAGTTGGTCTTGGTGACAGACTGAAAACCTTTCAATACGTTCAATAAATAATAACAAAGATGAATTTAACTTCAAAACGAAAAGTTTTGTATGGGTTAATATGTTCTCGGAAATAATATTAAGGTTTGAATTGCTTAATTCGGTGTGCAGTGCAGGAACGTTAAAAGCTCATTAATCAACAAGTGCTTCATGACAAAATAGTACACTGCCAGCAAATCTTCAGCTATGGCTGAGGGACAGATAAGTTTAAAATGACAGGTTTTCATTCCTCTGGTGGATATGCAAAACGATATTGCAGAAAACACGGCCGATATGAAGCTTATGAATACACAGGAAAACCTAAATCTCTCAAATGAGATATCTATCATTGAAGACATGATAACCAATACAGAAGCTACCACACAGGAAACAAAAACTAATGATACAGTAGAAAAAAACACTGGAACTGCAAGTGCATCGGAAGAGAGAACTACAGAAAGTCCTTCTACTGGAGAAAATTACATTTATAAATGTGTGTTTTGTGATCAAGTGTTGACCAGTTCCGATGATCCAAAATTATTGGAGTGTCTTCATAATGCGTGTGGAAGCTGTACAAATAATAAATTATATGAGCAAAATGATAATCAGAACAAAGGTTTGTAGAAGTTTTTGCTGTAATGTTTTTGGCAGTAACCTACTTTTAGGTGTTGAGTGTCCTACTTGTGGATTAACATGTGAAGCTGACAAAATAATTGATAATCAATTTTTATTAGAATTAAGCAGTAATGATGATACACAGCAAAAAGTAACAGAGTTGAAAATGTAGTAGTTGCAGTGATGATAATATTGGCAACTAGTTGGTGTGTGGACTGTGCGGAATACATTTGTGATATTTGCGTGCAAGCACATCAGAGGTATTGAGCAAAAATGTGTATTTAGTAGAATGTGGTTTACACAATGCTTACAGGTTGAAAATTACGAAGGATCATACAATAAAACCGAAGGAAGATGGGGCTCAGGAAAATCAAACCACTAGCAGTTCATTGTTATCAACGACTTTATTTTGTACAACGCACCCACATGAGAAACTTTCATTATTTTGCGAATATTGCGATAAATTGACTTGTCGTGATTGTCAACTTATCGAACATAGGGATCATAAGTATAAATTTACTCACGAAATTGCACACGATGCTCGAAAGTTTATTGCTGCTATGCTAAAGGATATTAGGTATGATAATTTCAATTTTGTTTCATAAATTCATATGTATACAGTCACTCAATTTCGTATTCATACAGCCTTAGTATCCATAGAAACAACAAAAAAATGTATTTGTAGTGAATTTCATTGTTTTTCTGTAAGAAATTAATCTTACTACACTATGCATTACAATTTTATGTCACTATAAAAAATATTGAAGAGACAAACAAAATCAAACATAATGTTTGGATAGTCTCATAATACTTTTTTCTGAATGTCATTTGACAGGAACGGTTTTTTTTCCATAACTGTTCGTAAGATTAGAAGAAAATAGATTCTGGAACCTTTCACTCATTCATGTTATTATTGCTTGTTATACTTTGTTCTGTGAAATTCTACAATTAGCATTTGATCTTTGACGTTCTTATCGTTGTTGTAATCATGTAGATCAATTTGGTATTGGAAAGGATGATAGAAAAGTTATATTTCATAGAAGTGACCACCTCAAACATTTATACTCTGTACTGCGACCATTTTTCTGGGGTAGTTTTTGTTAATATTTCCAATTAATACATATAACCGTATTTGTCACCCTATTCGCTACCACAAACTAGCAAAAAAAAGTGGTGGGAGTGGGCAATAGGGTATTTACGCATGCGTCTTATAGAATCTTACTTATGTCCATCATTGTTCCAATTACACTGGATTTTATGCAATAAGAGTAAATACGCGAGGAAAATTAATTAGGAACATCCTGTATATATTTGTGTTAATTGTGTCTTATAACATTTTCCATTGTTTCTGCACATACTCTACCGTCAGTACCAAAGTTGGGATTTAATATTTGCGTTCATCACTTTAATCATTTTCTGTTCTTCTACATTTATTGTTTTGTTTTTTATACCATTTAATAATAATATTACTTTATTTATGAAAACCTAAATAATTAATTTCAATTCATCCTAAACCCGGTGTTTCACCTAAAGGTACGAAACGAGGCTGCCTATTCTAAGTAATATATGGATTCCATAAGAATTAGAATGTTCCTACTCTAACTAAATAATTTTCTTATGATTATTGATAATAATAACAAAATATAACAAAACGGTTTACTATGAGTTATTATGTTTGTGCCCAAGGAACGACTTTAGTCATCTTCCAGCATTTGCCAAGGAGTAAGAGAAACACCTTACTCTAAGAGCAGGACCTGGGAAGCAGTCCTAGACCTTGTTACTGATAGCTAGCAAATGATTATTATTCTTCTTCTGAGTTTGGAACAGACAGCGTCCACGTCCCTTCAATTCCGAACAGTGTAACTTTCTTGGAAAAGATTTCCAAAAATCATATTCTTGTTTAACAACTTTTATTTACTATTACTGATGTAAAAATACATAATGAAATATAAAGCAAACAAAATATGAAAATACATAAGCAATATACCGGGTGATTCATTCATTTTCCATATCTAATAATTCATATCTCGGTTACGGTTTGTCCTGGAGCTTAGGGAAAAAATATACTAGCAAATATAGTCATGAAAACATTCTTAAAAATATATTTAAGTTTCTGAAGTTCGCGCAAGATAGCGTAATTTGTTTCCTTTTTGCGTTTATTACTCTTTTTAATAATTACCTATTTTTAAGGTTGCAGAAAAATAAATGCAAAATAAGCGGCTCATAACCATCTGTTAGTTTGATTCATGATACGCAGAAATTACACCTATTAAAAGTGGTACAGGGGAAGCTTATTTTCCGTTACCCAAAAGTCCTTGTAACATCAGTGAATGTCAATCGATTTTCAAAAAAAATGGACTCATTGTGAACAAAATATCAAGTAGATTAAGAGTGTAAATAATATTGTTTGGTTTATTGAATTAAATTGAAACTAGATGGCGTTATCTGCTAGTTAGTGTGCTAGAGTGACTGTATTTATCAGAGTGTGGACATAGGAGCAACCATGCTCACTTTCCGCCATTAAGATTCCAAATATGCTGTAGTTTAATATGTAATAGGTACAGAAAATAAAAAAAACCCGTAACCAATAAAGTTTATACCCTAAAAAATGAATAGGAAGGAGTCAAATAACAATAATAAACGCAATTTTAAACGCTTTAAATGCAGGAATAGATGATTGACATGTAAAAAGTCAAATGTTTGGAAACTTAATGGCGGACTTTACCACGTAACTAGTTAAACCAATCAAAAACATCACCATGTATGGCCACACTCTGATAAATACAGTCACTCTAGTTGGTCCTACTTATGTGATTTTCTCGAAAAATTCAAATGGAATGTTATCAGTATAATCGATCCAGAAAAGTGAGAACGCAATGACAGTTTAACCTGTCAAAACCGCAAATTGATGTTGTCGTTGTGATGAAAAATATTATTAAAGATGTTTCTATGACCACATTTAGTAGTATAATCTTTTTCTAAAGCTCTAGGATAAATCATTACTGAGATATGGCCAGTGGCTACCCTTAACGAATCACCCGGTACAGTCTAGCTAGTTTTTTTTTTCAAATATTTTCAGTCATGTATTCGGAACAACCTTCAAGATAACTATTATTTAATATCTCTTGTTCAATAAGATGTATCCATCTATCGTTGTAAGAATTTCGCCAAATCTCGAAAAGATGACTATGCTTAACGCATCTAGAAAATTGTAACTCTTAAGGTAGCAGATATTTGCAGCTAAAATAGTAGTCAAATTAAGAATGGATATTTTTCGTTTTTTTTTTAATAAACTTTGAGTTTTAAAGATTGTGATCAATAGAGTTGAAATAAATGTTTATATATCCATAGCTTCTAATGCAAAAAATGTATATATCTTTCGTTTTTTAAGTATTTTACAGTTTGTGTTACCACCCTGAGACATAAAATCATACAAAGAAAACAAAAGACTGAATCATACAAAATGTCACTCATATTTTCGTGTATTAAATATTGCACATATCAATTTCTATTTGTTGTCGCAACAAATTTATATTCATACTTACCAAAGTATTAAGCTTATATTTTAAGAATCCAAACATTAATTTTTGGAAATATTTTTTCTATTTATGAACACAGTTTCGTTCACCTGTGGGCCGTACCTTCTTCAGGTAGTGGACGTGTCGCCCCCGGGCGGTTGCACACTTTTGCCCCCACGCCTCTCGCAATTCGGCAATCCGGTTTCCCACATTACGAATTTGAAGTTGAACGGCAGAAGGATGGATCAGTAATGATTTAAAAGCAAATAAAACAACAGTAGTGTACCTATTAAATTCAATATCATGTCGGTTCTAGACCGTCAACTTTGAGACCAGCCATATTTTAGACCATTCTTATTTTCCTATTTTAGAGGTTAAAAACTACTTCAGAGCTTAACAATCTAATGTTTGTACATATAAAACGGTACAAAAATTTATGTTAAAACCTCAATAATTACATTGAAAATGCCCTAAAAATGTATTGTTTTGACAATAACAAATTTATAAACAAATTTTATCACTTTATGCTCTCACAAAGCTAACTTGTCTAAAAAAAACTGCAAAGTAGTAAATCGTCATCAAATCAATATAAATCAATATAAACACCATATTGACTCATTAATCTCTGTTAATTTAGCACAATGATCTTATCCAAATTATTAGCCTTTCTCCTAGTTCACAACTCAAAATTACATAATAAATTGATATTATTTAATCGCCGCTAAATTGTGAACCGTATAGTCACATATAGGATAACGATGAATAAACGTCAAAGATCTAGAGATGAAATTGCGAGTAAATTTATAAATCTATAGGGATCTCTAATGATAGGTACCACTAGAAAAATAGATAAGCAAATTAAAATGATAAATCTATAAAACATTTATTTTTATTAGTGAATCTGAAAACCTGACAATAACTATCTGACAATACCAGTGGTTACTGTCGGTATTTTCATCCCTATAACAATCAAAATACAATACATTTCATATGAAACATTAACTACTACTATAGGTCGTTAAAATGTTTTATTACCTGAAAATTTGACATAGCAAACCTATATTCCTGAACAGTGCTGAACTAGTGCTGCACTAGTTCAACACTAGAACTGTATTAGAACCAAAAAGAGCAGAGTTAGGACAGCGGTGTTACACTTTGTATTGTTAAAAACAACGCCTTAGGTAATAAACATGGCGCTCCGTAATATTCAAGAATTTTTAATATTTATGCTTTCGATTCCGATTCATCCGATGAAGACAATTGTATCACCGCCACCATTCATCACTTATATATTAATGATACTTATTTCAATTGACAATCCAGACAGCCATATTTAAAAATATTAATAAAAAAATAGTATTTTAATATTTTAAATATGCTGAAGAAATATTTTAAACTTGAAAATCTCAGAAATAGACAATGCAGTGCAAGTACATGTAGTTTAGATGATCCTAATTGTTTACAAATCTTCTCCAGTTTTGGGCTCGTTCAAAGAATAGAGCACGTAAAGATATCAAACTATGTAGAAAATATTGTCTGTACTTGAATTAATTAATAAATTTATTTAAAATTACAAATAATTTCAAATGATAAAGGTCAGGCAGCATGCTGAACTGAAACTGCTGCCGCTGCACTACCTTTGGAGCTAGGACAGATAGTGCAGTGAACTGTTGCACTGAGTACCAATGTAGAGTCAAATGAGAAGTACATATGTCGTCATATCCGTTTTGAGCGCTGGAATCGTCGGAAGAGTCTACTATACTAGCTTTAGGGGTGTTCCTGTCACTTTGACAGAAGTATTCAATGTAATTTCTATCGTAAAAAAATCGCCCCCACCACTAATGATTTTAGTTCCTCTATTCTACGTCGACATTACTATGAACGACGTGTCTGACGTCAATCTGACGTCACTTGCCTAAAAGGAACATTTTAGTGTACACTGCTTGAACTAGTGCAGCCAGTTCAGCTAAAAAGAACAAACCTATAGACTACTTTTAATCCTAATTATTCTAACCGATGGTAATTAAATTAAAGATTTATATTTTAAATATCTATTTATACACTCCAACTGTGCTAATAGCTATAATTTAACACTAATTCAGGTCATTAAAGAACATGCAATATTTTATAAATATGTACTTCTATACTAACTATCTAAACACCATTCCATAACCTATGTAATTCTTTAGCAGCATTATTAAAAAAAATTTCACCATTTGACCGACCAGTGATCTCTAATACTGGTTCGCGTCGCGGCAAATTTAACCCCTTAGCTAATGCCTTAGTTTCCATATGTGATCGCACTACAGATATCCAGAGAATCTCACCATTACTACAACTAATGACAAGTTCTTTAACGCGTATTCGTTTATTTTATTTCTAAGAAATTAAAGCAGCAACGAAGTTCACTATTTGAATATGGGTTTGGTTATAACTTTATTAGTTATTTTTTGTTATTAATTTTTAGTATTTTTGTAGTGTTTCCACATTGCAAAGCCAAACTAATAACCGATATTTACGATTAATTTCGTATATAAAATCAATAAAAGAATAAAATGGTTATCGGTATCACTAGTCCAGAAACTACAATTTTGCGAGTATGAGCACAAGTACTCGCAAAAGAGTGTCTGGCCGTGTGATGGAGACTGGTTTTTGGGGCGACAAATCTTCAGTTTGAATTGAAAATAGAAAAGAAATTTTGACGCTACGGAGTTGACGGTACAGGTTGGCACATGTAACATACCTTAGTATTTTGACATTTGCGAGAATAAGTTTTTTTCTGTAATTTTCTTTCTAGTTTAATATCTATTTATCAATAATAAGTGCAATGGAGACTTATTGTTAGTAAGATTGCGCAGTAGCTTAATGACAATTTATTGCCCATCTGTCATGTCGAATGTAGTTTCAAGGGTGTCTTGCTAGTGTGCCAACCTTTGTGACATTTTTTGACTGCCTTGAAGTAATGCAAAATGAGTGTTTTTGGACGGAGCGCAAAAAATAATTTTTTATGGATACTGAGGTGTGCGAATACGACATGGTGAGTGGCACCATTTGTGCTTCCATACTACTCAACATTGGAAGCGGAGACTAAAAATACTCTGGTATCAGTTGCTTCGAGGTTGCTTAATGTTTGGTATATCAATACAACTCCATTCTACCTTATGTAGAGATTTTCCTACAGAATTTCATGAATTCACTGTATCAAAATCTTTTCTGATTCAGTCTTGCTACATAATTTTGGTTCGGTTATGGAAAGCATATTAAAAAAAAAACTTGGTACTTTCTTTATATTCGCATTCTCTCGTTATTCTTTTTAGCTCTCTGATACTTCTTTTTTGTGTTTGCACCTTACTTTCCACCAAATAGAAGGACTATAATGTTTTTATTTTGGTGTTCTTTGAAATTTCAACTTTTTTGATAGGATTTGGATAGCCAAAATTTTCGGATATCATTTTTTTCCTAACTTTCCTTGGGCAATTACATTCCCTAGATATTTCAAGTTGTTGCTTTATGTTTCTCTCCCAGCCTTACACTTCTTAAAGTTTTTTTTTTTCTGTAACTTTGGTATTACATTCATTAACGATAATCTTATGTTGTATAAGTTCTTGTAATCATACATTCTTCTACAACTCCTTTTCGATGTTAGCAAACATCATCTTCATAAATCAATTCCGAAATAACCACACTTGTTTTTTTGGCATGTTGTCGAACGTGCTTTCTAAATTATACTGGTTTTATATGGTAGATTCTACTCTGTTAATTTATTTAAATTGAACTATTGTTTTATATCATTCGTAAAATATTTCAGTTACAAAAGGGTACTGCTGAATAGTGCCATGAAAGTTATAGCCGACCGTCAGTCTTTGATAACCGACAAAAAGAAAGCTCTCGTAAATGAAATAACACAATTAGTCGTGAAGTAAGTTATTTAAGTATTAAATTTATACTTGCATTTTGATTTTAAATGTTTTAAGATTAACAAACACGATAAACGTCAGGGGAAAACAGCTAGTTACGAAACTCACGGAGGTGTGCGATTCCAAACAGAAAACCCTGCAGGAGAAAAAGATCGCTTTAGATCAGCTCTCAAAAATGACCGATCATTGCATTGAATTTACACAACACGCTCTCGACAATGGAAGCGATATGGCTTTGTTATATAGCAAAAAGCAGATGACCAGCCATTTACAGAGGATTAAATGTAAACGCGCTGATATTCCTAATCCGGAAATACCAGTGAGGATACATTTGGCATTAGATAAAGTACCGGAGCTTATTAAAGGTAAGTCGTCCCAATTCTACAAGCAGAAGCTAAAACACGTTTTTTGCAATATGTTTTTTATACCTATGTAAGTGCTTTATGTCGTTCCTCAGCCTTTCCGTTTGAAAAATCAGCGGAAATTAAATAATCATTAAGGCTACTAATTATATCTAAAGTAGGTTTCTAATATTCTTAATTCAATAGTGATTACTTTTACATTGCATTTTAACGACACTGTTCTAGTATCTTCTAATTTTAGAATTCATTTATTCTCAATTTATTAGGAAACTCTCTTTTCTTGAACGATTTTATAACAATATAATTACAACGAATATGTCTTATAAAAAATTAGCCTTTACTGCTAGAGTTAGTTCTTGTATTAAGGTTTCTTTACATCTGCAGATATTGGACGTGGCAGACACGACAAAATATCTTACTTGCATTGTTTATGAGAGTGTTCATAACGTTTATATTTTATGAAGCACAGCTTCGCGTCGTGACACAAAAATGAGGAATTGCGTTCTAACGTAAAGGATCAAAAAGAACAAAGCTATTGAATTAGACTTCAGTTTAGGCATTATTCTATTGGAAAGTAATGGAACCATAAATGTTTAATCTATTGAATGTGGTTAGCCAAAGTGTAAATGAAGAAAACGTCCTTACATCCACAAAAAGTGCTTAAGACCACATGTTTCGACTATGGCACGCCATCCTCAGGTCTGAAAAACGTCGAAATCGAAATTTAAAAGTCAAATATAGACATTCAAAGTAAAACACGACAAATAACAACATGAGACATAATGACAACGGATATGACTGAAGCAATCTTGGTTCTATATATTTGACTTTTTTAATTTTAAATTTCGATTTCGACGTTTTGAAGACCTGAGGATGGCGTGTCATAGCCGAAACATGTAGTCTTAAAATATAGTTTTTGTGAATGTAAGGACGTTTTTCCACATACACTTTCATAAATCTTTAGGAAAATCAACTTGCTTACATACTTTTCTATTGCTGCTTATTTGAAAATGCTAACGCCGTTTTTCTTTTTTTTTTTTTTTTGTTTTTACTGCATTTGATATTGCAAATTTAACAATTGGTTTAGATATTTTTGCCTTTACAAGAGGAATAAATGTTAAGCTCAAATGTGGTTCGGGTTTTGTCAGTTTATAGTGGGGTCTCTTTGGAGTACTTTTGTAAAATATTGGTCATAGATGGCCAGACATTAATTTTTTCGAGCCTAATATAGTTTTACATCTCGTATAACTACCTAAATACGCTACCTGCTGACAATGTAAAATATGCATAATATCCTTTAATTTAGTTAAAAAAGATAAAAAAATCATTTTCCGTACATTGCTTGCAAGAGCTTTTAGCTTGGGTTCTTACGATCACGTAACCCGACTTAATTATTGCCAATGATTTTTGAGCACGATGAATAACAACGACGTTCTTGACAAATCCTTTTTTCACAGATAAAGCATGGTTTCATTTATCAGGATATTTAAATAAACAAACAATGCGCATTTGGTCTAGTGAAAATTCACATGAAATTCTTGAAACATCTTTGTATTCTCCAAAAATAGGCGTTTGGCTTGCTGTTTCTCGCAGGCGGATTACTGGTCCAATATTCTTTAATAATACCATAAATGCGGAACAATATCGTAATAATTTATTACAACCATTTTTAAATCAATGATGATGAACTCCGCGAAGGATATTTCCAGTAACATAATGCAAGACCCCATAAGACAATGGAAACGATATAATTATTGCATGAATTTTTCGATAAATTTAAACTGCCCACCACGATTTCCAGATTTGACAATTATGGATTATTTCATTTGTCCACACCTAAAAAATAGAGTATTTACAAATCGTGCTCATACAATTGAAGAACTTGCTGAAGCTCTCCCAAATGTCTGTGAGGAAATTCATAATTTAACACATAATTTAAGGAATGCCTTCAATAACACGAAACGAAGTGGAGAAGTACCTGTTTTAGATTATTAAACATGTTTTTTTTTTCAACTGAAGCGTTTGTATGTAATTTGTTAAAACGACAAAACCTAATCTGTCGATGGTATAATATAACCTGCATTAAATGCACGTCATAAAATAAATCAACTTACACGTTTTAAAACTACTACTGCCAACATAAATTTAAAGAAGAAAAATTCCATGTTCTACCAGAGGGTAGAAATATTTGATTATATGGTACTGTAATTACCATTTTAATATTTAATTTGAAAAGAATAAAGCATAAAAAACATTGCTGGGTCAGATTCGTACCCATCTACACGAATTACACGCCAGACGCTTTACCATTACGCCATTCTGGTGCTTATGCGAAATGTAAAACAATATTAGGTCTCTAAAAAATTAACTATTAGCCATCTATAGCTAATAGTTTACAAAAGTATGGCTAATAGTTTACAAAAGTACTCCAAGGGGTCCCCACTATCGATTACAAGAACCGGAACCAAATCTGAGCTTAACATTTGGGATTCCCTTTATTAGCTATTATTATTTTTTCCTAAGCCATTGCCAGGCAAAGCTCATTCTACGAACTAAACAATATTTTTTGCTTAATATCACTACATATATTATGTTGCAAATGAAGCGTTTACTGGAATAAATCTCAAAAAAATTATTCTATTTTCTGAAATTGAATGCGTCTCATGTTTGGGATCTTGGCAGAAAGTGATCAGTAGTAGTAAATATAAAAAAAAAAATCAATTTATTTTCTCCATGAATAAGTCATTATACACACCTTTTATATTGAATATCTTAAAAACCAAATCTAGAAGAACCTTTAAGTGTGAAAATTACGTTAAGTCATATAAGAAAAGTAGGGTATTGGCTGGTGTTGGGTTAAATAAAAATAAAAATACCGGAAACATTATAGCTACTTCAAATTAAAGCGCTTAAAATTATTAAATTATACAGCAAGTAATTAGTGAATCTAGAAACAGACTTAAAAGTGAAAAACTACAACAGATATTGTATTTTAATGCAAATGCCATTTAAAATCGAAATGTAAAAGAGAAAAGAAACTTTACTTTATGTTTTGAAGACATAAGCACCAGTATACTGAGTTTTCTTTATTATTGTATATATAATGAGAAACCGGATATTACGTTGTCTTTCCTTAAAAAGGCTGAATCCAAGGTATACAGGGTAAATTTTCCAAAAGTTCAACCACTTCCAGTTTTCAGCCCTTAGTTATATAATTCTTAATAATAAGAATTTACTATATACTAAAATTTGCCAGTAATCAGCCATTTTTCTCCTGCAAATAGCTGTGAAAAATCACAATTACAATCTCGAGACGTTGCTACGTGACAAAGTTCGTTGGTACCAGCAGGTTGTGAAAAAGTAAGCAAGGCTTATGAGTTTAATTCAGGTTAATTTACAACAAACTGTAAATAGCATGTAAATTGATATTAGTAAGTTAATAAACTGTTGGCTTCAGGATATTAGTTGGACTAAAATTTTTAAAAGTAAAAGAAAGTTTAGTATATTTTAGAACTACAGTAGAACCTCGATTATCTAGGATGAAGCGGGGATAATATTGCCATACATTTGATTTTTTATTTAGATATATATTTATTTTATATTACTTGTAGATTTTTAATTATTTATAAAAAATTATTCATTTAAAGTTCAATTAAAAAAGTCTGTAATCCGTGTTTGTTTCTTAGTAGCATCTTGAGACACACGAACGTATGAATTTTTGTAGTTGTAATGAAGTTAAGTACGTTATCAACATCATTTTGTTGATCGAAATATTTGAACAACACATTTGCTGCTGTCAATGCTTCTTGTGTAAATACTTTGTCTCCTCCAATAATTTGTTCAACCTCATATATTTCTGAATCGTCGTCAATATGTGCAGGCGTTGATGCTATTGCAGCGTCATTTAGAATTTGGTAACCTTTGGTAACTCCATTTTGATCGCAGTTCAACCACTCCTCTAGATTTTCTAGAGTGACGTTTTCAAACTCCACCACGTTTTGCACCGCATTTAAAAGTTGGACTAGAGATACTATATCTTCCTCAGTTTCTGGAAGACATAAGAGAAGAATTTCCCAACGTTCACGAAGATAATGGGGACACGGATAACCGAGGTTCTACTGTATATTTTTTGGGGCGGTTTGATATTGGTTGGTGGAATATCTTTAAAATCAATAGTAATGGTCTGAGCATTTGTAAATTGTATATCTTATTTCTCAATGTATTGATTACATAGAAGTCCATATATGTGTTCTATTTTATACATGCATCTGTAAGAAAGTATTGTAGTAAACGAAATGCTGAACTGAAATGAAAAACTCTATTTGTATCATGTTGCAATTGATGTCTATCAAGTCGACTGGCTTGATGGACATCAATTGCAACATGATACAAATAGAGTAAGTATGCTCAGTAGACATCAACATTTGTCTGCCATGACGTATGTTGCTGATGCGTGTCATTCGATGAGCATATAAAAAGCGACACATAAGACAAAGATTTTAAAAATAGGTTGCAATATGTACCCAAAATGGTTTTACTTAAAATGTAAAACAATTCGGAGCTGCATTTGCAGTATCATTCGTATTAGGTTTACATAAACGCGATTTATTTATATATTTTTTTTATTTTGCTGAATAACGTTTTTAAATAATTTTTGTTTTGTTACTGTTTACTTAAATTACTCTTTTAAATTACTGGAATAGCTGAGCACTGGAATTACAACGGCTGACATTAGATCTTTAGTGGCTAACTGTAGGAGTTTTAGACTTTTCACACAAATAAATTCTGATATTTTTTTAAATAGTTTTTCAAAAATAATCAATTTTGAGTTCCTATGAAAATACTTAAGGGAAATTGCGATACTTAAAAATTGCACATTTTCTGTTAATTAAAAATATGTAAGTTAGATGGCGGGCCATTGGCACATTTACCCTACGCTGAAATTTGAAAATATAAAGATATTGCCAGTTTGTGAAAATATTGCTTAGCTGTGGTAATGCTCTGCCAACTATGCTGTTTCTAAGAAATAGGCAATGCGTTTCAAACATGTGCAAATTTGAGCGTCTACTAATTGCGTTCAACTGGTTGTCCGAAGAATACTGTTTTAAAAAATGCACTTTTAGCGATCCTCCTAGTTACTTTTGACTACTGGTAGGAGTTTGTAAGTCGGAGAATCCGAAAATAGTAGCAGTTTTTGCATCTTTGAGAGAGCTTTGGGATTGTTTGCTATTTTGTTATTATAAAGACAAAAACAGTTGGTCTAGATTCTTTACAAATGGATGAAATTTTGCACATGATTCAATATATTAAAGTATATTTTTTAACGAATTACTTCTTTATATGTTATCTCATCATTCGTAATTTGCTTTTATTACTTCAAGTAACTATTATAAAAGTAATTCTTTTGTTTTATTCCATGTGCAAAAGGACTTTCATCCGGTAAGTATTCTCCTATAATATATCTTTAGTCTTCTGCCCATTCTTAAATTTCATACGTTTCTCGTTTCAGTAATATCAACTATCGGACAAATTGTGGTCGACGGGCGAGTATATCCATCGCAACCGTCTTCACCTTCTGCGTCTATGACGCCGCAAAGTTCGCCGAGCCCCGTGCACCAGCAAGCCCCCATGAACGTCTTACACCAGCAACTCCAACAGACCCCACAGCACCTGCAACAGGCCACTCACTTGCAGCAATCTCAACAGCAGACCCCCACGTCGCATATGCCAACGCACGTGCCGCAGCAGACTCCGCCACAGCAATCTCTCTTATCGGGATATCAAACAGCGCAGCAACAACACCATGCGCAACAACAGTCTCATCCGCAGCAAACTCTTCCACAGCAAAATCATAATCAGCAGAATCATCCGCAACAGAGGATGTTACCGCCTTACGGACAACAGTACAATCAAAGTTTAGGATTAAATTTGAATCAAAATACTCAACAGACTTTAGGTAATTTGGCATAAATACGGAGATTTTTATTTATTTATTATGATTATTTTGGGAAATTTTGAGTGAACCCAAAATGAGAAGTACATATGTCGTCATATCCGTTTTGAGCGTTGGAATCGTCGGAAAAGTCTATAAGGTGTATACGTTTTAAGTTGAGAGACTTAGGACCAATCAGATCTGTCAAAATTCAAAATAGCATCTGTCTTTGATTTTGTGGAATTTTTGTCTTGTCTATTTCATATTTGTATTTTTACTTCCTCTGTACAATGTTTCATTTTCATTCATATCTTCCAGTTCTTTGGTGAGAGTGCTTGAAACTCGAAAATCATTTTAAGAACTAATGTTTGCATTCCATTTTCATAAAACTACGAAATATAAAACGGAAGATGCAGGTTCCTGTCACTTTGACAGATATATTTACTGTAATTTCTATCGTAAAAAAAGTCATCCCCACCACTTTAGTTCCTCTATTCTACGTTGACATTGCGATGACGGCATACGTAGTTCTCATTTTGGGTTCACTCTACCTTACTTTTTTTTATAATATGTTGTTGCAAACTATATTTTTTGGCATAATAGCTTTTTGGTATATTCACTTTTTCTCTGCGACTTTTAATTAGTTGAAAGTTGTAATAATTAAAATTTTATTTGTTTCTCTAGCTTGCTTAGATTATGACTTAGGTAAGTCGATAAAACAGCCTTGTTCCAGGACGAAATGCTCTTGCATAATATGTCCGTAATGGCGCCATCGCGCTATTTACACGCATATTCATAAACGCTCTCCGTGGCGAATATCTAACATTTCACCGTATCGTACAGTTAAGGAAATATGTACACTACCGGCCATTAAAGTTAGCACAACTAATAAATTACTGCTAACTAAATAAAAACGACAGGAATTCCAAAGAAAATAAAAATGTGTTCGCAGAAATAATAATATAAACAGAGTTTCCTGGGAAATATTATTCCATTCAGCTTGGAGAAGTCGCCACAGGTCCTCTTTCGAAGTTGGACATATTTTCCTTACTCGCCTGTCCAGCTCATCCCACAGTAATTCGATGGCGTTTAAATCCGAACTCTGCGGAGGCTAGGACATGATTTCCAAAAACATTTTCATCTACTTGAGACGCGACATAATCTTTGCAGATCCGTGCCATGTGTTTGGGGTCGTTATCATGCGCAAACACGAAGTTCTCCCCTATCAACCGTGATCCTGACGTTGCATCATTTTCTTCCAATATGCGTCTATAATTTTCTTTGCGCATAATGCCGTCAATTTTTTCCGAGATCTCCGGTCCCCGCACTGCTAAAACAACCCCAAACCATAATTGAACCACCACTATGTTTTACGGTGGGAACGGCGCAATCGCGCAACATTCGCGCGTCTTACAAAAACCCTGCGCTTCTGCCCAGATACTTCGAACTTGGACTCGTCAGTCCAAAGAAGGTTTCTAAAATTTTCTGTGGCAATACTTTTCACCTGCAATAAATATCGTCTGCGGTGTGCCTCAAGGTTCCGTCTTGGGACCTACGCTGTTTGTTATATATGTAAACGACTTGTGTTTGTCATTACCTGGGTGTCCTTTTAGTGAGTATGCTGACGATACCAGTTGTTGCATAGCCAATCTCAATGCCGATGTTGTTGCTATCAAGACGACAAAAACTGTTTCAGATATGCGCTCTTGGTGTGAAGGTAACCGACTTTTACTAAACGCTGTGAAAACAAAGGTAATAAAGTTTCGCGCTGGTGTTGATGCTATTAGTGGTCTTTACTTTACATATGATGGCAGGTCGATCGCAGCAAGTCAGCTGTGTTTTTAGCATTGGAGGTTGATTATCGTACAAAATTTGAAGAGCATTGTTACACAATAGAAAAAAAATCTGTGCAGCGAACTAAGGCTTAAGAAACTTGAAGACTGCTCTCGGTGTGGACACTTTGCGTGTGTTTTACTTTTCATATGCAGAATCGCGATTGCGGGATCGGCGCCTTGGGCAGACAGATTGCTTATTCATCAGAAGCGGCTAATAAGATGCATGATAGGGGCATCAACTAGAGAATCTTGTCGACCGCTATTTAAACAATTAAAGATCATGCCTCTGGGGTCGCTGTACTTATATGAGTTTATAATCTTTTACAAACATCACGAAAACCTATTTGTTAAAAATAAGGACATTGATAATATTACTATATGAACGTAGCCCATACTATAGGTGTGTAGCTTGTTTTAATGCACTACCTGAAAAAAATTAGATTAGCCGGTTCTCTAAATTCGTTTAAAAAAAATATTAAAATCATTCATCTATGAGCATTGCTTTTATACCATTGAGGAATTCATAAACCGCGATAATTAGAACTGTAGGTGCAGTTCGATTTCATACAAGTTACTTGTTCTTGTCAATTATCTCCTCCATCTCTCTAAAATGTAGGTTAGTGTATGTGAATGTAGAAATTTACTGACAATATCTGTGTTGTTTACAACCTACGACAATAAATTATTATTAACATTATTATATTATTATTAAGAAAGCTACTGCATGTTAACTTAACGCGGTATATTTGTACAAGCCAAACTAAATCTGTGATTTTTAATTTTAGAAACCAACAAATTTCCTTGCGCAAAACCTCTAAATCAACCAATTTCAAGGTTAAATTAAAAAGGTATTATTCCAGGGCCGAAATTACCGTCGAGCATAGGAAATATACCACCCACTCACGCTTCAAACATTCCAATATCGCTTGCACAACACCTTCAACAAGGGCAGTTACCACAACGCATACCAATGCAAAGGAGTCCTATTCGACAGATGTTACCATTGTGTCACAAACCGGGATTGAATAATCAACAGCAGGTATTTTCATGTTAAAGAATGTTACTTGACTGAATTCTGTAACAAAGTATGTTCTGCAGGTAACATCCTCGACTCATCCTCAAGGAATGATGCAAGACCGAAGTAATCTAAGAGGTTTATTGCAAGCTAATGGTAATGCTGTATACGTACAGACAGCACCCGGCCAATACCAAGCGGTTCAGCCCCAGTACACTCAACAGTTTCAGACTAGGTTTCAAAGCCCGCCCCAGTACAGACAGCAGATGAGGATAATGCATCCTACTCAACAACAGCATCAACTGAATACAGTTCGTATACCTATTCAACGGCCAACAGGTATGTAGAATGCAGTGGCTGGTTAATTTGTGATTTAAATAACATAGGCAAACAAATAGCATTCCAGTCACCGCCGTTGCAACAGCCTAATCAACAAGCGAATCAACAGCCGAGCCTAAAATGGCATATACCCCAACAAACCGATGGTACATCAACGCCAGCAGTTAGACCTGCAGTAAATCAAATACAGCCGTTCGTTAATGATAATTTTAAGATTACACTCAAGTCGCAGAATCATAGCGACCCAAAGAATTTTTCATCTGTATCGTCCACCATTCCAAAAACTCCGAGCCCCAATCACGTGCAAGGTAAATCAGACACGGAAAACAATTTAGACAAATACTGTGAAGACTCGGTCAACGATTTGATGGCTACCATAGCAAAATTGGACTCTAATGGAGTACAGGTAAGTGACAAATCAATGTTATAATGGGTGAGATAAGAAAGACGGAAAACATCCTTTTAATAGCATGATAAACTTTGGTATATAGGTCAAACAAACACTTTGAGAGATAATTAGCAAAAATAAATCTGTCACGAAGAATTAAATTGCACGTTTTCATAAGCGTTACATGTATTACAATTCACGGCGATTAGATGACTACTTTTAATCATTTGCTTTGTTTGCCCTATATAAGATCGAAAGGCAAACGTTAATAAATATTTTTTTTTTGAATAAGGTTCGCTCTTGAATTTATTTTCGGTAAACAAAGGATGATTTTGTTGAGCAATTATTGATTTTATTTTATTATTTAATCATCTAGCAACGTTTCGATCAAAACGTCAGTCTTCATCAGGTTGTTAATTGAAATACGAAATTGTCAAAAATTAATAAGATATTTAGCAGTAAAAACATTGTATTGAGTTAAAATAATTATCATTAATTAAAAGTTAAATCTGGAAAAACTGTAATTGTGCAATTTTGAAGATGCAAAACAGCCTGAAGAAGACTGATGTTTGGGTCGAAACATTGGAGGAAGATTAAATAATACAAAATAAATAATTGCCCGACATAGCCGCCTTTTGTTTATCGAAATTGACCAATACTATGTAACTTTATGATATTGCATGATTGTTCGATGTTTTATATTCGATATTCGAAATAATTAATGCAATTATGTGATTAATTTCCCCCCAATCAAATGGAAGATATAGCATAACCTTCAGCAGGTGAGCCCCTTCAAAAATTCATTTATAATTACAATTTGACAGGTTTATTTCTGTCCTAATTAACTAATTTCTAATTGAGATATGTTTTAAATTTTCTTGACATAAAGAAACTGAGGAAGTCAGTTCTATAAAATGTTAACAAAACTTGGATATGTAAAACCAGTAACTTTTACATCTCCTTCGTTAGGTGTTAGCAGAGAGCAGACCTAAAACAGGTGGCTCACCGCATGTTGACAGTTCGACTGGTGATCTGTCAGGACCGTCTCTGAAACTGAAGAGTGAAACAATGGAAATGGGTAAAGACGATCCGAATGAGGATTGGTGTGCTGTCTGTATGGACGGTGGCGAATTAGTTTGCTGTGACAAATGCCCGAAGGTGTTCCATCAATCCTGTCACATTCCGAATTTGAGGATAGAGTAAGGATTGCAGTACAAATGCTTACGCTGCCGTGATAGTAATGAACGCAGTAACTTCAAAATTGGAATTTCGAATAATTGGTTGTCGAAAGAGTCGACTATTTTCTTAATTCAGAATTATTTTCAGATTTTCTTTTTACATGGAAGGTTGTTATTTTCTAGTTATGTTGAAATACCAAATTTTGATGAAGTTTTAGCATATTTATACTAAAATAAGGGCACTTATGTAATATGTGATCGTGTTACATATTGTACTGTTGATATTAATTTTGTTTAGATGCCACGTTTTAATCAAAACATTAAAGATAAATTTATTTCTTCGTTTTACAGTAAGTGAGTGCTTTCTATAAATCAATACTGCATATTTGAAAACAAGCACAAATTCTTTAAAATAAGAAAAGGAAATAATATTATCCTGATTTCTCTAATGGGTAAATTTTTTCAGTCTATTTAATAACTCAATCGGGCTAAGACATTTTGATAGTCATTTTTTGCATTTTTCCCCAATACTCTTGGTTCTTCTTCTGGCTTAACTTCTTCAGAATCTCATCTTCATCTGGTGCATATTCTTCACCATTTTTTTTTGTCTCTGGAAGGAAGTCTGCTCACGTAGAGTGTCGTAAGACACTAGGCTCTTTGTATTTAATTCTTCCATTTCTTCTTTCCTTTAGACTAATGTCTGGTTTTTCTATAGATATAAGTCACTCTTTGGTTGGTGGTAGCTTGGGTTCATCATAAAGTAGAGTAGTCACAATTTAAGAAATACATGTTACGTCATATTCGTTTGAGTCTACTATACTAGTTATAAGGATGTCTGGGTTCAGCGGTGTCGCCACCATAAGTCGGCACACTCGTGACACAATATTCGCATCTGTCTAAATTCAAATTAGCGTCCGTCTCCAAATTTTGCGAGTTGATCGAGTTTTTACCATGTGTATCATTTATGGTTACTGATGTGCAGTTTCTGGCAAATTTTACCTTTGTCAATTTAAATCATCTCCACCATTGATCACTTTAATTCGCGTATTCTACGTTGACATTATAAAGACGTAATATGATTTCTTATATTGAGACTACTCTAGATATACCTATAATTCATACCTCGCAGTACACGGAATGATAGCTATGTTGAATTGATTTATATTGAAAAGATCGATGTGGGGATAGCATTTTATAGTAGTTAGACAAAGGATAGAGAATAGCGGTGAATGCTTGCCGTTAGACAGCGATAGCATACGGATTAGATACCGTATATCCAAGCATATATCTGACATACAATTGCACAGCAGAATAGCATGCGTATCTCTCGACTTTGTTATCTTATAGAAATCATATTTTTTATCCTTCTTTTATCATAACGTCAATCGACATGTCGAAGATCCGCTCTTGGAATATTACAAATAAAAACATAAAAAAAAAACTCTAAACTCATCGATAATTTCATTTGTATGTATTTCAACATGTATTATACGAATCCACATTATGTGTGGAGAGCACGTTACTAAAATTTAAGTTCCTCTTTTGTTTGAGCCAGAGATGGTATGAAAATTGCACTATTGCAAATCTGGGTCGTGCTATTTATGTCACTGTACTACTGCAAATCACTCACTCTGTATTTGGGAACGCATTATACAGGGTAATTTTTTTTTTTTCGTTATTCGTATGGAGATTTTGAATCATTAATTATTATTACTTTAGAACTTCCAAACTCTTTTAAATTGGTGTATAAATTCTTGAAGTTGTCTCAGCATGATTGAGGGCGATCAAAATGCAGTAAAAAGTATCGTTCGGCGTTAACTGTTTTTGTTACAAATAATGTAACATTCGATCATGTCAAGTTTCTCGAAATTTGTGTACACCATAACTGACTTTATAAACCAACTAAATCACTGACAAAACTAACTATAATTATAATCATCCTAATGATGAAGCAAATATAATAAGTTTGTTCGCGTCGCATGAACTATTTGCACTATTATGCACTTTTAAGAACTTTTGTGTGCAAAAGTGCATAATAGTGCAAATAGTTCATGCGACGCGAACAAACTTAATGCTTCAATTGTTAATATCGCGTTTTTCATGGCAAGACATGATTTTTGTTGAACACAATAGTAGTGTATGCTGTTATTTATTAAAATAATTGCTACGACCCTTACTTTATTGTAAGCAAAAAAATGCACTATTAGAATATGTCATAGTCAACTATGGTTTTCATTCCAACTCAAAAACGCGAAGCAAAATTAAAAATGATGTCGTTTGACATTAAATTCCCTAAAAGCAATATAATTTTTTTTTTATGTTTACAAATAAAAAAGTTATAGCACTGAAAAAGGTTTGATGAATTTTATTTTTTTTTTGTTTATATCTAGTAAATCATGCATTTCCTTAAATGAAAAAGCTAAATGATGAAGCGTCTCTGCATTAGACTTTTTTTTTTTGAAGTTAGGGTGAGCATTGAGCTAGGTGCTCATTGTACCGTTGCTATTAAATCTATTACTTCCACTCACAGTATCTTGCCCAGTGGAAACTTGAGAACCCTCAAGGGCTTCAATAGATCCTTCCCGAAATGTTTCTGCTTGAGTACTTTACATTTCTCACATGTGCAGAATACATGTAAACTTCTTTCCTCCTGTAGTTCGCATCTTCTGCATCACGGTTACCAGCCCAGTAATGATTTTAGCTTCTTTCTTGCCCGCGAATATTGTTCTTTCGATACAAAATTCTAAATCTGCAGTTTGAAATTATTAAGTAACATTTCGAATTCGTTTTTTTTGCACTTACTGCGTTCTTGACTATGGCGGCAGAACACCTTCAAATTAAAATAATATTTGTAGGGAGAACGATACATGGCAGTGTTTGCTTTGTATGAATTTCGCTGATATACCGGAAAACGCACTGGGTGAGAAGAAGGAAGGACAATTGAGTCTCAAAGAGAAGAAGATTGCCGAACGACTTGTACTCGAACTGTACTGCCAATATGAGCCGAGTTTACCATTTAGAGAACTCATATCACAAGATGTAAGCACGCAGTTCCTTTAATGAACGTACTACTTAATGGAAATAAATGGCAAGGATATTCAAGCAAGAAATGTTTTTTGCAAATATACTTTTTGTTCGAATATCTTGGGCAGTTATTTCCATTTCATTAGTAATATATGACCTACTAATTAACCTACTAATTAATGTTTTAGAATATTGAATATCACACCATCATAAAGAAGGCGATAGCTTTAGATGTAATAAGACAGAAGTTGGATTGGAATTCAGCAGACTGTTACACAAACTTAGAACAATTGGTGAGGGATGTACGTTTAATGTTCCAGAATGCATATCGATACAATGCAGTAAGTAGTTTTTGCGTACATCTTACACTTGATAATTATAAACAAATTCTGTAGATGGATAATCCCATCTATACAGACGCGAAAACGTTAGAAAAATTCTTCGACGAGCAACTCGAGAAATGGTTACCGGAATATGCATACGAAACATTTGATGACGACGATCTGCACCCACCTAACAAGAAATACCGCAGAATTATTAGCGATTGATCCTAGTAATAAAGACTCTGTTCCTCCAATTTTTAGCAACAGGCAGATATATCATTGAACACAGATAGTAAAAAGAAAATGGGAGAACGCATCGTACAAGACAACCTCAGTAGACTTTAGTTTCGTTTAGCTTAGGTTCATAACGCATTGGGTGAAGTAATTTTAATCTTGTTATTTGGTAATATTTATTGTATTTTAGAGAGAGAAAAATGCATGTAATTATCAATTTTAGTTATTTCCGAAGATAAAATTTATATAATATATAGTATATTATATATTATTACGTTTTCAATGTATATTGTTGACTTTATTATTTTCCCATGCAATTATTCGTTTTGTGTTTGTTGAGATTAATTTTTTTTTAATTGCAATTTATAGATTGTTAGGATGTCTCTTTTATAGTAATAACAACATGATCTACTACCGTTTAGACAAGAACAATATATTATACAAAATTATACATATACACACATAGTAATATACAACTATTATATATATTTTTATTATCCCGTTTTAGAATTTAGTGAATATGAATAATAAGTGATTAATAAGCAAGGTAAATGCCTTTTTGAACAACCAGAAAATGTATACGTTGAATTTGTTAAATGTTATTTTAAGATGATCGCAAGTAAACAAGGAAACTGGTTTCCAAACAACAAGCATATATTGAGAACGAATGCGTGTATTTGAGGTATACATGTATGTCTATCAAATAAATTCGATTTTAGACTGAAATACTTGTTTTACTTTGAATTTTAGGAAGGTTGTAAATATATTTATTTTTTTAAGAGCTGATTCCGATGTTTCTCTTTCTTTTTGTTGTTGTGGAAGCCGTCTGACATGGAGTTTCCGGAAACACTGCTGCCTCTTGACTTTTTGTATTTAGTCTTCCATTTCCTTTATCACCCTGTGATACAACACTTTTGATAGTTTCTCGCTTCGAATGTTATAGGAGTGTCTCCATATTTGATGCAAATATCTGGCAAAATTAAGCATAATTTTTTTTTGGTCTGCGAGCGTTATAGAAAGGGCCCTGCTAACTAAAAAGTTAAATAAACTTTATTTTAAACGTGTTTCTCATTAGGCAAGGCTTGATTATTAAAATTAGGAAAATTTGTAGGCAATAGGGCTAATTAATTTAGATTTAATCTGTGTCTAGGCCTTCTATAACTATTTGGATATCATTGACAAAATAATTCTTGCTTAAGGTTCAGTTACAGCATGTGCAAATTTCATAAAATATGTCATATACTACACATCTAGAGTTGATTTATTTTCAGTGACTTTTTTACCATATTTTTTTTTTTTAATAAAAAAAACCTAAAACTTAGCTCTACCCTGGTAGCAAAATTTAAATTTCCCATAATTATTCTTCGTAACTTCAACAGAAAGACATCAAAGTAACTAGTAATCTAATGCAAAATCATTGGTAATTTCTTGTTTTAATGTTGAAGGTACTGAAAATAATGGCGGGAAACTTAAATTTTGCTACTAGGGTAGCAATGCAAATGTCGATTTGAAATTTAAAGGTTTATTTGCGTCACCAGTTCACAACCTAGATATTTCAAGGGTAAGATAGCTGCAACTCTCCTATTTTCATTCCATTGCAATCATAATTATTTTTGGCTTTGATTGTTATTACTATACGACTTGGAAGTTCATTTATGTTGGTTTTGTTTCACTTTTATTTGGTATTATAGTGTGTGCTGGAGGTTTAACAGCGGTCTATCCTTTCCGCAACTGATCTGAATCTTATCATTACGTTAAAAATTGTTGTTAGTAACATAAACAACAAAGGCCCAAAGTTTGATCTTTGGGGCACACCAGAAGCCAGAATTTAATGATTTAAAATTTTAAAGAATATTTATTTAGATGTATACAGAACACAGTATAAATTATTGCTTGTCATTTTTTTCTTGCTCTTCAGAAGACTCCTCAGTATCCCCCTCATCATCCGTTTCTTCATAGTCGTCATCATCTTCATCTGAGTAAGTTTCATCATACGATTCTTGAAGATATTCTCTATTCATTCCACTATAATCACTGCTATAATCCTCATCATCATAAGCGGCTTGGGATTGTCTTCCAAATTTATGACTCCTGGCTAAAGAAAATAAAATAATTAAAAAAAGTTAAATACATTATAAACAAAGGGAAAAGATTCTTACTTGACATGCTAAGATCTTTTGTTTGAGATGTTTCATACCCACACTTGGGACATGGAATAGCTTTATTTTTCTCGTATTTAAAACCTTTCCTGCGAATATGATCCTCACAGTAACAGATTTTACAGCGGAGGCAGGAGTATTGTCCTAACTTGTTGCAAGATTGACCTAAACTCATGGCAATTGTGAATAAATAATTAATAAAAATGTGTAGTTCTTACATTTATAATTTTCTGACTCTAGTACTTGGCAGGATGCCTGATGCTCAAATTGGTCATCTTCACAAAGAAACGAGTCACAAAATGAACAACGAAATATGCGACCGCCGTGGTCCCAAACGCCTCGCTCACATTCTATACAAATAGCCTCTTGCAAGGGGCAAGTACAAGCATGTGACTGTAAACATTTCCTGCCGTGGCAAACCCATGCTTCACAGAAATCACAAATTGCACCCTGAATTTTAAAAACAATATTTGTGGATGTAAAATATCTATATGCAGCATTGTATTGTGTACTAACCACCATTCCTAATCCTGTCGTGTAGACGCCAGGATGGCGTATTACGCAGTCGCCAGTCTTTAACATACACTTCATTTTACCACATTGAGCACAAACAGGTAGACGTTGCACACTTTGGCAGAAATAGCAAAAAGCACGGTTTCTCTGCTTTCTGCAATATGTATAGAGTGCATTAATTGTTAGGATTTATAATTACCGAGCGTACTTGTGGCATTTTTCACATTCCATAGGGATATTGCAAGGATGTTGAGCTAATTGCACATTATCCTTGGCATTTCGGATTTCTCTCTGTCTTAGTTTTTGCTTTTCTGCTTTCTTACGTTGACCTGTTTTCTTCTTTGGCATTTTAATGGAATTACTTGATATCTAAAGAGTATTAATTACAAAAATAGCATTTAAACATTTAGGTTATGATTAAGTGACAGACGTTGACACAAAAACACCTGGCAAAAATGAGGGAAGGTGTGACCAACTTTACGGTTATCTGCACGTAGTAACATTGTAATGTAATACAATTACATTCAACTTTGAATCACGCCCAAGAATTTTAAGGAAGTATAAAATACCATTGCATATAATTTTACTTTTGTAGAATAAAGAAATAAAAAATACATATCCTGTGGCTAGTTATTTTTGTTGTCCTAATGTTTGAAGTTGGCTGCACGTTTTAATTCTCTTTTCCGTTATTTTTGAATACACAAGAAAATTATGAATCGTGTTACTTTTTTACTTTTGCGAATATATAGCGAAATAGTTATAGTTTAAATGTTAGGTAATGCAGTTTCATGCTATTAATTTGTGAATAACTTGATATTAATGTTTTATTATCTCTAATAATATAAGTATTATTATATAATACTCTTATTAGTATTATATAATAATGGAGTTATCGGTTATGGAGATACTCTTCATTAGTACTATATAATAATACTAATTAAGAGTATCTCCAAAGCAATATAAACCTTTTTCTAAATTTCTGATGTTTAGTGTGTGAATAGCATGATTGAGCATGATGAAATTGTATTTAAGTGCATTTGTACTGGTTTACTTTAGTACACTTGTACCGATTTTCTCGGGAAACCTTTGACCTCTTTCGTGAGTTGGAGACAAGCTCTTCGTATCTCTTAGGGCAAATTTATTTCCAAATATGTATACATAGATAAATAAGTTACCTACACTACTCGCGTAGTATACAAAAATAAATCAATTCATTTAGAAGAAAGGTCAACAATGATACCGAAGAGAGTCTAATAACATCGTAAAAATAAATATAATAAATACACTTAATTATCATTTCATTCTTGCAATGCTGCAAAGTGCCGTTTGCCGATACTGTTCTGTTGTACCTCTCAGGGCAAGTTTATTTTCAAATATGTATATAGATAAATAAATTACCCACACAACTCACTCAGTATATAAACATAAATGAATTCATTTAGAAAAAAAAAGGTCAACAAAGATGCCGAAGAGAATTTAATAGCATCGTAGAAATAAATATAGCAAATAGACTTAATTATCATTTTCTTCTTACAATGTTGCAATGTGCTGTTTACCGTTACTGTTTTGTTCAACTTAATTAAAATCATATTTCATTATAAAATATTGTTATAATTCCGGTATTTTGTATTAACATACTGTAAGTGTAAACCTATTAATACCGGTGTAAGTCCCTGGTTAAAACAACTTCTAAATAATTTTTTTAGCTATTCTTCAATATATATTTCGCATCTAGATACATGTGGAATGAATTAGTTTGCTATTTATTATCTTTTTTTATCAGCATTAATGCTTACGTTTTCATTTACACCAGTAAAAATAAAAATGAAGTTATTGCGAAGGAGAACATTCCCTGAAATTTATTATCTAAATGATATGAATTTTAATTTTTATAATATTCTTTTTCTATATCGCACAAGTTGAATTTTAATTGTACATTTTTTTTTATAAAAAGTTCATTAGATTATCTCAAAATATCCTTAGTGCAGGATAATCTACAACCAGCAGATAGACATTATAAGCTCCGTAATGTCGCCATATGAGTCTATTTTTGTCGCTGAATTGAAATAATGAAATTGAAGCTGGCAGAATTGGTAGTATACATCATAAAACGGAATTGAATTATGAGAAAAATATTCGCTTCTTATGTTGGATAATTTCAGTATTATAAGATATTAGATGCCATATATTTTTGTTAAAAAAAATCCGAGAAATTTCAGTAATTGTATTAAAATTTCTCGCAACTCAGAAGTCAAATTATTAATAGTGAATAAAACAAAAATTTTATTGTTATAATTATAAACAAAATGTGCACATTTAACCGTTACACATATGATCTTCTTTATGATGAATTTAAATTAACCGCTTAAGATGTAATTTTTAATTGGCTCTCTTATACCCCACTAAAATGCTTCGGTTTGAGGGAAAGTTTAAAATTTTAAGTATTTGCTTTATGTACAAGTTCATTAATACAGCAAAGAAACAAATACGTTCTTCATTGCACGCAACAGATCTTTTTTTAGTGGCACTTTCGCTAATGCCGGTTAATTTGAATTACGAACTTTGTTCTTTTCTATATTACGAGAGCAAGTGACGTTTCTTCAGAACGTATAAATAGGACGGTATAGAGATGATTTGTGTTTATTAGAGCGTAGTACGTCTTTTGTAGCGGGTTGAACATTGTCATCAAGAGATATAAGATGATCCGTTTCGTCGTTTTCTGTTTCTGTGTAGTTACACTGCTTTTGGGCGTAGTGTCTGAAGTCGTCAAATTCGGTGGATGTGGTAGGTAAATATTATGTTATTATCTATTGATTTTCCTACCCGCACGTAGACTAAATTTCGCACCATTAGCACGACAAATAATAATTGTTGATTGTTAATTAATTTATTAACTTTGCGTAGGAAGCTGTTTTTGATATATGGGCTACTGAACGAGTTAACATTTGAACTAATTTGAACTGCATGACAAATAACTCACACAAGAGAGTATTGTACGATATTTTAGGCTTCAGGATATTTATCACATGTCTCTGCTTACATTATCATGGCCTTTGTTGTCGCATTTTTGATAATTTATTAATGTCGCCGGTTATATGATTATCGTGTTGTTGTTTGTTAAGTATTTTCAGAACGAAGATGTTTTTTTTTGTCTCAATCACCATAAGTATATCAGCAAATATTCCGGGCTTTCATTTCAAAACTGGCCACACGGAATCATTTTTAAAATATCTTGAATTTAATTTAGCAAGAATTTCGATTTACGGAGGGACAAGTTTTACACATATCTGCGACCCCGCAGTTTCAACCTTGTTATTAGCAATTTTTTAGCGCTTTATTTTTTAAAATCGAATAATTTTTTTTCCAAGTTATAAGCCCTTTTAAAGTTTAAAAATTAACCCAAGTAGCACTAGAATATTCCGATAACATACCAGGAATGTGTGCCGAGAATGTTGGAATATTCTAGAGAAATACTCACAAACGCCTACCATATTTTGAGAATGTTCTATGCACCTTAATAGTAGAGTGATTTTACTTATTCTAATACTGTTCATATAATTTTCATAGGAGTATTCTATACATGTTCACGAATATTCTCTGATTGTTCCAATAACATATTCTTAATGGCAAATAATCATTTACCTATATAGTATATTTACAAAGATGATTTAAATCATATTTTTTTGGTGGTAGGGGATGGTGAGGTGGGGAATCGAGTTCAGCACCATTCAGTGAGCCCCCTACATTATAACAAATCTTATTAAGATCTTTTTTTTTGATTTAATGCAGTGTTTTACAGATATTCCGTTGTCTCAAGATAAAAAACTCACCCTGTATATCTATTTAGCAGTAAGAACAAAAGTAAAATACGAATAACGGTTCTGTTTAACATTAAATTATGTTGTTACTAGAACAATAAATATCTAACAGAGGTTTGATTGATTTATATTAATATGTTATTATATATATATATATCATATAAAAATATATATATTGTACCAAAACGCATACATTTATAGCTAATAAAAAATCAAATCGAATTCTTAAATCCAACTTGAAAAACCTCTCTCAAAAGGAGAAAATACCCTACTTCGAACAGCCTGCAGGAATTAATATTATTTTATTGTATTCTTTTTTATATGTCGATGATTTCTGGATACTAGGGCTGAAATGTATAGAATAATCCTCAATCCGATCGATGAATAATCATTTTAACCTTAAAATAATCAATAACCTAATGCTGCTGCTAAGATCACTCAAAGAGGTTTTATTTTTTATTTGCATTACTTCACTGAAAAAACTTGACGAAACATATAATAAACCCAAATATGATTATACACTCATGTATAATAAAAAGTTAAATTGGCACCATAAACCCATCTCAAAAAAATCACCTCTCAAAAACGGAAAATAATAATAACTTTGAACTGCGTGTACGGAATTAAATATTATTTTATTGTTAAAATACGCTTTTGCATAATTCGGTGCTTTTATAACTATATTAGGGCTGAAACATTTATTAAATAATCCTCAAATTAATCAATGAATAATCATTTTAACCCTAAAATAACCAATAACAAATTGCTCCTGCTAAAGGCATTCAAAGAGATTTTATTTTTTATTTACATGTTCTACCACACAGAAAAAAACATATAGTAAACCTAAATGTATACAGTCTAATATAACAAAAAGCCAAATTAGCACCTTAAACCAAACTTAAAAAAAACCCTTCAAAAGGGGAAAATAGTGATAACTTTGAACTCAGTGAATGGAATTAGTTCTTGATTTTTTATAGAATTACATAATTTTTTTTGAACGTGATAGCTTAAGTAATTCCCGAGGAAAAAAATTGTTGGTGTTTACAGTATGCGTGACAGTAGTACTCATTTGCTTTAATTTCAGCCCCATAGTTTTAGGGGCACTTTTCAATAGGTTATTGGAGCAAAGCCTTTATGACAGCCAAGAGATGGATGAAATTGCATGCAAATGATTTAATTTTTGCCCAATGTCTGAAACTGAACACTGACTCGGTCCACTGTGCGGCGCCAGGCACTTATATTGTGCCGTATCGTATCTTTCCAGCGTGCAATCTGCCTAACAGAAATGTTTTCAAAATAAATACATATTTTAAATTTGCCATATATTACTAACATGCGTCAGTCTGAAGTACTTATCTTATAAATTAAAATAATTTAGTTCGGTTAAGATTTTATGACGATTTAAAGAACAGGTATTGCATATAAGGCAATGTGGGAAGTAGTCAAGAGAACCACTAACACGGTATGTCATAAAACGCAAAGTAACATTATTATTAATGAAAATGGTGTATTACTTCAATACTTACTTTCAAACGATACCACAACAAGTAATATCTCAACTTACACCAGTCAATTTACATAATAAGATTAAAAATTTGCCTAATTCAATGTGTCTCTCTGCCTGTACACCGCTTGAGATCTCTGATGTAATGTTTAGACATTACATTACACATACATTACATTAACTTAGGTTAAAAAACAAATTTTCGGTTGGGCCTGATGAACTTGCTCCGGCTATAATAAAAGAATTCAAGTTGTATCTTATTGAAGTTCTAGTGTATTTAATAAATTACTCCTTTACTGTAGGAGTTTTTCCTGATGTTTAAAAAAAATGCGCAATTGTCCCTGTATTTAAGAAGGGGGAGACCACTGCGATCTCAAACTATAGACCAATAGCTTTAACTTCAGTTGTATCTAAAATCCTTGAATATTGCATGATGAACAGATTAAATTCTTATACAGATAAATATCAAATTATCAGCCACCATGGTTTTAGGAAAAATAGATCTACTTCTTCGGCACTTATCGAGTTCTATTGCCATATTTTGGACATAATAGAAAAGCACAGGGTCGCTATGGGTTTTTTCTGCGACTTGCAAAAGGCGTTTGATTGTGTGTAATATGATAAACTTTTGAATAAATTAATGTTATATGGTATACGTGGCAATGCCGCCGAATGGTTTGCGTCATATTTCGATGGCAGAACTCAATTTGTCAAGTTAAATTTTAAAACTCCGAGTGGTGAGTCGATGGTTTACAGATCGCAGTGGCTTCCCCTACAGTGTGGTGTGGTGCAAGGCTCTCTGTTAGGTCCAGCCTTATTCAGCATATACATTAACGATATTGTTTTATTCTTATCAGATTTTTATATAACCATCTACGCAGACGATATTTCAATACTTGCTGCACCGAATTCAACTCAAAATGCTACTAATCAGTTAGTAAATTCTTTATTCAACACTCTGTATGAATGGTTCTCTTGTAACAAATTATCGCTCAGTCTTGAAAAAACTAAACATATGCTATTCCACGCGCGACAGAGAAAAGTTGATAGTATTAATCTAACATTGAAAGATCATCCCATAACATCTTGGGCTTCAATAAAATTTCTAGGAGTAAACATTGATGCAAACTTAAGTTGGAAAGAACACTGCGTTGAATTAACTAAGAAATTACACCAAAAAACCTACGTTTTCAGATGTCTTCGTCTGCAAATATCTGTCGCCTATCTTGTTTCTTTATACTATGCGGAAATATATTCTAGAGTGCAGTATGGTATATTGATGTGGGGCTCTTCTCCTAGCGCACGACAAGTTTTTATAGCTCAAAAAGCTATTGTTCGTTGTATAGATTGTGCACGTCATACCGACTCTTGTAGACCATTATTTAGAAAATACAACATGTTGCCTTTAGCCTGCATTTACATTTTGGAAACGTGCTGTTATATTTTTAATATTAAGGATTCTATTCCCACTAATTCTGATTTCCATCAATATGACACTCGTGAAAACCGCTACTTTCGTGCACCACAATACACTATGGCTATGACTTCTTCTGGGACGTTCAATATGGGTATCAAAATTTTTAATAGATTACCTACTAGGATAAAAGAGAGTCGAACATACGGAATGTTTAGACATAATCTGGCGAATTTATCTGCTAGAGAAACTTTTTCATTCCTTAAATGAATTTTTCGCTTAATTCCACAAGGACGATGTTTGCTTTTATACATATTATTATTATTATACTTTCCCTTATTCATTTGCTGTTGTTAATTTTCAGAATAATTAATTATTTAAGCTGTAACTGTATGACTTATTATATACACTTCCGTGTCAAATAATAAAAATATATTATTATTATTATTATTATTTTTATTATTATTATAAACATCTTTAACCATTATCGTCGAGAGAAGGTCAACAAATCGTATGTTAGTAAAATCAGTATTTTTTTAGATAATTTGTCCAGATGATATAGTAGAATTTAATTTACAGTCGTTCTCATATCCTTTACTTAATCAATTGTTATTTAAAGAAATTCTTTTGTTGTTATCAATGGCATGAATAACAAATTGTAATAATGTACTAAAATAACAACAAAGCCAGAATATACGCATTAGTAACGTTCACGTGGAAATTGAATATTAAACAACATATTTATTGATTATAGATTATACGGACACACTGTGCGACATAAACGAGGTCAGAATAGATCCATGCAAAGAGGCTAGTAGGAATCAGGCTTGTCGCGTCAAGAGGGGTAATGATGCTAGTATAGGAAGTGGATTTCACGCCAGTAAGTGTTAATTTCATTTTTAAAGTACCGTTAACTTAGTCATCTTTCATAATTTGTTTTTCCATTTTAGAAATGGCGCCGACGCATTACTTACGCAGCTTATTGGTATAACGGTCTCACATTTACCACTGCTAGTATGGATACAGTGGTGCAAACAACGCCTTGTCCTTTACAAGTTGGTACGAAACAACTTTACACCTATTCACTTAAATTGAGATCTGATTTTCCTTTGGCCACCTACACAGTCAGGTGGAATCTAACGTCTGCTAATGAGGGATGTTGCTTCTCTGTTAAACTTAAACTTACTAGATGAGATAATCGTATATTTAAAGAGGCCTATATAGTTAGTAATAAAAATGAACTATTTTATGCGTATTTTGAAGAAATTAATGATAGTAAGTTATGTGCTTTTCTTTAAGTGTGATATACTGTATTAATTGTAGTGTACTGTATTTTTCTTACAATTTACATTAAGTAATGCAATGATGTAGGTAAAAAGATAGTAAATTAATATAGTTTTGTATTTGTGGTTTTATGAATATTTGTTTTTCACTTGAAGTAATTCCAGAAAAATATATAGGTAAATAAAAGTCCAGAAGTATCCAATAATTTGTTAATAAAACTATTCCAAATAAAGTCAGTTTAATTATTTTTGTATGGCGTTTTTTTAAAATAATTTCTGCTACATACGAAGCGACATCATACATACAGGAGATTTGAAATAATTGTTCTACCATAATTCAAAAATTTATCCATATTTTTTTATTCATGTTGCAAAAATTATTATAGTACTTTTGCCTGGCCTCTCATACCTAGCAGCAGTGGCGGCTCGTGACTTTTTGTGCAAGGGAGGCTAATGTAACCTTCTGGGTTAATAAATTATATTTTTATAGTTATTTTTGCAGCATTGCAAGCGTAGAATCAAAATTGAAAAAAAGGATTAAAATAAAATATAATTTATGATTTAGCAAGAACCACGTGGAGGTGAGAATGAAATCTAGCTTGGATAGGAATGGACGAGGTGATAGGTAAAAAGGTAATAAAAAAATAAGCTCTTGATAAACATAATAATAAACCAAAAATAAACTCTAAAAACAATAACAAATATAATAGTAACTTCCCTCATAAAATTCTGCGATAAAGAAATAAAAAGAAAAAAAAACTAGTGCTGTGCAACCGGGCAGATTTCATAACCGGTTAATCGTATGTATATTACCGGTTATAACCGGTATGACCGGTTATAACCGGTATGACCGGTTATAATCGGCGTAATCCGGTAAACCGTGTGACCAATTAAGCGTGTTGACCGGTTATCCGCTTTGATCGGATAATCGCCTTAATCGATTAAAAGGTAGTTTTATTTGTGGCATATCTATCTTTCTATAACTATTTCTATAAGTTCTATAATGTTCTATAAGTTTTTATAATGCTTTTGTGTATATACGTTAGCTATTATATATTTTCAAAAATAATATTGTTATATAAATTGAGTCGTCAGCTTAATGTTTTATTTTTAAAATTTGCTATAACTTGCTTCATTCTTGAACATATTTTAAGAGCTCAAATTTATATACAACAGTATTTTTTTTATTTTCAGCATATCAATAATTTTAGACTTTACAAATTTACATTAAATTGCGCTTCTCGTACCAGTTTGTGTACGCTTGCATTTACGTATAAAAAAGCCACTTTTCTTAGTGCTATTTTTTTTTATTCAGCACTATTTTTGATTTTATTACCGATTTTCTAAATCCCCATTTGCTTTTTTTTAATACGAATTGTTATAACTAGCTCTAAGACAGTGTATCACAAAACACATTTCCCTTCCAATATTTAAATAGCTAGTTGTTAGCGATAAGTAGTTTGAGGTACAACTTATTGATTGAAACAAAATCTATACGTTATAAATGTACTCGACACCTCGTAAGTAAATAAAAATGTATTCTGTTAATAATCAGCGAGTACCTTACCCAACAATGCGAGTAGGTAAAATACTTACTCGTAAGTAATCATTCATGTAGGGTACAATAATTGTCTGAGGTATTACTGGTTGATTATTATCACTTAGTGGCATGATTTTCCTATAACGTAATTTATATCCCTATACTATCATATCTTATTTTCATTGTCTAAAAAGTCTATTCAAATTCATTTATGCCTAAATTATTTATTTGTTACTGACGGAATGCCAAAGTAATAGTCTAATATTTTTTTGAAACGTCGAAAACTGTATTGCTTACTCTTTTCGATAAATTGGAGGAATTCGATTATTCTTTGTACTAACAAAGTTAATCAAAGTAATGGCCGCTCGTGAAATACGTCATTTTGCGTTAATGAGATTAAGAAGATCTTTTTCAATTGATATTGCTCAATCGGTTTTGATTCATAGTGTTGCGGCCGTGCTTTTTAATGCTTTTTAGTGTTGAAAAATATCCCTTTACTGAAGCGGAAGTTAGAAGAAGATATAATTACCAAAAAGCTTACAAGTTCAGTTAGTTCCGGGTACCTACATTCACATAAATCGTTCTTATTGATAATACTTAACATTTCAGTTGGCGTTTTACATTTTCCGAACATTTGGATTTGAGGATCATGATACATCACAGATAATTCATTTTTCGTTTGCATTTCATCAAAACAAGAGTATGAGCTGGTAGAATTTCTTACCAGCCAGTCGATAATATCTTCGCTGCTTCTTATTTCGTTCATTTTATCAATTTTCTGTGTATAACCTAATAAAACTCACCTAACAAAACTTCTTAAATACTGAGAGCCGCATGGACAGTTGCGTGCCAACATTTTACGATCGATAACGCACGATAACATGCCGATCTTATATGATCTCACCTAGGAGACAAGCCTCCGACCATTCACCGTATATAGTACACATGCCCAAACGAGGATGCATTGATTTCAGCGATGGTATTAAGCATCGGCGCGGAGGTGAATTTGTGGCTAACCTGCTCATTTGTTATTATAATGCTTGCAGTTAAATTTTGTGCATTATTGGAAATTTATTTGCATTTTAAAATTAAGAAATGAATAAATGTACTATATATTATATTTTCTTTGTAAAATTGCTTTATTTTAGTAAATAGCAATGATTAAACATTATTTTAATATATAATAAACGCTATTTATTTTATTAAAAATAATATTGGAGGCTTAGCCTCCGTAGCCTTCTCTGACGAGCCGCCACTGCATAACAGACATCTTGCAGATAGTTATATGTCAGAGCTATCCTAATATGGAACAGAAAACCTCTTACAGAAGATGGAGTTTCTGGTGTGAATGTCTAGGAAGTATTGCGTTTAATATTTTGCATTGTTGATGTTCTGTTTTGATACAGTACGTTTCATAATTGATTGCGATTCAATGCTTTCATTGCTTAAGGCGATTATCCACCAGATGGACAAAACAGAAACTCGCGTCGAAAAAGACAAAACAACAATTAACTCTTTACAAAGTGTTTCGAGATTCTTGTTTTTTGTGATTTTTTTATTTCTGGTGTCCTAAACGAAAGCGATAACATCAAAAGGTTTCTACAAGTCCGTGTATTCCTGGCTGCCTAGTGGAAATAGTTGTGTTGTGTTTTCTAGTTTCGTCCTGTTTGTGGATTTTGTATTAAATCATTTTTTTTTCTGGATAAAAGTGACGTAACTTACTATCTGTGCCGATGTCATTTTCTTCTTTCAAAGTAGTGATAATCAAATGTTTGAATGTTGTATCCATTTCAGATCATTAGAAAGAACCTTTAGAATACCTAAGATTTTCATATTTGTTTATCTCTCTATATTAATATGGCAAATTTCTAATTGAAGATCCTGCGAGTTGAGGTATTGTTGGAAACACAAAGTAATTTGTTTTTGAAATATTAACAAAAATTATTACCATTGATAAATTGATGAACCATTCAAGGTATTATATTTTGCACCACTTTTGGACTACCTACGCGCTATATAAGATCCAGAAAGACTATTGGCTTAGACATGGAACCTGCAGTTATTTGTTCCGTCCCCACCGATTTGTTTAGTTTACATTTTTATTTACGTTTTTGATTTACACACTGAAAGAGAACTTTTATGAATAGGATATTCTGAAATAAATTGTATTTAAGATTTGTGAATGCATAAATGTTGAATTTATTGATAAAATACGTTTAAATTTATCTAACAGTAATAACTAAGAAGTGTAAAATACGTGCTAGTCGATTTTTTAAATAGTATTTCAATTTTCTTTCAATATATTTTCTGGTTCGGTTAGGCTTGATTAAAATAACACAGTAAACTTGAAAATCGCTTTTGCAGCTTTAACTATTCTTTTTCATTTGCTGGAAGATTTATATTATTTCAATTATAATAACACACGTTTGTATTATCTTTAATTTTTAATTATATCTATACTCGCATATTATTAATTAATTGTATTTTCATTCAACAGTTTTAGTTATTTAAATTTTAATAACATAAGTTGTTTAGCTAAATATATAAACAATTCATAAACATTTTAAAATTGTGTAAAATGGACAGGCTAATAAAGCGTTAAAAATGCAAGGAATTAAATTTTTAAAATCTATACTTTTTATCAATATCAACGCATGTTGACAGAATACATATATCTATTTTTAACAGTAATAAGAACTACACCTTTTTGTTTTTAATATTTGCAAAATCCGAAATAAAATCGGGAGTACAAGGACTAGATTAAAAGTTTAAAATAATAGTACATAAATTTTGGATAAGTCAATATCTGTGGTCGTTTATCCAGGTTTTGTATTTCTTTATATAAATAATTTTTAAAATGTTTGGAGTGTAGTATTCTTTTATCATTAACTACGATTTCTGCCTTAATTAAAATTGAATTTGTTTTCATGTTATAAATAGACTCGATAACTACTATTTTAAAGTATGGATATATTTTTTTTCTTGAATATATTGCGTCTGTTTTTTGGATTTGTTAATTTAAAGTTCCGATGTATCTTTTTTTGAAATTAAATGGTAACAGCATTATAATTTATACATCTACTTGAAGATATTGTTTCATTGGCCATGTTGTGGATATAATATTGTTGTTTGTATGGACGGTATTGTCTGATATTATTGTTTATAATCTAAAGAAAATTGTATTTTAGAATGATAGCTATTAATTTGTGGTAAAGTATGATTAATATTTTGCCAACGTAAATTGAGTAAACACATATCTTTCATAAAAATTATGTTTAAAATTTAAATTAAATATAAGGTTCTCAAACTTTCAAATTTATTTTACTTAAAACAAAAATATTGTTACTATAAGAAATATACATTTCAAGTAAGCAAATAAATCGAATTGTTTCAACAAAATGTTTTGTTCTTCTATGTGTTATTTCTATTTGAGTCAATAAAATTTATTGTTTGAAATAAATATTCCATTTGATCAATTTTACAAAATTTTATTTGAACTAAACAAATTTTATTAACAAAATTATTTGTTTGCTCATATTTAAACAAAGATTTTAGCCAAATAACTAAAATTTGGTTGAGTCAATGGTTTTTCAGTGTAACGTTTGCCCGATTCTTGTCCCCTACAGTTGCTTAATTTTACGTCATAGTTTTTCATAAAATTCGATGTTTTGTTATATAAACCAGGAGCTGAATGATCATGAATTTCAAAAAAACCTAAAAAAAATCCCATGCACACAAACATAACCCTTTTCTTATAGTTATATTCATACTAATAAAACGATAAAATTGCAGCAAAAATTATAAAACTAAATCAAAAGAATTTGTGGCCCTTCTAACTTTGGCCCCCAATCCCCAACTCCCCCATTTATGACAAATATACAGGGTGTTTTGAAACATCGTTTAAAGATTGTAAGACCATGTAGTACGATCGAAAATAAGGTTAAAAGTCATAATAAACATATGTTCACAAATCAACCGTTTACGAGATAACAGCGAGTGTTCCTAGTAGTACATGGATATAACATATCCCAGTAAACAGGTGCTTATCAGCTATTGTTTTATGACGGTTTAATTTGACGTTTTGCGCAATTTGTAGCAATTACAATGGTTGCGTATTCTAATGCTGAAATAAGCGATATGGTGTTCATGTACGGTCGTGTTAATGGGACTTCTTTACAAGCACGTCGCTTCTGTGCTGAAACGTTTCCTGATCGCCAACTGTGATGTGATGTTTCAGACGGTGTTTCAACGACTAAGAGAAACTGGTTCGTTTGAGAAGCGGTCTTGTGATACTGGACGACAGAGAATAGCATGCACTGCACAGATAGAAGATCGAATTTTGAATATTATTGATGAAAATCCCGAAACTAGTGTTAGAAGAATTTCGACTCAAGTGGGTAGAAGCAGCAATATTGTTTGGAGAACTCTTCATGAGCAACTCCTATACTCCTACCATATCCAACGGGTACAAACCCTTACTGCTCCGGATTATCAAGCGAGAAGGGCTTTCTGTGAATGGTTTTTGCGAACAGCTGCTGATCGGTCAGATTTCGCCGATAACATCCTTTTCACTGATGAAGCTGGTTTTACTAAAAATGGAATATTTAATTTCCACAACAATCACGTTTGGTGTGACGAGAATCATCATGCTACCGTTGAAGCCAGGCACCAGCAACTTTCTCACTAAACATCTGGTTAGGCATGATAGGGGAACGGTTGTTAGGACCGATTATTTTGCTACAATGCTTAACAGGTCCTGTACACCTCTAGTTCTTGGAAAATACTTTACCTGAACTTTTGGAAGATTTACCTATAAATCTAAGACTGAATCTCTGGTTTATGCAAGATGGAGCTCCACCGCACTTTACGCGTGCTGTTAGGGAACATCTTAACAATTAAGTTCCTGGGAGATGGATAGGGCGAGCAGATCCCATTGCTTGGCCTCTAAGGTCTCCCGATCTAAACCCGTTGGAGTTTAGTATCTGGGGTTATTTGAAAAGTTTAGTGTACGCAACACCGGTAAACGATCTCCCAGAGTTGCGCCAACGAATAGAACACTGTTGCCAGATAATACGAGAAAACCCTTATTTTTTGAAAGAGTGCGCGCTTCCTTTGAAAGCAGATGTAGATCCTGTGTCGAAATGGAAGGACGTCATTTTGAACATCTTCTTTAGTTATAATCTATTTTATGTTAAAATGCAATAACATTTTAATAAAAACCGCTAAAGCAAACTTATTCTGCAATTGCGATAAAATCGCTGTTATCTCGTAAACAGTTAATTTGTGGACATACTGTATGTTTATTATGACTTTTAACCTTATTTTCGATCGTACTACATGCCCTTAAAATCCTTAAACGATGTTTCAAAACACCCTGTATAATATGAAATATCAAAATATCAAACGACACGTACGACTTTTGAAGTTAACTACGAACGAACATATAAACACAATTTGTAGTGTTTCAAAATTATGAATTAAATTATGATGCTCGCCTCGCCAGATATTGAAGCAATCGCTAATTGTTCCACCCATTCCGTTTCCACATTTTATCCATGCCGTAATTTCCGAATCCTTATATGCATATACTCAGGCAAATCCTGGGCGTAATCGGTTTTGCCGATTTCAGTATTCCACCGCGTTTGCGAGAATCTGCCGACCCGGGCGCCGCCTTTGACGGATTAGTTTCGGTTCATAACTTCGTTATCCTTCGAGGTCGTTCTAAATTCATAACGGGCCGGGATGCGTATAGGAGCCGGGGGCGTTCTTCAAATCGCAGCCGGCGCTCGACGATTTTCCTGTTCCGCGCGCGAATTAGGAATTCGCATTCGTAAAACGGGTCGGTTGGTGGTAATTTTATTAAGTCGTCGTCCGTAATTACGGCGCAGGTATATATTCGGTTGCCTACTTACGAGGGTTCGGAACATCCGTTCGGGGTTGCATTGTTGATTACGTAACAATAAAGTGCAAAGTTTGCGATATGCGTAGGTCCGCTTGAATGGGTTTTAATGAATATTCAGTTAGGTGTTATTATATTTGCTTAATAACAATGCTCTGATGTTGCTTTTAATGAAATTATATTAATTGGGGTATCCGCCGGAATAAAATTTAACATCCACACGGTATTTCTAGAGACTGAAAACATCTCAAAGTTAGTAATAGATAAAAACAAGTCACATTTAAAATATAACCTCATTAAAATATTCCACCGCTTGCTTAAAATTTTAAAATTTTTAAAAGGAGAAACGATGATTTAAAAATTTATTTGTTTGTGTTATTACTTTTTTTTGGCCAGAGAGGGGAAAATCTTTAGGTAACTGGTCGTTAGATGTTGGAAAAGCTGGTTTTACATTTATCAATTTTAAATTCAATTTCTAGTTCAAGTTCTCTTCAATTTTAAGTTAATCAAGTTCTAGAAAATGAAGAATTCTATTTTTGCGGCAATTTAATTTCAATTTTATAGTAATTTTAGTAACTTTTGGTGGTGTAGATAGTGAACAGTGACTAACAGCCTCTTAGCCATCTGTGAAGTAATCTTACATTCAATTATTCATTCATTTGAAATGGAACAATTATGGTTAATCGAACGAGAATATTTTATTTTTGGAAATTATAAGTAGCTTAATTTCATGTAGATTGTTTGAAATAAATTGTAGCGTAATGAAGAGAATGAGATCAAAATAACCACGAAAAATATTAAGGAACTTAAAAAAAACTGTTTTCTCGTTAATGTTGGTGATAATTATAGAAAAACCAAGAATAAGAAGAAGGTGGCGGGTTAGGCCATGGTTGATAGAGAAAAATAGGAATTTACATTTAGTAGAGGACGAATTTCCTGCGCAATATAAATAATACTTTATGTGAAACGCTGAAATATGTAAAATGTGATTAGTTCACATAATTGCGAGTCTACTGTATATCGGTCAGCTATCAGTTGTTATTAAATGCGCCCATGGAACAACGTTATCTACCAGCAAGGACACTAATCATATATAATATACTTATATATAAAATTAATGGCCAAGGAGTAAGGGAGAACCATGGCAAAAACCTCACCCTAGGAGGATCTGGGAAGAAGTCCCAGCCCTTGTGACTGATAGCCGGCCTTCTGAGTGTTGAAGAAGCAGCGTCCACGTTTTCTTAAATTGCATCAGCCTTGCCGTCTGCACATAGCTGCCCCCTTTTTCACACATTGGAAGTTGGAACAGGAAAGAAGTAATTACATAAAAACAAACAAAACAACAGCAACACCTATTCTAAGATTTAACAATAACTTCATCCTAATTATTCTAATCAATAATAGTAATTCAACTAAAGATTTATATCATAATACTTATTTATATACCCCACCCATATCAAAAAAATAATTTAACGCTAACTCAGACCACTAAAGACTATAAAATTTTCATTCATCAATACCTCCTACCTTACTAACTATCTAAATTTTATACTGTAACCTATCTAGTTCTTTAGCAAAATTACTGAAAAATTCTCACCATTCGACCGACTTATTATCTCTAATATCTGTTTCGCTTTGCGGCCAAGTTAACCCCTTAGCTAATGCCCTAACTTCCGTACGCGATCGACACTCATCAGTGGGCGGACATTCAAATAAGACACGCCCCGCTGTATCTAGCCCACCACATTCACAATCCAAATCGTTAACCCTCCCAATTTTACATAAATATGATTTAAAATTACCGTGACTTGTTATTAATTCTACCGCCTGATACGATAAATTAACTCTCATTTCCTCAAAACGTGTAACGCTACTAATAAATTTTCTAATCCACCTACTATTTAAAGTAATATCCCACATACTTTGCTAATCATTATCAAGTTTATATCTAAACACTTTTTTAATTAGGCTAGCCGAAATTAGACCAAAGCTAATAATCCCCTCTAGACACCGCCTCTTTCGCTAATTGATCCGCTCTCTCATAACCCATTGTACCTACGTGAGCGCTAGTTTAAAAAAAAATTTAATCCTCCTCACGCAACATATCTCAAGCATCTAATAACAAATCAGTCGGATTTTTTAAATTCCCTAACGTCTTTAATACAGATAAGCTGTTTGTTATAATTTTCACGTCCCGTATAAATTCCAATTCGCGCCTACTATAAACTAGTGCCTGATTTATAACAACTAATTCCGCCTGAAAAATATTGCAATGATCCCCTAATTTAAACTTTTGATTATGTATTTCAATATCCCTATTATAAACAACAAAAGCCGCCCCACTACCACCCTCGCCCTTCGACGTATCCGTAAAAATTTGTAAACCTTCTCCAAAAGTGCATATAAAGTTATTATAAGTAATACTTTTTAATTCCGTGGGATGAATTAGGCCTCCTACATTTATTCGCCTTTCTAAATCGCCCGGTTCTAATCTAATTCCCGTTGCCGTAATAAAACCGCCAAGCCCTATTTTATTCGCGTCTCTACGAAATTTGAATTCCCTCAAACGTAAATCGACTGGTAAAATACCCGAAATAACGTACGCCGCGTCTGCCGAAATAGATGAATACGCTTTCGCGCCCTTAGCCGTTAAGCGCCCCGATTAATTTTTTTGTTTCTTTAATTTTGAACGCGTCTGCCCATGTTGCCCCAGTGTACAACATTGCCGGTTCTCTAGCGTCCCTGTAAATAGTACCCACCGCATTACCGTTTAAACCCCACGTGACCACAGCCGATGCTCTAATTTTATTACTCATTTTTTCTACCTTCCGCGGTAACATTTTGAATATACGCTTTAAAATTTAATTTATCATTTAAAATAACCCCAAGATATTTAACAAATTCTTTGCAATAAATTCTACCCTCTCCTAATTTAAATGTTGGTTTTCTTTGCCTCGGTTTGCCCAAAACACCGCCTCTGATTTGTCCGCATTACAATTTAATTTATTATCTAAATTAATTTAAAATATTTGCTAACGCATGATTAGCCCTACTTTTTAAAGTATCATATTGCTCTGCTTTAACGAATAACGTAGTATCGTCCGCGTACGCGACTATCTCACAACCTTCTGGTAATATAATTTCAAAGAGACTTTCGTATAAAATATTCCAATACCCCGGTCCCGAACGTGAACCTTGTAGACAACTCTTAGTAATTTCCCTTGTAATACTCCTCAAGTATCACGACTCTGTCAAAGAAATATCCGCTAGCGATTTTAACTAAATTACCTGAGCAACTTTTACGCTTTAATTGTACTATAATATTTGGCCAGCAGGCATTATTAAAAGCACCTTTAATACCTAACAATATAATCGCACTATGTCTTCCAGACCGTACACAGTTTAATTTTTTAGTTTTCTTATTTAAACTATTACAAAATCAATTTCCTATTTATTTACGTAGAAAACTGACACATCGCAGCGATAACCACAACATAAATGTCAGAAGTAATACTATGAATATACCGCATCATAGAACAGCTATGTTCAAGCGGTCTTTTACTTATAACGCTATGGTCATTTATAATGAACTTATTTCAGAATTTCAAAAACAGATCTTGCTGAATATGTTTAAAAGGCAGATTAGATCTGGGGGTAGAATCTTAATAGGAGAAACTTCGCCAAATTGCCCATTGGTTATTGTAATCACGTGGTAAATTTTATTATAGTGCTGTCGATGGTGCGCTATATGCAATCAAAAAGCTACATTATCGATGTAGCTCTGAATTATGAATTATTTATAACACCTCATTTACCTGCGCTTAAACTGCGTTCAAACCAACAACAACAAAATCTAATGTTCTTGAGGGGATTTCGATGTGTTTCTTATCATAAACGGTCGAAAGGATATGGGTAGACCAACAGAATATTTTAAAGTCTCAAATATTTTTAAATATCTCCGGAACTTGACGTGCTCATATTTATTTTACGCATGTTTATGCTCATGTGGACAAAGCTTAATGCAGTGCGTGATGATAGTTGTAGTAGGCGTGTCCATGCAGTCATGCCGTCCATGTTTTACGTTTGAAGATTATTTTGTTGTTATAGTCCAAGTCTTATAGTTATTATTGTGGTTATAGTTCGCTTTTAGTTTAACTTTGTGCGTTATTTTATTCTCATTACGACTATTATAGAAACTCAATGGCATTTGTTTTTGTTGTATTAAAGTGATTAACGATTTATTGTGAACAAAGGTCAGTGCTGTAAAATGGCGAACTCTTGAATTTACAAAAATAATATTTACACCCTCGATGTCAAAGATCCATTAATTCTGCTGTATTCAACTGCCCTAACACTGTGAAAGACACGTCGTTGTGTATAACTTTGTTCAGATACTATAACTTTTATAAATAAAATATCTTTATATATTATATTCGTGTTGTATTTATATATCTATTTTATCATATGTATGTGTATATACCAAATATTTCATGATTGTAATAGTATTGTTATTACAAACTGTACTATTACAGTTATGAAATATTTGGTATATACCTAAACAAAAATTTTGAATATTACAAGTATATAAAATAACCCATTTGAATGTACCGCCAGATTAGTTGTAGTTCGGTGTGCTGCGCTCGGTGGTGCGCAAACTTGTCGAAAAAGTAGAGCATTAAGTTTCCTCCCCCAGGATTAGATATTTACTGGCTACCTAGTTTAGGTCACAGGTTAGGTTTAAGTATCATACCTAAACCTAACCTGTTATTGATTAGTTCATTTATAGTGTGGAGTACTTTTATTATTTAAAAAGATATATAATATTGATTTATTTTCTACCATTTTAATTACTGCACGCATACATTATGTAATTTTATTTTTATGTCTTAGTTAGCTAAACATTACTGTATGTAATTAGTAATTAATCATAGGTTAAGTGGAAAAATAGCTAACAGCTAAACTTCGCCTATGATTAATTCACTTTGTGTGTTCCATCATGTATTAATATTAAATAAAGACGATATTATTATTATATACTTTTTCCAACCTATGTTTTCTAAATTTTGTTACACAACAAAATTTACAACCTTATCTATCGCATCTACCCTTACTAAATCCATATTACCCCATATTCATAGCATTTTGTGATCGCATAAAAAATTCTATTCTATTTATAATAAAGCTACTAATGCCCCTCCAATAACCGGTAATAGACTAATAGGTCTATAACTACTTAGATCTGTCATATCAGTTTTACCTGATTTAGGAATAATCTTAACTAATTGACGTTTCCAGCAAGCCGGAAAAAATGCCTCTACCTAAACATTTATTGAACAGTTTCGCGATAAAATACGGTACTGCCTCATAAGTCCTTAACGTAATATCAGCAGTAATATCGTGTATACCCGGCGCTTCACGTGGATTCATCGATCTAAAAGCAACCTCTATTTCAGAATCAGAAAAACCTAAATCATCTGCATCCCTAGATTCCTTACTCGCTAATTTCTAATATGCTTGTGCTCCTCCCCGTCTTCTATAACTGCAAAACACTGCAGCCTCATGGCTGTTCGTATTTAGTCTCCTATTTCTTTTCCACATGAAATTATACCGGCTATTCCAGCACCCTACTGCTCTGTACTAATCTCTGACGGTTGATTGAAGTAATCATCTTGGTTCAATTTTGACTTACCAAAAGTTGCTTGCCGTTTTGCATCCATTCATACAGAATGAGTTAAAGGTTCTCTGTCATACGATTACACATAATTTTTTACAGGTGTTCTTTCAACGTAGAGTGTCCTATAGTCACTTTAAAGGAAAAATAGGTATTTTTTAAATGTTATTATTTGATATGTTCTTGCGTTGACAACTCATATTTTTGAAAGATTATCTCAAATAGTTATTCAGTGTCTAACGAAGTATATTCAGTAACGAACACTTCTCCCGTGAAATGTTAATTTTTGACAAAGGTACAGACCTAAATTTTACACCCAATACATCATAAATTCGTTTCATTGAACACACGTAAAATCTACTTATTGTTGGTCCTCTTGTTCGTATGGATCTCTTGAGATATTTGAAAAGCAGAAAAAAAACGGCATGAATCAAAAGATCCTTTTCACACAGATAAACACTCATTTTGTTCGGGACGGTTTTATTTTACTGTTTGTATCGACACAGTGCGGTCGTTTTTATGTACTGCCATTACACTAACTTAATAGAGATTTTCAATACAATACTGTAAGAATAGGTAGTAAAAGGTGGTAAAAGCACCGTATGCATGATTCAACATCCTTGTTTCACTCACCCGCAATCGCATACGGAACCCATAAATCTTCCATTTCGATTCTAGCCGTCGAGGCTCTAGCTGACTTTACTTGGAATACATTTCTTCGAATCTAGCAGTAGGCGGGAATCCGATATATATCGGTCCGATGTATTTTTTATGTATGGATGTATGTATACGTTACACGGTGGATTGTGACGGATTCAGGCAGGAAAGCTGGCGTTCCGAATACAAAGTGACATCTCTCGAATGTAACGCATGGGAATCTACCCATCTATGCGTTATATTCGCGAGGAAATTTGTCATACTTAGTGTGTGTATTGAGTGCGTATGCAGATCGATTTTGAGGGTGGTGTCGCTCTGATACAATGCTATCACATAAAAATGGTAATCTTCTGCGTATTCGAGATTCAATATTTTATAAGATTTGTGTATTAGGTGATACTGATACATTTATTATGAGAGTTTTTATTGTTAGCCATGAAATAAGAAGCCTCATTTTAAAGTATATTTCTGGAATTTTGCTACCACTAACTGTCCGATATTTTGCTCATAACATCTACGATATTTGAGGCAGACCAGAAATGCTCAAAGGGAAAATATTGTTTCGCCCGTGCTACAATTAATACATTAAGTATGCTCGAAACGATAAAGTTAGTCTGCTGTTATTCCCAAATCGCGCCGTGGAAGTTGTCAGTTGTCAAATTTTAAGCGAAAGCATATTCTTGAATCCTTTTGTCGTTTGCCCGAAGAATCATTGCAAGATCACATTTGACATATCCACTACTCCATAAATTCAGTAGATTGTATTTTTCTTGTTACATTATTTTCATTCTAGCTCTGAAAAGTTTAATTTATTAGTATTAATCAGTAACTGTAGGTAACTCCAATTTTATCGTAAAAGGTTGATTGGATTTACAAATGTGAATAATCTCTCTGTAAGTAATTTACATGCTCATCATAGCTAAATACTATTCTAAATTCGCATTTAATTAATATACAATTACGTAACGTATCATAACTGCTTTAACAAAATATAGTTATTTATTTCCAGAATGTTTTGTTTTTTAAAAGTTAATAAGTAGCGCCACCTAAGTATGAAACGCCGAAAGCAACTTCGTAACTTACGTCTGCTGAGATCGTTACCTAAATGCTTTTCCACGCCATCATCATTCTTAGAAGAATGGTGTTACAAATTCCTTAGTCCAAAGGGTTATTGCTATATCCCAAACTAACTCCTCACCTAGAGAGCTACCTCATGATACGAAAATCTTAATTAAGAATAAGTATGCTGGACACCAGATTCAGTATACTATAAACCCATGCATATAATAATAATAATAGTCGTTTATTGGCGATATTATACAAATACTGGGTGACAATAAAGTAAACAGTGTAGTATACTTAGTTTAACATTGATTAAAAAGTAAATCCTGTTTCTCTATTGTAGGTGGGAAATCATTGATGAATATTTGCGGAACAGGAAACTGTATCATTTCATGCCCGAATGAAAGGAATGTGGAACCTAAATTTCGGATGTAAGTGGGGCTCTACAAGGCTTCTGTCAGTAGAATTTCTTCTCAGGAAAATTGTAGAAGCTAGGTACGCAAACGGCGAGATGGCGTAATCCTTCTTTCACAGAACTTAACCTACGGGAAGTCGCTGGCGCCTCACACCCGCTATTAATGGGCGATCTCCGATGCTATTATCGAGGCGCGCCTGCTACAGCAGACGTAAGGTACGAAGTTGTTTTCGTTGCGCTACTATATTGAATCCCAATATACGTCAGCTCAGCACTGACGTATAGATACACAGAAACGGTGTCTCCCACTCACGTGGTAGGGAAATCTAAAGCAAGCACGTGAGTCAGACGGCCATTGAAGATCGGCTAATGAAAGTAGAAACATAGTAGGTTGCCGTCTCATATGGACTTCAGTTTACATACTACTACTACCCTGCAATAAAAATTGTGTTAAGAATATTTATGTCATCGCGCGCAAATTAATAACTACAGTATTTCAAAATACTATATACAATATACAATATAATAATACTATTATTCATATCTTCCTTACGGTAAAAGTTATGAAAAAGAAATAATAAATATAATAAAGGAGTTACTTCTGAAAAAATCATAATAATAGTGTTTTAAGTAAAAGACCAGCCATTTGTTTAAGTAAACAAAGAAAATAGAAATTGTGTTTTCCATTCTTCTTAAGAAATACGTCCGCTTACTCTTAGAATAGCCATTATATTTTATTCGACGATCTGCGCTTAAATAATTCATGTGCTCTGTGTCGTGTTATGTTTTTGTTGATATAAAATCACAAAAAACACCTGAATAGCTTCGTGTTAGTTAGGTGGAGGAATGCAAACAAGTGGCCGGCGTACGTGTAGTTAAAACTAAATATATGTAATTCCGAAGGACATACGTTGGTATTTATATTTAGATAGATAAATATTCCCGATAAGAACTTAATGTATTTTTCATTTTCGATTCATTTTACATTATTTTTTTTTGTGCCGGTATTATTCTAGTTAGCAACAAATAAAATTAGAAGGGGAGGAGGATTGGCCCGAGATTGTTTCCATCCCTCAATATTGTTATGAGCCGTCACTGAATGCAAACAACTTCACTAATGATTGAAACAGAAAGCACGCCTTTGCTGTCAATAATTAGGTCTTTTTGTTAATTTCGTTTCCTGTTAGAGAATCTCTTGCTATTATTAATTGTTTCATGGCACACTATTTGAATTACGTTTAATAAACGTCAATTTATGATATAAAAATAACTTGTAAATTGGAAATGTTATTTCAAGGTCATTTGGCGGTTCCTTAATTTTGTCTAGAAGTGTATTATTCACCTAAATTAAAATTAGAAAAATTTAACATCTTGAAAGTGCTTCGAAATGCTTTCTTATAAATATAACTGCATTTTTCTCAAATGTTACAAAAAAAAATACCTTCAAAATTGCATTCGCTAAGATTGGTTGTAGTGCATGATACATGATAGGGTAGCCAGTAAGTTCACTTTTTTAACTGTTGAATTTGATTTATTGTCATATGCAGTTACTGTTGTATATTATCTTTATCTCTAATGATTAATGATTGCCCTTCAGCATAAAAAACGATCTGTGAATATTAAATACCATGATTCATTCAAACTATTCACATTTTTTTTTTAAATGAAACTGCAATATATCCTCCCAAATACATTTTAATATTCCCTCACAAACAACTCCCAGTCACTGGTTTTTCTTTTTCATTTTTCTACATATCATCATCGCTTTTTTATTCGTCACAAATCCCCATTCTCGTCTACTTTTATTTTCGCGTGTCTTCCGTTGCTACGTCCCCTGAATCCAAATCGACCCGCCATCTGTTCTTAGTCATGCATTAGACACTGACAATATTCCGACTGCATTTGTTCGATACGCAGTCAGCGTCTCGCTAATAGGTTTTCCACTGTTTCCCCCTTTTCGATTTCTGACGCGTCTTCCGTCCAACGCAGAAGGGTCCCCCCTTCTTACTCCGATAATATCGCCTTGGTCTTTCGGTTCACTCTGATTTTGATTTGATAATCCATCGGAGCGTGTCGCTATAAGTAATTCGTTCCGAACGACTAAACGAATATTGGGAACTTGGCAATAATAAAGGCGATAACATTTATGTATATGCCCCATATTACCATGTTTTTATTCGGGTACGTGTAGGATATTAGTTTGGTCAGAATATTTATGTGTGTGAAGAAGGGCGCTCCAATAAGTATAGGGTTCCCCATATTAGTCTACCCATTTTATATTTCGAATGAAATCCTTCCAAATAGTCAAAATAGTGGTCCAATTTGCTCGTCAGAATAGGCTAATCCGTAACTGTAAGAGATAGGAAAAAAACGAGAGGGCAAGTCTCAATCTCATTTTTCGTAATTTATACAAGGGTGAATTTCAGAAATTAGTTATAATAATAATAACAATAATAATAATAGGCATTTTATTATCCAACAGGCAACGCCCAGTTACGGGATGATATACAGTCGCGAGCAAATGTTATAGGCACCTTTGACAAAACTAATGGGTTTCATTTTTCTTGCATTTTTTTTGTGAGAGTTATTTCAACGTTTATATAATCGTCTTTATGGTCACAATAGTCTTTATAGATACCTTTTGTAAATGTATTATTTTTTTTTATATATTTTCAAGTCTTCGAGATGTCACTTTCCCCCTCCCATCTAAAAAATATTATAGCTGTACTAAAAACACTCTGACATGCAACAAATTAATAAGATCCCTTAAAATACTACATATTTATAATGTATTACCTACAAGTTTTTATTTTCTCATTTCTTACTGTGATATTCGCCCAAAATTTAGGGTGCCTATAACATTTGCTCGCGACTGTATACATTATGTACAATAAAGGTATATACAATACATAAGAAAAGATAATAATATTAATTGTATGCAAATTAAAGTACTAAAATAATAATAAAAAAAAGCAAATTGTATTAAATAAATCCTCTTCATGCCTATTAGCCACCTTCGAAAGCGTATAAGTTGGCGCCCGTCTCATGACGTCTGTCCTCGCAAAAGGAACAAGAAAGGTGGTGTTATATTTTGAGCTCAACCTTGGCACAGAAAAATTCATACGTTGAAGAATGAAGGGGCAATCTATACTATTGTTAAGTAATTTTCGGAGAAATTTCTTGTAAATCTCCTCCCTTCTCACGCTTAATGCCAACATGCCATGTTTTTGTAGTAATTTGTTCTAAGGGACACCTTTTTCAGGACAGATTCCATCAGATTTATATGACAAAAATTTTAAAAATCTATGATGTGTATGGATAGTATCTAAGTATAGAGAGTCATACAATGGGTTCCAAATCAAAGCGGCGTATTTAAGCTTACTCATAACATACGCATGATACAATGTCTTTAAGAAGGAAATATCTTTAAAGTATTTAGAGATACGTATGATAAAACCAAGAGATTTCATGGCCGCAGAACATATGTCAATGCTATGGAACCTGAAGGTAAAGGTAGTATCAAAAAAGTACACCAATTATTTTGTTTTTGAGTTATAGCCAAAAATTGAATTTTTCGACTTTTCCAGAATGCCTAATCATGCTTATAATAATTCCATTTCTCAATTTGCCTTGTTTCTCATGTTAAAATAGATTTTTTTAATATTTAAAATACTAAAATAACTATTATTTACAGATTTATTTACAATTTCGAGAAAGCCTGGCAAAACTTTAATAAACGTTTAATTTTCTACATTCAGAATTTTATTATTACAATTTCCGCAAAACCAAGAAACATTAAAGAATTATAAAGAGTTTTACTTTTAAATTTTATTGGATAGTTGGTAGAAATCGACATTTTTGAAAAGAGAAAAACACCACTCTCTCCAACTATGCCACTGCCTGCCAAGCAATTAGGATCATCCCGTACAAGTAAATTCTTAAGTTAAACTTTTCTTTATATTTTAAAAATCACGTCTTCTAAATCAATTTTCAATTATGAATGAAAAATTATCTATCACCCGGCGAAGCAAATCTCTATCTATTCCTGTGATTTCTTCTCGAATGTTGTCTTCTAGTTCTTCAATTGTTGCAGAACAACTTGTATAGACCTTTTCTTCAAAAGAAAAAAATCGGATGCCGTGAAGTCGGGGCCCTAGATGGCTAAGACAAATTTTCACATTGTGGAATTATACGGCCGTTAAAAAAATCTCGCAAAATCCTCATAAAATTTGTGGCTGTGTGAGGTGTTGCTCCATCTTGTTGGAATGACAGAGTATTCTTCAACAATGTCCGTCGAATCAGTTCTGGGATGAGAAACGTTTGTGACTTGTTTACATAACGCTCAGAATTTACCGTTACGGAATGGTTATTTTCATCCTCAATTAAATAAAGACTAATGATACCAAATGATCCTACACCGCACCAAATAACGACTTTTGGACTATGGAGATTCTTTATAAACAATTTGTCAGGATTTACAGCTCTCCAATATCTAAAATTCTGTTTGTTAACAACGCCATTCAAGTGAAAATTTGTTTCGTCGGTCATTAATAACTTATACAGTGATTCTGGATACCGATTTAAAAATTCTTGAGAAAATGTTAACCTCGCTTCTTTATCTCGAGGGCTAAGGTGCTGTAACATTTTGTATTTGTATGAATGAAATTTTCTATCGCTGTGAAGGATTCTGTAAAGACTATTGCCGATTAGCAAATCTGGTAAGAGTTCTCGTGAAAGCAGCTCTCATCCGTTCAATATTTGCAAGTGTACGAACGTACTGCGTCTTCTTCAACGTCCAGGTTTTTTAATGTTCCGCACAGAACCATTTTCACGCCATTGACGAACCCATTCCATAACTGTTTTGCGCGTTGGCGCTATTATTACACCCCTTACAAAAAAAAAAAAAAAAAAAATTATCAGCAAACTGGCTGCGAAATGTACGCTGAACTTCTTCTATTGAACCAGTTCTAATGTAATGTATTTTCACGAAAACACACCTTGTTGCACTTAATAATCCATACTACTATTTACAAATTGTAACTACTGTTTATGACGCACATCGACATATAACGATTGCCATTGCACATACGTCGGAAGGACCTTTAGAAATTTCGAAATTAGGGTGAAAGAACATTTACGTAGCGTAAAACCCAATTCTACTGTAGATTCCTTGTTCGGTAAACATTTAAAAGAAAATTTTAACATCGATCACAATTTCGCAATATTACATACGGCCAAAAAAGGTACCTACCTCAACAACTTGGAGGCATTAGAAATACTGTGGCCACAGCTCACTAGTAGAGACCTTTTTTTAACTCGCAATAGTTTTCGAGTCCACTCCTCTTTTCCAAGTTTTACTCGAGAGATGACCCCTTCACATATATGGTTTTCAATTATTCTACCATGCCTTCAGCACTTCATTGCTTTATGTTTAGTTTTCCAATAATACATGAGACTAGTGTACTGCACATTTCTAAAAATTTTCTAACTTTATTTAATGTTTGTCTGTTATATTACAAATTTTACTTAAGTCTAACTAATTACATTGCACTTCCTAATTTTACTTTGTCTTTAAACTTGGACTATTTTTAAACTGATTTTAAATTGTATCTTTTAAATAATTTTTTACTTTTGCTTATCTCTCGTATGTATATATAAAATATTTTAACCCTATACATTACTAATTTGTTAATAATTTTTACACTCTCTCATAAATTGATACTTCTGTAGCTGACTTGAGGATGCTTGTGGTGGAGCGAAACCGGTCGTGCGTTACATTAAACAATTTTGTGAGAATCAAGACTTTGTTTTCTTTTTTTTCCTTTATAACTATAGGTCATTATAATTTTATCAATTGTTGAAATTCGCAAAATGTATTTTATTAAGGTTTTTTTTAGGTACGCCTAAAAAAATTAAAAACCTTATATAAAAATTGATGATGTTCGAATCACGGACATCCATATTTTTTTCCTACCCCATCAATATAGCAGATATCGTCCATCAATTAGAGATCCATACATTGCACGTCAGCGATGCTCTCTTAATTTTATTTCCCTCGTCCGTCGCGGGGCTTTGCGCAGCCAGGCCACGTATACGGGTTGCAAGAAGAACATGTGCGCCGAATACGATCAATCCATTTGTTAAATTGATACGAAAATTTTTATTATTCGTCCGGTGCTCCCAGACGCGCGAGGGCAGCGCGATGCCGGGATAGAATTAAATGGATATCGGGAACGGCCAGGGAGAATCGTAATAACCCATTGTGCACCGGGCTGCACCCTCGTGCAGCATCACCGTTCGTTAAGTCGGCTGGAAGATATTCGATTTTCTGGCATTCATTGTACGAGCACCGTTGTGACATGATCGGAACGAAAAGGCGGATGTCATTGTAAGTTTCCGATTCGTGTGGTTGGAAATATGATTTTGCGTTTGCAATTTTAATCGACTAGCGCCAACAGGAGTTTCCATTCAGATAGAGTTGTTATAAGTTCTGAAGATATTTTAGTTAATCTTATTTTGTTTAAATTCTTTTTAACAAGTATGAGTTGTTCTAATTTTGAGCGTAGCGGTCAGAATCAATAATTACCAAGGAAGAGTGTTAAAATTGCTTCATTGTTTTCTTTTGCACTTTATATGAAATTCTAGAGTACACTGACAAAAAAAATTTAATAATCATAAATAAAAATACAATTATCGTAAGTAAAAAGTTCAGCTGAATAGGGGACAAAAGCACAGATTACTTAGCATTAGTAAAAAAGAGATCCTAAACACTGATACTAACTAAAAGCAATCTAAGTTACTTACGGTCTGTTTCATACCGGTAACTTATGAAGTTACTTATGATAATTGAATTGAAGTAGTTAAGTCAAAGAATATATGTAGTTGCAGTAAGCAAATATTTGCCCTTGTCAAGTAGTAGGTGTATTGCTGTGAGTGAACTATTCCATAACAGCTATCACACCTTCATAATAATACAAGCTATTTAGATTATTTGTGATAAGGAAAGAGTATCATTAATGCACGTTCACTAAATACCTGATATATAGAAGGTAATGGTTTGCTATAAATATACAGTATACTTACCTTAAAGCTGTTGTTCAACTATAGGTAGTGTAGGAAACGAGGAAGTTTAGTAAATATTTAATATAAATTTAAATAAAAAGCAGTATTATTAGTAATAGTTTTATTTTGTATAGGACAAATACAGTGACTACCTGATATGAATGCAATGTAATGCTTAAGTTACTTAATAACAACAAAGAACCAGTAAATAAATAACCGAATAACCTGAACAGATGTTTAAAAACAATAAGCTTTAGAAGGATAATAGTTACTCCAACTAATTGAATGTAATTTTTAGACAACTTGCCGCTTGCCGGTACTTTTAAATGATTAATTCATTGTAGTATATTGCTTACCATTTTATGAAGGGTGCATATCAAAATATGATCTACGTAAGTTACCTCTGTAAAATTCATTTAAATAGTGGTGTTGAAGCACCAAGATGAAAGCAATTTGCGACGGTACGCTTAAGCAGCTCCTTCTTATGAGCCAAAATGTAATGGGTCTTTAATTTAATTATGCAAATGATAAAGTTGTTGGGCGCCGTAAAATTTAATAAATAAAAATATATATTTATTAATTGAAATAAACATGAGATTCGTTTATCGGTTATACAACCGCCCCGCCCTCAGGACGTATGGTAGTGAGTATTGAAAAATATTAAATACGACCCTGTATATTGACTAATAAACAAAATAAATAAAAGATATTGGTTTCACTTTAATAACAGTTTTTTTTTTAAACAATTTACAACGTAATGACTCATAAAATATATTCCTTAATAATGAAAAAATGAACAAAGCAATAATAAAAGATAGTAAATTGGGGTCCCCTTGAAAGGTTATTTAGTTATTGAAATTTTTTAAATCTAAACAAAGGACAAAGAGAAATATGGCTTTGAAGTTACAACTAATAACAAACAAAGAAATAATATAGGCGGTAAACTTGCGGTTTCTGTTGGTTCTTTGCACTGGGTGTGTCTCGGCGAGTTGATCCTCTGCGGCGTACCGTAGCGGTTGTGTCCGGTGATCGCCTCGAAAAACGGCTATTTCGTCGGGGGTATCCCTAACTGCAGATGGCACTTGGACTGTCAGATCACTCGCGACGGCATCACAACTTTAATTTCACCAGCGGGCGCAGATATCATCACAATGATGAGGAATTCAAATATCCCACCACGTGGTTTAAAACTGCAATCTTGAAACAGCCGATTGCTTATAGGCACCGTGTTTCTTCTTTCGTTGGGATTCTTTATACGCATGGGGCCTTGAGTTAACCCACCCGGTATTTTTAATATATTTGCGTTCCAACTGGCCTACAATGGCCGCCCCATGCTTGACGCTAGCCTGCTTGCTTCTGTTCGCCTGCGCGCGTTGCCATCTCGGGGACTATTTCATTACTCCGCCGCATTAGCCAATCAGGAACACTAAAACAATCACGGGGTGGCAGCAAAACTCAAATAATCATAGTTGTGGCAAGTTGTTACCTATTTAAGAAAATACATGAGGTTTATAGATCAGCATTGTTGTTACTTCTACTAACCATGTGCTGTAGTTCACTACAGTATTGTAATCATTTACTTACCACAATTTGTCAGGTACGCTGTGTAAATAGCCGTTAATAAAAGCACTATTTACAGTAACAACTTTGCATTCAGGAAACTCGGATTTAGTTGCAGGTATTAATTAACGAGAATAGTTCCAAGTAAAAACTTTATCTATTGTAATATATTTTTTATCAAGTAAAACACTTTACTTACCCAATTTTCTCCCAGTAGATCATTATCCAGTTTATGAGTATGGCCCCACACATATTTTACAACCTAATTAATACTACCCAGTACCAGGCGTAAATGAGCTTTTTTTGGGGAGCTTTTTAATGAGCTTTCTTGAGGAGGCCTTTCAAAGATACTTTTGTTGAGGATCTGTAAGAGCTTTTGAGAAACGTTTAAACTTTCGAAGACCCGTTGAAGGAGTGGTAGATCGTTTGAAATTTTCATCTTTGGAGTTATTAGTTGTGGATTATCAGTTAATATTATGTAGTATAGGTTGAGTTGTGCAGGCTTTTTTTATGAGCTTTTAAGGAGTTTTTTGAGGAGCTTTTAAGGATTCTTTTGTGGATCTTTAGGGGGGGTTTGAGAGATCTTTGAACTTTTGAAAAACCGTTGAAGGACTGTAAATCTTTTGAGGAGATTTTGAGTTATTAGTTGTGGAGTATGAATTAATATTATGTGATCAGGGTTGGGTTATGCTTTCATTACAGCTCTTTTGAGGGACTTTTTTGGGGAGCTTACCATTTATGTATATTGTTGCGAATTTTCAGTTTTATATTTTGTGTGGTGGGATGTGAATTTTAACATCGATACAATCTTCAATTTTGTTTTCATAAGCACAATACCCAATTATTATTTCATTTTTAGAAATACCAGCCACATTTTGAACAAATTAGATATAACACATTTGATTTCCTAAAAAATGTGTGAAATTGTGTGAGAAAGGTGGTTGTAATTTGATTGTCATTAGAATAAGTAAACCGAATTTTGAATTCTCTGAAAACGTAGTACAGATCTGCTTATACTTTTAGTTGTGTTTATATTTCAACTTTAATATACTAAGTGTTCATCACTAATGTGAAAGCTCATACAACTTCAATTGGGAGTGATCTTTTAAATAGATGCATATGTTTACTTCATAATAAATGCTTTTTTTTTTTAAGCACTTCGTACCTCTATCTGCTCTGCTTTTTTATAGTTTTCATTATTTTTTCACTATTCTGGTTGATTTTTGATTTCAATAGTTCACTATTTCATTATAACAGTAAACTTTGTGACGTGTAATTGTGTTTAATGAAAGTGATTAAGGTACTTGTATAAAATAAAGCTTCCCAAAGAAGAATTAATCAATGTGGTGCAGGTAGTTTGGAAATGTGGAAAGCTCATGTAATTTTAACAAAAAAACATCCTTAGGACATTTTGTCCGATTTTTTATTAATTATATAAGGCGTTAGAAGACTTTAATGTGTTGATTGTAATTATTTAAATGTTCTTTCATGTCTATTTCTACGACTTATTAATAACAAAAGAAAGTGCGTTCAGAAACACATGTCAGAATAAATTTACATGTTAGATGTCAGTCGTCTCTCCTTGTGTGAGTTACAACTTAAAATTTGCTCTGTACTGATGAGTATGCCGATATCATTCGTGTATGGTTATTGCAGGGGAATTGATGCGAGAATATCAAGAAAGATTTCTACTTTGTCATATACTGCATCATTCAGCTTTTGGAGAATCTTTCTGAAGGTTACGACAAACAGGTAATTCAACTGCAGCAAAAGATATTCGACTACATGCTGTTAATATAGAGCAGGAAGAAGCTAATTTTCACAGTAAAAATCCACTTACGTGCAAATTTTAGTTTCCATTGGATTTTTGAAAGTTTAAATGAAGCATATACGAAAACTAAAAAAAAGTTGGTGGATAAGCAATGAATTAAAGAATTAAAGCTGTAATATGACTTATTAAACAAAATAATGATAAACATTCTTAACTAAAATGACGTATTACAAGACAAAAATAATAATAATAAACATCTTTTTCGTACCTTGCTTTGAGAATACAAAAGAAATAATACATAGGCGAAGAGCTAACACCATAAGCTTTTAATATACAGTCAAACTTCGGTAAGTCCAACTTCGATTACTCGAATTTTCGATAACTCGAATCAAATTGGTTGGCAATAACATCAAGACTGAAAGTTACTGTAATTTTTACTCGATAACTGGAACTTGCATTACTCGAATCTCGATAACTCGAACAGAATATTTGGCGTCACGTTCGACGAGTCGAATTTTTTGAGAAAACCTGAATTATGTGTTTTTATTCCTAGTTTTACGAAGATATTTTGTTAACCAGTTTTGAGTAATACTGCCGTCTTACGATAAAAGGAGATATCTGTAGTGTTAATACGTATGTAGTCCTTTTAGCTTAGGACTGGGTGATAACGATCGGATAAAAATGCTTGTTTTATATATGAGCACGCCCAGCATAAAAAGAAACCGGTGGCAAGAAAGATTCTTCTTTTCATTGACAATTGTTCGGTCTATCCTAAAAATATCCAACATAGGTTAAATTTTATTAAACTTGCCTTTCCATTTTCTGTATTACAGTTTAACGAATGTTGAAGTTTCTTTTTTCGAAAGTCAAAATATAAAATCCGTATGTCAGTCACAAATAACCGACTTTTTTACATCAAACTAACACTTTGTACAGTTTAATGTAATTTACTAAAGTAAATACGTATATATTTAAACAATAAACAGAAATAAAATATTTGTATGTACATTATGTATTTTATTCGACGACTCGAAGTCTTGATAACTCGAACTTTTTGGTGGCAAATCATGGTTCGAATTATCGAAGTTTGACTCTATTCATGTAAAATTGTATTAACTGACTTGTATTAGTGGCGTCAGCTGAAAGTCCTAGAGTTTCGAATTTTATTGCTGTAACCCGTTAACGGGGACTTTTTATTGAATAAATTTTAACAAAATTTTTATTCTTTGGTTGGTAACAGGTGAGAATTTGACAAAACAATAGATAATATCAGCGTTGTCCCATGGCAACGTTAGCCGTTGAGGGGTTAATGGATTGATAGCAACCGCCGCTGTAGACAAAATAAAACAATCTAAAAGTTTTTGGACTATTGTACCGCCATCTGTGACATAAGCGAACAAGTACACTAGTACAGATTAGTGTAAAATATCTGCTCTTTATGAGAAAATCCCCAAGTTTCAAAAAACACATTTGTTTCATATTACGCCACTGTCCCATATTGCCCCATTCGACGGTGCCTTTCTCAAGCAATGTAAGTGACATAATTTTTAGAAAATCAAAGTTATCCTGGAAAGGCACAAGTTTATGCCTAAGGTATGTTATATTTAATTTGTTCAGAATTTACTGATATTTTAAAAAGAACATAATATAATGGAGGTTTATATTTAAGAAAATAAAATTTGAAGGTTACGAGGTATGAATCACCCTGCAAGAAATGCCGATAATTTTACTTCGCAGCAAAATCATAATCCCATAATGATTTATAAAAAATGTTTCCCATCTTTTACCGTTTACGAGTTATAGAGTAATTCCCTCCCATTGAAACGCCCTGCATAATAACGTGTAATAAGTTTCTATAGACTGTCATTTTCAAAGCGTGTCTCTAAAACTCCTTCCGCGTGACATAAGTTGCCGAGGTATTTCTTAAACATCCCGAAAAGAATTCTTATTCTGGTCTGCCCAAATAGAATTTAGTTGCACTACAATATAAATAATCAATTTCTTCGAGAGCCTGCCAACAGAGCTCCCTTCTTATGTCCGTCGAGGGACCCATGAATGTCATAGGGCCAAAACCATTTCCGACGTCCACTTTTTTAACAAAATGTTTCTCGGCAACGTCTAAGAGCGCCCCCACTTCACTCGGATGAGGTTAGTTAGATACAAACATCGACAATCCCTCAATTTCATCTCGCCCCAGCACTGGTATCCGAGGGTGAAGACGTCACCTCATTCGAATCGCGTGCACACGGAAGCAAACCACCGTACGGATGACGATGACATTTGTGTTTTGCCAGTGAAGGCAAATAGAATATGTCATTTGCAATACAAACACTCCGTTTTAGGGCCCGCTTTCAAACAGCCTCCGCTGTTAATTTCGCGGGGGCAGAGTACGTGTAGTGAGGCGCGTCTGGGGAGTAAGGTACAGTAATTCGGTTCGGCTTGTATACGTTGACAGGCGATTTTCTTTTGTTTGACTTGTCGCCGCGGCGATGAAAGGAATTCTGATTTAACCTCGAGTACATCTAAGCATCGGAGCGAGATTTTAATTGCAATTAAAATATGCAAATTGGATTTAAATGAAGAGGAAATCATATAGAAGTATGCGGCTTGGGATCGGCTGATGTACTCTAAATAATAACCGCAGATGTAAAGTGCCCTTTGAAGAGCATGTCTGATAAGATTGCTTTAGGAAAGGGTTGGATGGTAAGGAGAAAGGGCGCTTAACTGCGGAAACAAAGCGCGATTTTGTCGAGTTTTCGGGAGAAGATGTGAAGAAAGATGACTTCGAAAATATTTAATGAGTCTAGAAGTTTACATAATCCCGCGTATGTCGTATCACGAACGTTACGAATAGCGTCTACGTTTCCAACAATTTTAATAACGTAATAAAATAACATGTATGTTATATCTAATATAGCTTAATGCATAAAATAACGCCACATGATTCCTTGCAGTAAATACAATGTCAGCACCAGGTTTGAATCACTGTTACGGTTTTTTTTGCTTCGCTTACCTCGAATAAGTTCTCCGCTAGTCTTTTCGACAAGCTTTTGTAATCCTATTTTCCCCTATTTCCGTACTCTACCTTATTTTACTTTCAGAGATGCTCCTACGTCTTGTAATTTTCAACGTAAACTTTATCGTTTAATTATATTAATTAATTAATCGTTTAATTTTTGGCTTTCAAATTATGTTTTCTTCCCCATGTTAGTGCGTCATAGCTAGAATTTAGATCTTTTAGTCTCATTTACTTACAGTAATTTCCTCATACTTAATACGGTCTTAGATTTTTGTTTATTTTCTTTCAATTTTAGTAACTTCCTTCAATTCATGTTTTGACGTTTCACTTCTAGGAAGGTTAAGGTCTGTCTGATATACACATCCCGGCATTATCGATTCTGTGCTTCGATTCGACTTGCCGATCGATCGTCTATTCAGATCATTTGATTTTGTGTTTACATCTTTTCGACGTCAGAGGGCAGCTCGATGTCCGTATTTTTATTTTATTTAGCTGTTTTCTGATTGGTTGTGACGTATTCTTGCTTCCGCTTCCTTCCGGCTTGCTGGCGATTCTGGGTTGTTGTTTAGAGGCGTTCTCACGAGTATTACTTCCTATTTTTGGAAACTTGGATATTTTCACACATCTGTGGATTTTTATTGGAAGTTTGCTTGAAATAATCATTGGCCGTGTCTTCGCTTGTGTTTGGTATGGAATTTTTGTGAATATCACGACTGATGGGCTCGATAAATTCGGGATTAATTGAATCAAATTTGTCAATCTTTAGTGAATTAAGTATTCTTTTAAAATTATTCGTTTGTTCTTTAATATGTATTCTAATAGAAATCTGTACTTTAAAATTAATAATTCTCTGGTGGGTACCGGGATTACAAGTCAAGGGATTCCACGAGGCGGAGTTTTATGTGCTCTTCTCTGTGTCATGTATACCTTTGAAATTGAAAATGCTCTTATTGATAACGCAGTTTTAATTCAATATGCAGATGACATATACTTATACGTAAGCAGCGGCAATATAAATCAAAATTTCTCCTTGCTAGACATCAACCTAGATTCATTTATTTCTTGCCTTGATAAGAAAAGTCGCTGTATACCTAATGAAAAAATAAACGTCATGTCATTTACAAGAACTAGAAGGAATTTACCAATCGAAAAGTTTCTTGGGAGTAGTAGTAGACAAAAAAATTAAACTGGCAAGGGCATATCAACTATATAATGAAAAAGTCAGAAAAAGCAATTAATGTTTGACGAGCTTTCTCTAACACAAATTGGGGTGCCGATCCTGGTATTTCTATACCGTTTTCGTAATAGTTATTTATAGTAAATTGCGGTAGGTGTCATTTACAGTCAGAGATTCAGTTTTAGGCACTAGCCCAAGGTGATTGTTTGCTAAAGCAAATATGTTTTTTAATTACTTTAAAATACTTTTTATCATCGTTTATTTGCCGGTATTTGCTATGGAATTGCTTGTACAGCATTAAAACCCAAGCAATCAAAAAATCAGATAACCACCTGTTCAGCGGTGCCAACGTAAACTTTGTATTGGCAACGTGCTGGATCTCGTTAAAAGTAACGCGTACATACACTGAATTCGCGACATTATTATTTATATAACATCCTTTATAGTGTTTCATTGCAATTTCTTTTAAACATTTCGTGTTTATTTAGTTTTGACGTTTGTAAAGTTTATTCATTTGCCTGATATGTAATTGAAATTTGATTCTGCAGATGATGTTCGTTTGCAATTTATATTATTTTTAATTTAATTTCTTTTTTGATTCTTTTTGCAATGAAATGATGAATATTTATAAGTACCTAATAGTGCTTTTTTCATTTAAAAAATATTTCGTTATTTATTTTCAACTTTCAACTGAGTTTCATGCAATAAATTTTTATTAACGGTCATTGCCAACGACCACTACCACACTACCTGCTAGTTTGTCTGCGATGACTCTTTCTAATTCGCAGAATCACGCATAAAGCTATCTCCCTTGTTACATTTTCCGCCTTGATACTTTGTACCTCTAATAACGCTTTAATTTTAATATTCGCATAATGCAACTAGTAATTAATATTATATAGCCGGTGATACAATGAACCGTACGATGAGCTCAGCTATATTATTTTTAACATTGTACTTTATTTTAAAGTACATGACACAAAATAAGGTGGAGTCCGTTATTGTATGATATGTCTATAAACTTAATTAAGGGTTGTTGTGTTTTCTCTCTTATTGCCATGACTATGAAATTTTCTGAGACACCTAGAACAATTAGAATTTGTTACGGAAACAATGAAAAACGTTTAGGAGAATTATGAAACATTTTCAGAAACAAGCAACAGAAACGCAAAAGTTCCACAACGTTTCTCCGGTGAAAACGTAGCTCTAATATAAACTTCTTATCTAGGAAAAAATTAAGAGAGAATAACAACAAACCAATCTTGTTTATATTTTATATCAATTAAATGTGGCAGTGTAAAGAATAGCAAAACTAGCAAAATAAATAAATGCAATGAAATCAACATAAATACCTGAATCAAGTAAATTCATTAATGATCAAGAGTATTTTGATTCCACAGTTTCCTAATTCGTTAACACAGGTTGATTATATGTGGTTTATTTTATCAGTGGTAGCATAAGATGTAAGCTAAATTAGGAAATTGCATGTTAATAATAATAATAAATTAATTCATCCGGCGCATCCACCAAACATATATGTAATTTAGATACCTCTACATCGATGGCAGAAGACGTTGCGGATAAGTAATTTGGTAAGTAGATTTAGATATACATTAGAGCATTAGACAAACACATAAGCAAAAGCAAATTCCAGCAAATTTTTTCCACGTTCCAATGTTGACATATCAATGAAATTGGTTTAAAACACATGTAATATTTCTGTTACACAAAATTTATGCAAGATTAATTGTAAAAGAAAATATGTTCATTCGGCATGTACTCGACCTAAACTCTGTGAAAATCTATTTTATATATTAAATGGTTTGATTCTAATATTTGATTTCGATCTGTAGGTGTATTGCTACAGATCAGCATTACTTCCAGAAGGGAAAAATATGAAGGAAATTACCATCGGAAAACTTGACAACTGTAAAAGTCTTTTCCAGCACCTGAATCGTTTAGAAAATTAGTGTGGCTTCGCGTGCGATCATTCTCCGAAGCTTGAGTGTAACTTCATTGCTTGAAGGGTGTAGTTTCGGAGAGGGTTCGCCCGCGAGCTCCACTAGTTAACTTTAAATTTTCGGATGGTCTGTTCCATCAGCTTTTTTTAGTTTTCTTGATGACTATTGCATTTATTAAGCTTTATGTTTATTATTTAATAAAACATTAGCTGGGCAATTATTTCTAATAAATCCCAATGTAATTTATTGGCGCCCAATATAAGGATACGTTATTTGTCACTAATACAACTACTTTTTATATAAGCAATTTGAATAATGGATATTAGGAAAAGAGGCAAGTCAAAGTCGGTATTCAGGGTACCAGCAATTAGGAAGAGTGATGCGGAAGCCGATGATATATTTCGCGCTAATAACGCTGACAAAGTTACTGTCTTGATTTTTCTTGACTTTAGCTGCGCATTTGATACCATTCATCATAAAGTTTTATTAAGGATCTTATCTGCAGTTGGTCTTGTTTGCTCTGCTGTATCTTTTATAGCCTCTTACCCATCTGATCGTACTCAGCAAGTACTGTTGAATTCTAAATATTCCTCCCCATTAACAATCACTCATGGTGTGCCACAGGGTGCTATATTAAGCCCATTACTCATTTCTATTTACACACAGATGGATCGCATCGTCGAGGAGCTTTTCCCAAAGCACTCGGAGAGAGGACCCGATGCCGATGAGGTGGAATCGGGCTAGACCTCGCCGTTTACAGACAACGAACTGACCGAGGCCGCATGTCTCCTGCAGAGCGGGAAAGCACCAGGGGTGGACGGAATTACCGTCAAGGCCGTAAAGAGTGTTGCAAACAGGTGTCCACAGCTCCTTTTGCAACCAGTGCCTGAAGGAAGCAGCTGGGGTGGGAAAAACCAACGCCTCGTGCTTATTAGCAAAGACAAGGGTAGCCCAAACACAGCATCGGCGTACAGATCACTCTGCATGCTGGATATGCTGGGGAAGCTGCTTGAAAGGCTTCTAAAGACGCGGTTCTTGCCCAGCGCCGATGCCGCCGGTGGACTATCTCGCAGGCAGCACGGCTTCAGGAAGGGCCATTCTATAATTAGCACCGTTTGGGAAATAGTGGACATCTATCTCACGCAATAGCGCAGAAACAGACACACCAAGGAAATAGTGACGCTCGTCACCCTTGATGTGAAGAACGCTTTCAACAGCGCCAGATGGGACGTTCTCTTAGACGCCCAGGAGAACCGCTTCCACATACCGCATTATTTCCTGCGGATGTTGCGGAGTTACCTGGCGAACAGAGTGCTCAGGTAAGAGACGGCGGAGGAATGGCGCACGGTTAGAATAACGGCGGGAGCCGCTCAGGGATCGCTCCTGGGACTAGACTTGTGGAATATCTCCTACGATAGCATCCTCCGTATGGAGATGCCTGCTGATGCATACCTGGCTGGCGACGCCGACGACATCATGGCCGTCATTTTCGTTACCGACATCGAGGACGCTCAATCAGGTCATGAGGAGAGTCACCACCTGGATGGATGAACATGAGTTGGAGCTGACCACTCAAAAGAACGGAGGTTGTATTGTTGACCGAAGGTAGGATTCCTCTGCGAATACCGCTGAAGGTCGATACGGAGACGATCACGACATCCGAGTCTTTGAGGTACTTAAGAGCACACCCCGGACAAGTGCTCTGACGTAACTGGGACCATATTGGCTTCGCGGCCAATAAAGCGGCCCAGAAGGTCACTCTACTAGCCGATGATGGCCAAAACGTCGGTGGGGCCATCGGCAAGTAAACGCCGGCTTCTGATGTCGGTATCGGAGTCCATTCTCCTGTACGGCAGTGAGATCTGGGCAGATGCGCTCCGAAAGGAGAAGTACCGCAAGAGGATGGCTGCAGTCCAAAGGAGAGGAGCTCTGCGAATAGCAAGTTCCTATGGAACGGTATCGGAGGCAGCGGCTCTAGTTATATCAGGAGTAATCCCTATAGATCTTCTAGCCAAGGAGAGAAGGCAAATATAAGCTGGAACAAACATGGAAGGCGGATACAAGACACAGGACCGATGCGACACGGGCGAACACGACAGGCATAAGGGATGGCCGAAGTGATTAGGGATCTTACAGTTTGCATGAACAAAGATCACGGAGAGGTTGACTATTATTCGCTGAGATGCTGACGGGGCACGGGTACTTCAACGATTACCTATGCAAAATGGGGAAAGTGGATAGTACTTTCTGTTGGTACCAATGCGTAAGGTGGAAGTCGCACAAAGACCAGCTGGAACTAGATGTCGGAGTACTCACACCGGCAGATCTAATTCGGGTGATACTGCGAGGACGATACGCATGGTACAGGGTCTCTGCCTTCGCGAAAACGATTTTGATCGCTTAGAAGCAGGAGATGCACGGACGCTAAACACGGGGCACCACCTCGAAGGAATGTGTTAAACGATACCGAGGTGGAATCGTGCTCGACAGGGAGGCTTTTTAGTGAGTGTGTTACGATTTTTTTCTTTCGGCGCTACCGTCTATGTCGGTTGTGTGGAGTTCAGTCTCGCTGTCTGCCGCTGCTCTTTTCGACAGGTTTTTTTTTTTCCTTCTTTTACCTTGGGAGATGCTCCTGCATCTTGTAGTTTCACTTTCGTGGGCAATATTGTTTAATTTTTGGTTCCTGAATTGTGTTTTCTTTCCCCTGTTAGAGCGGCCTTGCTAGAAGTTGTATCTCTTATTTTTCACTTACTTACAGATAGATTATTATACTTAAAACGGTCTCAGATTTTTGTTTAATCTCTTGAATTCCTGTGTTTAGACAGTTGGATAACATTCTAGGTAGGGTTAGGTCTGTCTGTTGTGGATAGAATAACGTTACTTTTCACGTCGGTATTATCGGTTCCGCGCATCGATTCGTTCGATCGATCACTGTTTCATTTGGATCCCTTTATCTGTGTTTACACCTTTTCGACGTTAGAGGGCACCGCCATATCCTTATTCTTGTTTTATTTGGCTGTCTTCTGATTGGATGCGTGACGTATTCACTCTTCCGTTTTCCCGTTTCTTCTTCAGAGTTGATAGACGCGTCCTCTTGGGCAAATCTTCCTATCCTTGGGAATTTTGGATATTTTTACACATCTGTGGATTTTATTGGAAGTTTACTCGAAATAATCATTGGCCGTATCTTCGCTTGGGTTTGAAGTGGAAATCGTGATTATTAACGGCGGATGTGCCGAATATTTTGGGATATAATTTGAGAACCACGCGTCCACAACGCCATTTCTGTTCTTGCTTCTCTTCCTTGAAAAACCTCGTTATTTAACGAGGTTCTTTGATATCCCTTAACTTTAAACTCTGGAATTTTCCCTTCGTTTTGTGTGAGGTTTTGAATTACCCACGTGCGGCTGAGAATTCCTGCAATTTCTTAAGTCCTTCGGAGAACTTACCTCCTTTGGAATTACCCTGGACCACCTGTTTCGGTTGCTGCCGATGTCAGTCCAAGAGGCTTCGCTCAAACTGTCCGTATAGGAGAGGATCTCCACGCCCCGTTAACAGCTGATCGAGGGCAAAGCTAAGTTGCACGTTCTTTTTTTGTAATCTCCCCCGCCTATAAATTTTAATAGTAGAAAGCCACCCCCGATCATTTATCTTTTTCTGCGTTTTCTTTCACGAACCTGTAAATTTCACATGTTATATCCTGGATCGAAGGGCAACTACTAGCTACTAACTCAGTAGAAAATTCACAAAATTCAGTTCAATTAATTACCTAACCTTTCGTTTACTTATCAAATTCAATATAATTGTTTAAACACCAACCGATTGAATATCGGCTTGTCATATACAGGGTGATTTATTTGCCATCAAGGTAGTCGATGCAAATATTTAGTTTTTTTTTTTGTAACTCTAACAACGATTTGTTGAATTTCAATTAACATATGTCGTAAGAATTATTTGTGTAAATTTATGTGAACTGTTTGCGTTGGCCAAAGCGTTCGGTGTTCGTCTCCTACCGTAGGACTGTTTGTTATTATCACAATATTAGTATATATGTATATACTCGCCGATAACGTCCAGTAATACAGAGTATCGCTTATTTACTTTTTGAATTATATGTCAAATCTAATAATAAAATTTTAACTGTTTTGTCAGTAAACCTATCCTTTTATTTTTTTGTATGAGTTGTTGCAAACCGCCTTACCCCCGATTTTCATTTTACACCGTGGATTCTTGCTTATCTTGGGGGCATGAGAGGGTAAGTAAACCTAAGCAGGTGGCACCGAAATTTTATCCATCTGAACTTTTTGGGTCTGTGCGACTATCAACCCAATCCCTCGCCGACGAGCCGGCTGGCAACTTGCTGATTGCCGAATATCATCCCTCTTATTCGAAGGTTTGTAAAGCGGAGGTGCATCACCTTTTCTATTCTTTTGAATTCTTGCTTCGCTATTTTTCCTGGTACTCTACCGCCGTTTTCGGTGTCGGTGAACGAAGTAACAAGTGCGAGTCCCACAGACCGGGCTTAACGGCTGATAGTGCACAAAGCATTTTTTCTCCTATAAAAAAAAAATAAACACTAGAAACACAGCAAACAGACGAAGACATGACTATTAAGGATTTCATTAAAACGTATATGCAAGATAGGATTCAGCTACAGATAGCTGAGTTAAAAGGACAGGTAAGGATCCTGTATGGAAATTTCATAGAACTGAGTGGTGTTCCTGAAGTAATACAAGATCCGAATGACGATAAACTACAATTTAATTTCTTAGAATGTGCGGAAAAATATTTTTCCGAGGGGAATGTTAAAAGATATGAAGACCAATGTTTAGTACGTATGAATTTTTAGAATACCTACAGTTTCCCGTTGTTCTTCGCGCTGTTTTAAACAAAACATGTTTACCAAGAGAACGTTCCAGGCTTTCGCGAGGAATTGCAATGAAATTGGATACTTTATTCTACACGAATTCAAGAGATGCGGTTGTGTGTTCGCTATAGTTATAGTTAAATAATACGCTGTTTTGTAAATTGATATTATTCTAGTCCTAAAATATATTCTTCTGTAGCCAGATATTCTCGTAGAAACCATAACGAAATTAATTTTTAAGAAGGCACGTTTAACCAATTCGCCCTATGATCTTCAACGTCCGGAAACGACAAAAATCGTGCAATAGGAATGACGCATATTACATCAAGATAAATTAAATTAGATCTCGTCGGTTATAATATACGACTCTCGTTCAATAAGTTTGAAAACATGGCATTATCGGATTAGTTACGCCACTAATGTGTGAACCCGTACTACACTTTTTAAGCTCGCGCTCGAGGCTCTCCGGTTTAATGTAAAGATGAATGCATAATAGAGAATTAATTCATCCTGTCGCGGGATCCATTAGTAGATTACGTTGTAATCCACCCCCCAGCGTTTGCTCACCCCTGTCTGCCCTTCGTCTAACAATCTTTAGTGTCGATCGGTGTGTGTACTTTTTTCTAACGCCGCTATAGAGGAGGATGTGCCCCATATGCGTCTGTTACACTTGCTTTTTACCGAAGGAGGGTGCCGTGTAATTCCCCGGAATGAGGTGCAGATGTGGTACGGAATTTATTATAGCAAGCATTAGTGATACGCGCAGGAAATGGTAGAATGGTAACGTATTATTATATATTTGTGCTTGTATCATGTATGTAGATGAGCTGAGCGTATAAATTAATTGAATGTATACCGAAGGGTGTGCGTGATATATCAAAATATATGCATGCCAACTTCAAAAACGTTTTAGATTATAGATATTTAAGTATTTACGGTACTAGGGTGGATAAAGAAATAAGCAAGCGCACCCTTAAGAATTGTGATGGGGGTGTACTGTTAAGATTTATTTCAATAATAATGAGATGAAAAAGAAAAATAAAATTGAAACAAAAGCGGCGAAATTTTAAATGCATACGTATCTGTTTTGAGCACTCACAAACTTACAAACACAAATACTTATAATAAAGATATACAAAATGAAAAGGAAAAGTAAAATAGTTATACGAATGATCAAGAAATTATACTGGGTATATCAAATAAAAAAGTAATTTTTGCTTGGGTGTTAACTACACGACATATAAAGCACAAACCTACCGAAATCGGATTTCATCATTAAAGAATAAAAAAAAGTAAAATTTAGAACCAAAAATTCTTTAGTCCGGGCCTGATGCAAGGAAACGTCATGTTAAGTACCCGCTAAACGTAGTATTATGTATAAATACATTGCACTCACTTGTATTATTCTTAATGGTATGCCGTAAGTTCATTTAACGTTATTTTCTGAATAAATAAAGGCCAATCGGCCAGTGTGCCCTTGTAAAAATAGCAAAACTGAGGCATTTAAATTTCTTCTTTTATAAATAAACATTCCTTATTTGTTAAGAGCATTCCACGTAAGTCTACAAAGTATTATTTTTAATATCCTGATAAGACGTTCGAGTTTCACCGGATATGGGACTTCAGTAGTTACAATAAACATAAATATTTTTTTTTGCTTTGTCGAATCGAGAGTTAGGTGTTAATAAGCGGTACCACATGATTCTGAGTTATTTCTTTTGGATTTATTTAATCAAATAACGCAAAATGAATTGAATCTAATTACACAGAAATAAATGTAGATACAGAAAATTTGTAACACGCCTTTTTACTATGATGTCCGGGAAATGAATCTATACATTCCCGCGCTTTTGCCGATGCATCAAGCTTCGATTTTCTTTAATTGAAATCATGATGGTCCTGAAAAGGATCGTTTTGTTTTCGAGACGGGAAGAATTAAATAAAATGTTCAAAGTGGCTTGCACATCCAAAGAGGCTATCCACACACAAAACTAACAGTGGTATAGGCTGAATGATAGTGTATGTGGGGTATACTCGGGGCAGCAACTAGGTTGGGCACAGGTGCAGCTCTAGCCCACGGCAGTTACAAAAATATTTTTTCTCGTTAAATGCTTATACCAGATAGACCCCCCTGTGCATTAAGACTTTTTGATCGCTATATGATTACAGCTGCTACATATATTATTATATTTAACCTGCTATATCTGATACATCGCTGTATTTAGNAGAAAATTCTAGACTATCATTATCAGTTTATGATATACGACACATATTTACAACTAATTATACTACAGTGACAGGCGTAAGTGAGCTTTTTTAAGGAGCTTTCTTGAGAAGGTTTTTCAGGGATATTTTTGTTGAGGATCTGTAGGAGCTTTTGAGAAACGTTAGAACTTTCGAAGACCCGTTGAAGGAGTGGTAGATCGTTTGAAATTTTCCTTTTTGGAGTTATTAGTTGTGGATTATCGGTTAATATTATGTGGTATGGGTTGAGTTGTGCAGGCTTTTTTGAGGAGCTTTCAAGGAGTTTTTGAGGAACTTTTAAGGATTTGTTTTAAGATATTTAGGGGGCTTAGAGGGATACTTGAACTTTTGAAAAGCCGTTGAAGGATTTGTAGATCTTTTGGGGAGATTTTGAGTTATTAGTTGTGGATTATGAATTGATATTATGCGATCACGGTTGAGAGCAGCTGTAATGAAATCATGGTTATGATTTCATTACAGCTCTTTTGAGGGACTTTTTTGAGGAGCTTACCATTTATGTATGTTGTTGCGAGTTTTCAGTTTTATATTTGTGTGGTGTTATGTGAATTTTAACATCGATACCAATCTTCAATTTTGTTTTCACTAAGCACAATGCCCCAATTATTATTGCATTTTTGGAAATACCAGTACATTTTGGAAAATGAGATATAACACTTTTGATTTCCTAAAAATAGTGAAATTGCGTGAGAAAGGTGGTTGTAATTTGATTGTCATTAGAATAAGTGAACCGAATTTTGAATTATCTTAGCACAGACCTGCTTATACTTTCAGTTGTGTCTATATTTCTACTTTAATATACTGGGTGTTCATCACTAATGTGATTGAACTCATACAACTTCAATTGGGGCTGATGTTTTAAATAGAATACCCTGCATATGTTTACACCACTGAATTGATAAATGCTTTTTCTTTTATTAAGCATCTCGTACCTCTATCTGTTCTGCTTTTTGAAGTATTATAGTTTTCATTATTTTTCCACTATTCTGATTGTATTTTTGATTTCAATAGTTGACTGTTTCATAATAACAGTAAACCTTCTGATGTGTAATTGTGTTCAATGAAAGTAATAAGGTACTTGTATAAAATAAAACTTCCCAAAGAAGAATTAATGAATGTGGTGCAGGTGGTTTGGAAATGTGGCAGAAAGCTAATGTGTTTCTTCTTGAAAGACTAAAAAGGGAGATTTTAAAGGATTAGAAAAGTCAGATATCAATAGAAGAAAAGAACTAAAACTGTAACCAATGCAGTGGGCGGTCGTAGGCACAATAGCAATTTCATTGACATCTGTAATACGCATTTCAAATAAATAACGTTGATGCGCATCATTATCAAATCGTCTAAATACTAGACTAATGTGATTTTGATCGAAAGTGATTTTGATTTTTAGTCAATGAACACTAGGAACAGAGCGATGAGAACCAGGCTTCTTCAATAAAATATTATTTACGCTAAAGCTATCTTCCATAAAAATGCTAATTGACGGATTTACCGAAAGAACAGCATATGCAACTGTTTGTGAAATGAACACTTGGAGTTTAATTTCATCAAAAAAAAAAAACGGTTCGTCTTTGCTTTTGATAAATGACACGCGTCTCTCATTTCTCATTATAATCACACCGTTAATCCGCGTGTTAGAAATAAAGTACATCATCCGGACCGTGGTCGATCAATGTATGCGGAGATCTTATTGGCAACACACTTTTAGGTCTGCATTCTTTTTTTATAGTTACCTCACAGGAGCACTTTAGACTTTCTTGAGAATCAATTTAGTGATTTGTTGTATGGCTTATCTCTTCATATGAGGGCAAATGTGGTTCCACCGTGATAAAGCATTGGCTCACTCTGCGTATTTTGTAATTAATTATTTAAATGAGCAGTTTCGTGATAGATGGATAAGATAATTAGATCCAGTTAGATAGTAGGCAAGAGGCGCCTGACTAAACGCCTTTTTTTATGGAGATATGAACAATATGAAGCTGTTTGTTCATCGTCAGCCCTCAACACAGTAGATGATATGAAAATTATAATATTAGAAATGCGTTTAACAGTATCCGCAAAGAAATGCTGTTGCCTGTACTTAAGTGCAATTTTAGACAAATAGACTACAACTATGCGTTAGATAAAATAGCAGTTACATCGAAAATCTTGTGTTTAAGTTGTTTGTTCTTATGCGTTATATGACAATGTTATCATTTATTTATTCATATTGTTTTATTTATTTGATTTTTTTATGGTAAATATTTATTTTTTGACCTTTGCTTTTAGAATCGTCACTCACTATGATGAAAATAAATGAAAAATTAACAGAAACCATATTAAATCAAAAACTAAAAGAGATAGACATATAACATGCGTAGCAAAAGTCAAAGCATTCATTAATAGGAATCGAATGATATATACGGGGTGTTCTATTAAAAAAAATGTAAGTATCCACAATTGAAGTTACCTGAGTATTCACTTTAGTAAACAAATTAATGTATTTCTCTAATAACTGAAATAATTAAGAGGAGTTTTCCCCAAGAAAAATTTTCTCTTCACGCAGAATTTGAATCTACACACTCTCGTTTACAGAACGAGTGCCCTACCAATTAGGCCAGAGAGGAGCGCATAGATTCGGGCGATAAATCGACCTATGTCGATATTAGATCTTGAAATGCCGGCAGGACGGAGAATATGCAAGAAAATTCTTCTTAATTATTACAGTTATTAGCAAAAATACATTAATTTGTTAATTTCTTACTGTAAAAAGCTTGCATCCTTTGCATATTATATCTAATATCGACATAAGCCCAGTTATTGGAAATGGAATGGAATGGCTGGAATTTATATGCTTCTCCCTGGCTTAATTGGTAGAGTGTTCGTCCGGTAAACGAGAGGTTCGAATGCTGCGTGAAGAGAAAGTTTTTCTTGGGAAAAATTCCTCTTAATTATTACAGTTATTAGCAAATACTTTAATTTGTTAATTTCATTCTGTAAAAGCATATTCACTTTAGTGACGAACATCCAGTACACAGGGTGATTTATTACTTCATCGACAAACTTTGTCTGATATCAAATTTATTTTTACAATAAAATACAATTTTTATTTTTTTCTAACGTTTTTGACAATCTTTTATTATTACAATCAATTTCATAACTTCAATTAAAATATACTAATAAATAGTGCTGCGAATCAAAATCGATTTTATGTGCAACAGATTTTCGACACGGCGATTAATCGCCTTCAAAATAAAATCCGTAATCGGTTAAATAAGTTTTTGGAAATGTTATTTTTATACTGTACATTATAATATATACACTATCTATTTTGTTAGGCTTTCGGAAAAACAATATGAAGTAATTACATTCTCAAATTTTATAATCATTTTTATACCAATTCTTTCTTTATACATGTCTAGTCTTTTATAGCATATGACTATGTGCTAAGGCATGAAACAAGTTACTAACTTATTCATTTTAATAGAGAGATTGTGAGAGGAAATTCCTGCATATTCTTATTTAGAATTATTTACTATCGCGTTTTGCATTATTTAGAAGACAAAAGTTATTAAAAGCACAATATTAACAACACTAGATAGAACTCAAGATAGAATAGATATATTTTGCGTATAAATACAACATACATAGATACTTTAAAAATGTAGAGGTTAACGAATATTAAAACCGCTTTTTAATATCTGGCGATTTCCAGTTATTGAAATGTTACAGGTGCATTTTAATAGCACACTCCGTAACAATGAGCTAAATAATTACATATGTCCAGCAAATGTAGAGATAGAAAACAACTATTTTCTGCACAAATACGTAAAATTAACATTTATATAAACTTTAGTTAGAATCCACGAGATTGATAATACAGCACGAAAAGTAAAAACAAATTAGCTATATATGGTTACTAGCCAGTCTATATATTTCTGTTAATCGTCTTTACCACGACATGTTTCGGTCACTATACAGTCATCATCGGGTGTAAAACGTCAAAATTCACAATATACCAGATAAAAAGGACCACACATATTTAAAAACAACACACATTAATAAAATATAAACTGGAAATTCAGTATTCAATGTATCTTGAACGAAAATATTACAACTCCTAGCACAGTTAACCGTATTTAAATTTGTTCTTCAAATGTTTGTTAGTTCAGTAAGAGATAGCATCCGCATAGTTCGATTATCGTCCCGTCCACAGCGACCACTAGGGTCTATTGTAAAGCTGATGTTATCTTAGAGTTCATCCAACAAGTTCAGACTCAGTATCATCTTGCTGAATGAAGTTGTTTTCAGGTCTTCTAAGGAAGGGTCAGCCATCCCAAAGATTACATACCTGATTCTTATAGTAACAGGGCAGTGGCAGCAAAAATGCTTAATTGTCTCCTCGTCTTTGAAACACAGTCGGTATTCAGTCTCATCAGAGAGCCCGTGTAGGTGTGTTCCGTTCTGAGTTTACAGTGACCTGGAAAGACAGAGACAATAACCCTGACGCTTTACGGTTAACTTCTAACAGTTCCTTGGTTCTGGTATGATTAGTGTAATACCTCTTTACATGCATAGGACGATTCTTCTAGTATTGAAGAACTTTTCTTCAAATGATTATTGTCAACTCATGTAATTTTATCAAAAAAAAGTTAATGGGGATATATGTCCGATTCTAATTATTTAAGGCATCAGAAGACTTGTTTAGATTGTAGTTATTTAAATGTTCATTCATGTCTATTGTTATGATTTAATAATTACAAAAGAAAGTGCCTTAGAAACACATAACATACCATAAATACACATGTCAGATGTCAGTCTTCTCTCTTTGTGTTCAGTTACAGCTTAAGTCTTTATTCTTATAGCACTGAAGAGTATTCCAATATCATTCATGTATGGTTATTGCAATTAAAAGCACGCGAATTGGTGTGAGAATATCAAGAAAGATTTCCATTTTGTTATCTACCGTATCATTAAATTTTTGGGGAATCTTTCTGAAGATTACGAGCAACAGGTAATTCTGCTCCAGCAAAAGCTATTCGACCATATGCTGTTAATTTAGAACAGGAAGAAGCTGTTACTAATGCTGTCATTTATTATAAGTAATTAAATTGGAGGCATTTTTCTCAAACAATGTGACATAATTTTTAGAAAATGAAAGATATCTCGAACAAGTTTATGCTTAAGGTATGTTATACTTTATTTGTTCAAAATTTACTGCTATTTTTAAAAATGCGTTAATATTGGAAGTATTATATTTGAGAAATTAAAATTGAAGGCTATACCGAGGATATGAATCACCCTGCAGAAATGCCGATAATTTTACTTTATAGCAAAATCATAATCCTATATTGATTTATAAAAACTTTTTTCTCATCTTTTACCGTTTACGAGTTATAGAGGAATTCCCTCCCATCAGTGAAACACTATGTATAATAACGTGTAACAAATTTCCATAAACTGTCATTTTCAGAGCATGTCACTAAAACTCCTTCCGCGTGGCATAAGTTACCGAGGTATTTCTTAAAGATCCCGAAAAGAATTCTTATTCCGGTCTGCCCAAATAGAATTTACTTGCACTACAATATAAATAATCAATTTCTTCAAGAGCCTGCCAACAGAGCTCCCTTCTTATGTCCGTCGAGGGACCCATGATGTCATAGGCCCAAAACCATTTCCGACGTCCACTTTTTAACAAATGTTTCTCGGCAACGTCTAAGAGCGCCCCCACTTCACTCGGATGAGGTTAGTTAGATACAAACATCGACAATCCCTCAATTTCATCTCGCCCCAGCACTGGTATCCGAGGGTGAAGACGTCACCTCATTCGAATCGCGTGCACACGGAAGCAAACCACCGTACGGATGACGATGACATTTGTGTTTTGCCAGTGAAGGCAAATAGAATATGTCATTTGCAATACAAACACTCCGTTTTAGGGCCCGCTTTCAAACAGCCTCCGCTGTTAATTTCGCGGGGGCAGAGTACGTGTAGTGAGGCGCGTCTGGGGAGTAAGGTACAGTAATTCGGTTCGGCTTGTATACGTTGACAGGCGATTTTCTTTTGTTTGACTTGTCGCCGCGGCGATGAAACGGAATTCTGATTTAACCTCGAGTACATCTAGCATCGGAGCGAGATTTTAAATTGCAATTAAAATATGCAAATTGGATTTAAATGAAGAGGAAATCATATAGAAGTATGCGGCTTGGGATCGGCTGATGTACTCTAAATAATAACCGCAGATGTAAAGTGCCCTTTGAAGAGCATGTCTGATAAGATTGCTTTAGGAAAGGGTTGGATGGTAAGGAGAAAGGGCGCTTAACTCGCGGAAACAAAGCGCGATTTTGTCGAGTTTTTCGGGAGAAGATGTGAAGAAAGATGACTTCGAAAATATTTAATGTGTCTAGAAGTTTACATAATCCCGCGTATGTCGTATCACGAACGTTACGAATAGCGTCTACGTTTCCAACAATTTTAATAACGTAATAAAATAACATGTATGTTATATCTAATATAGCTTAATGCATAAAATAACGCCACATGATTCCTTGCAGTAAATACAATGTCAGCACCAGGTTTGAATCACTGTTACGGTTTTTTTTGCTTCGCTTACCTCGAATAAGTTCTCCGCTAGTCTTTTCGACAAGCTTTTGTAATCCTATTTTCCCCTATTTCCGTACTCTACCTTATTTTACTTTCAGAGATGCTCCTACGTCTTGTAATTTCCAACGTAAACTTTATCGTTTAATTATATTAATTAATTAATCGTTTAATTTTTGGCTTTCAAATTGTGTTTTCTTCCCCATGTTAGTGCGTCATAGCTAGAATTTAGATCTTTTAGTCTCATTTACTTACAGTAATTTCCTCATACTTAATACGGTCTTAGATTTTTGTTTATTTTCTTTCAATTTTAGTAACTTCCTTCAATTCATGTTTTGACGTTTCACTTCTAGGAAGGTTAAGGCTGTCTGATATACACATCCTGGCATTATCGATTCTATGCTTCGATTCGACTTGCCGATCGATCGTCTATTCAGATCATTTGATTTTGTGTTTACATCTTTTCGACGTCAGAGGGCAGCTCGATGTCCGTATTTTTATTTTATTTAGCTGTTTTCTGATTGGTTGTGACGTATTCTTGTTTCCGCTTCCTTCCGGCTTGCTGGCGATTCTGGGTTGTTGTTTAGAGGCGTTCTCACGAGTATTACTTCCTATTTTTGGAAACTTGGATATTTTCACACATCTGTGGATTTTTATTGGAAGTTTGCTTGAAATAATCATTGGCCGTGTCTTCGCTTGTGTTTGGTATGGAATTTTTGTGAATATCACGACTGATGGGCTCGATAAATTCGGGATTAATTGATCAAATTTGTCAATCTTTAGTGAAATTAAGTATTCCTTTTAAAATTATTCGTTTGTTCTTTAATATGTATTCTAATAGAAATCTGTACTTTAAAAAATTAATAATTCTCGGGTGGGTACCGGGATTACAAGTCAAGGGATTCCACGAGGCGGAGTTTTATGTGCTCTTCTCTGTGTCATGTATACCTTTGAAATTGAAAATGCTCTTATTGATAACGCCGTTTTAATTCAATATGCAGATGACATATACTTATATATAAGCAGCGACAATATAAATCAAAATTTCTCCTTGCTAGACATCAACCTAGATTCATTTATTTCTTGCCTTGATAAGAAAAGTCGCTGTATACCTAATGAAAAAATAAACGTCATGCCATTTACAAGAACTAGAAGGAATTTACCAATCGAAAAGTTTCTTGGGAGTAGTAGTAGACAAAAAAATTAAACTGGCAAGGGCATATCAACTATATAATGAAAAAATCAAAAAAAGCAATTAATGTTTTTCGAGCTTTCTCTAACACAAATTGGGGTGCCGATCCTGGTATTTCTATACCGTTTTCGTAATAGTTATTTATAGTAAATTGCGGTCGGTGTCATTTACAGTCAGAGATTCAGTTTTAGGCACTAGCCCAAGGTGATTGTTTGCTAAAGCAAATATGTTTTTTAATTATTTTAAAATACTTTTCATCATCGTTTATTTGCCGGTATTTGCTATGGAATTGCTTGTACAGCATTAAAACTCAAGCAATCAAAAAAATCAGATAACCACCTGTTCAGTGGTGCCAACGTAAACTTTGTATTGGCAACGTGCTGGATCTCGTTAAAAGTAACGCGTACATACACTGAATTCGCGACATTATTATTTATATTACATCTTTTATAGTGTTTCATTGCAATTTCTTTTAAACATTTCGTGTTTATTTAGTTTTGACGTTTGTAAATTTTATTCATTTGCGTGATATGTAATTGAAATTTGATTCTGCAGATGGTGTTCGTTTGCAATTTATATTATTTTTAATTTAATTTCTTTTTTGATTCTTTTTGCAATGAAATGATGAATATTTTATAAGTACCTAATAGTGCTTTTTTCATTTAAAAAAATATTTTGTTATTTATTTTCGACTTTCAACTGAGTTCCATGCAATAAATTTTTATTAACGGTCATTGCCAACGACCACTACCACACTACCTGCTAGTTTGTCTGCGATGACTCTTTCTAATTCGCAGAATCACGCATAAAGCTATCTCCCTTGTTACATTTTCCGCCTTCATACTTTGTACCTCTAATAACGCTTTAATTTTAATATGTCGCATAACATGCAACATATTAAAATTAATATTAATATTATGCTGTGATACAATTGCAACCGTTACGATGAAGTGAGTATGAACTATATTATTTATAACATTATACTTTATTTTAAAGCAAATGATACAAAATAAGGTGGAGTCCGTTATTTTATGATATGTCTATAAACTTGATTAAGGGTCGTTGTGTTTTCTCTCTTGTTGCCATGACTATGAAATTTTCTGAGACATCTAGAACAATTAGAATTTGTTACGGAAACAATGAAAAACGTTTAGGAGAAATTATGAAACATTTTCAGAAACAAGCAACAGAAACGCAAAGTTCCACAACGTTTCTCCGGTGAAAACGTAGCTCTAATATAAATTCCTTATCTAGGAAAAAATTAAGAGAGAATAACAACAAACCAATCTTGTTCATATTTTATATCAATTAAATGTGGCAGTGTAAAGAATAGCAAAACTCGCATAATAAATCAATGCAATGAAATCAACATAAATACCTGAATTACGTAAATTCATTAATGATCAACAGTATTTTGATTCCACAGCTATATTTCGTTAACACAGGTTGATTTTATGTGGCTTATTTTATTAGTGGCAGCATAAGATGTAAGCTAAATTAGGAAATTGCATGTTAATAATAGTAATAAATTAATTCATCCGGCGCATCCACCAAATATATATGTAATTTAGAATCCTCTACACCGATGACAGAAGAGGTTGCGGGTAAGTAAGTAAGTAAGTAGATTTAGATATACATTAGACAAACACATAAGCAAAAGCAAATTCCAGCAATTTTTTTCCACGTTCCAATGTTAATATATCAATAAAATTGGTTTAAAATACATGTAACATTTCTATTAGACAAAATTTATGCAAAATTAACTGTAAAAGAAGATATGTTCGTTCGACATGCACTCGATCCAAACTCTGTCAAAATCTACTTTATACATTAATGTTCTGATTCTAATATTTGGTTTCGCTCTGTAGGTGCCTTGCTACAGATCAACATTACTTCCAGAAGGGAAAAATATCAAGGAAATTACTACCGCAAAACTTGACAACTGCAAAAGTCTTTTCCAGTACCTGGATCGTTTAGAAAATTAAAGCTACTTACCATGGCTCCGCGTGCGAACCTTCTCCGAAGCTTGAGTGTAACTTCATTGTTTGAAGAGTGTAGTTTCGGAGAGGGTTCGCCCGCGAGCTATATTTGTTAACTTTTTTAAATTTTCGGATGGTCTGTTCCATCAGTTTTTTAGTTTTCTTGATGACATTATATTGCAATTAGTAAGCTTTATGTTTATTATTTAATAAAATACATATTATCTGGGCAATTATTTCTAAGAAATCGCAATGTAATTTACTGGCCCCCCAACATAATGATACGTTATTTGTCACTAATACAACTACTTTTTATATAAGCAATTTGAATAATGGATATTAGGAAAAGAGGCAAGTCAAAGTCGGTATTGAGGGTACCAGCAATTAAAAAGAGTGATGCGGAAGCCGATGATATATTTCGCGCTAATGACGCTGGCAAAGTTACTGTCTTGATTTTTCTTGACTTTCGCTGCGCATTTGATACCATTCATCATAAAGTTTTATTAAAGATGTTATCTGCAGTTGGTCTTGTTTGCTCTGCTGTATCTTTTATAGCCTCCTACCTATCTGATCGTACTCAGCACGTGCTGTTGAATTCTAAATATTCCTCCCCATTAACAATCACTCATGGTGTGCCACAGGGTGCTATATTAAGCCCATTACTCATTTCTATTTACACACAGATGGATCGCATCGTCGAGGAGCTTTTCCCAAAGCACTCGGAGAGAGAACCCGATGCCGATGAGGTGGAATCGGGCTAGACCTCGCCGTTTACAGACAACGAACTGACCGAGGCCGCATGTCTCCTGCAGAGCGGGAAAGCACCAGGGGTGGACGGAATTACCGTCAAGGCCGTAAAGAGTGTTGCAAACAGGTGTCCACAGCTCCTTTTGCAACCAGTGCCTGAAGGAAGCAGCTGGAGTGGGAAAAACCAACGCCTCGTGTTTATTAGCAAAAACAAGGGTAGCCCAAACACAGCATCGACGTACAGATCACTCTGCATGCTGGATATGCTGGGGAAGTTGCTTGAAAGGCTTCTAAAGACGCGGTTCTTGCCCAGCGCCGATGCCGCCGGCGGACTATCTCGCAGGCAGCACGGCTTCAGGAAGGGCCATTCTATAATTAGCGCCGTTCGGGAGATAGTGGACACCTATCTCACACAATAGCGCAAGAACAGACACACCAGGGAAAAAGTGACGCTCGTCATGCTTGATGTGAAGAACGCTTTCAACAGCGCCAGGTGGGGCGTTCTCTTAGACGCTCTGGAGAATCACTTCCACATACTGTATTACCTCCTGCGGATGTTGCGGAGTTACCTGGCGGACAGAGTGCTCATGTACGAGACGACGGAGGGATGGCGCACGGTTAGGATAACGGCGGGAGCCGCCCAGGGATCGATCCTGGGACCACACCTGTGGAATATCTCCTGCGATGGCATCCTCCGTATGGAGATGCCTGCTGACACATACTTGGTTGGCGACGTCGACGACATCATGGTCGTGATTGTCGCTACCGACGACTCCCAGAGGCGGTTCAATCAGGTCACTAGGAGAGTAATCACCTGGATAGACGAACATGGGTTGGAGCTGACCACCCAAAAGAACGGAGGTTGTATTGTTGACAGAAGGTAGGGTTCCTCTGCGAATATCGCCGAAGGTCGATATGAAGACGATCACGACATCCGAGTCTTTGAGGTATCTAGGAGTGCACCTGGACAGTCGTATGACGTACTGGGACCACATTTGTTTCGCGGCATAGAAAGTGGCCGGCTTCTGATGTCGGTATCGGAGTCCATTCTCTTTCTCCGAAAGGAGATGTGCCGCCAAGAGGATAGCCGCAGTCCAAAGGAGGGGAGCTCTGCGAATAGCAAGTTCCTATAGAACGGTATCGGAGGCAGCGGCTCTTATATAGATCTTCTAGCCAATGAGAGAAGGCAAATGTACCTGGACAAGTTGGAAGGCGGATCAACAAGCACAGAGACCAGTTGGAACTAGATGTCGGAGTATTCACACCAGCAAGTTTGCAAGATTTTGATTGCTTAGAAGCAGGAGATGGACGGACGCTAAACACGGGGCACCACCTCGAAGGAATATGATAAACGATACCCAGGGAGAATCTCTATTAATTGTAACACTTAGGAATAAGTGTTACAATTAATAGATATAAATAAAGTATATAGTTTTCAATTGTAAATGCAAGGACATACTACTTGCTAGTAACGTATCATACATATACACATATGATACTGTAATAACAAAATGTTCTCACTATAAATTAATTTTATTGTTTTATCTAATTATAACATTTGCATAAATTCATTTCTTCGATCTTGAACCATCCAATATTTCCAGTCTCCATTATTTTCGATTACTTCCTAGAAGTTTCTTATAGTTTATCTGCATTTTCTGGAATGAAGTCTTTATATATGTATAAATATATATTCTGCATTAATGCAGCTCAAACATTTTCAATAAAACTTAAGTCCGGACTATTTAGAGGCCAGGTTAATACTTGTTAAATAAATGTTTGCGGAACGTATCCATTCTTGCACAATTTGCGATTTCTGCACGGGACACTTATCGGGCTGTTACACAACATAGTCTCCATATTTACCGATGGCATCATCAGATTTATAAGGATGTCTTGATTTCTGCAATACCTACTGCTTTCATTTCAACTATTCAGTGTTCTAATTTTTTTACTATTAAAAATATAAGAAAGACCTAATATTAGTGTCGAGATATACAATCACAGACAAGAGTTAATTCCAATTTATTTTTCAGTATTAGGTATGTTGTAAAAAAGCAATGGAAAACTAACTATTTAGGAAGTACTGGGAGATAATAAAAAAAAATTAAAGTTATATAAAACTTTAATTGAAATGTTTTATTAATTTTATTATGAAAGAATATGCGTATGACATTTCAATGAAAAATATGTTTATACATATGTTATAAGAGGCGAATATCAGATAAACACAAATGCTTCTCTTTTGTGGTTTTTGCCGCAAACTTGTTGGATACTCTTATTGAAAACTAATAATAATAAATCAAGGTCGTCTAAACAACTTTCATAGACAATTTACCAAATAAATAGCGGACATAAAATATGCATTTATCAAATACGAGTAAACATTACGTATGTGGGCTACTTTTCGGTGGCATGAATAAATTTACCCTCCAATAACACAGTTGTATGTATAGTTCAACCTGAGAATATATAACCAAAATTGCGATTCAGATTGTTAACCTTTTTGTGGGAGGAGCTGTACATATATGCAAGTTAGGATTCAGCTACAGATAGCTGAGTTAAAACAACAGGTAAGGATCCTGTATGTAAATCTCATAGAACTGAGTGGTGTTCCTGAAGTAATACAAGATCCGAATGACGATAAACTACAATTTAATTTCTTAGAATGTGCGGAAAAATATTTTTCCGAGGTAGATGTTAAAGAGATATGACGACCAATGTTTAGTACGTATGAATTTTTAGAATACCTACAGTTTCCCGTTGTTCTTCGCGCTGTTTTAAACAAAACATGTTTACCAAGAGAACGTTTCAGGCTTTCGCGAGGAATTGCAATGAAATTGAATACTTTATTCTACACGAATTCAAGAGATGCGGTTGTGTGTTCGCTATAGTTATAGTTAAATAATACACTGTTCTGTAAATTGATATTATTCTAGTTTAAAATATATTCTTCTGTAGCCAGATATTCTCGTAGAAACCATAACGAAATTAATTTTTAAGAAGGCACGTTTAACCAATTCGCCCTATGATCTTCAACGTCCGGAAACGACAAAAATCGTGCAATAGGAGTGACGCATATTACATCAAGATAAATTAAATTAGATCTCGTCGGTTATAATATACGACTCTCGTTCAATAAGTTTGAAAACATGGCATTATCGGATTAGTTACGCCACTAATGTGTGAACCCGTACTACACTTTTTAAGCTCGCGCTCGAGGCTCTCCGGTTTAATGTAAAGATGAATGCATAATAGAGAATTAATTCATCCTGTCGCGGGATCCATTAGTAGATTACGTTGTAATCCACCCCCCAGCGTTTGCTCACCCCTGTCTGCCCTTCGTCTAACAATCTTTAGTGTCGATCGGTGTGTGTACTTTTTTCTAACGCCGTTATAGAGGAGGATGTGCCCCATATGCGTCTGTTACACTTGCTTTTTACCGAAGGAGGGTGCCGTGTAATTCCCCGGAATGAGGTGCAGATGTGGTACGGAATTTATTATAGCAAGCATTAGTAATACGCGCAGGAAATGGTAGAACGGTAACCTATTATTATATATTTGTGCTTGTATCATGTATGTAGATGAGCTGAGCGTATAAATTAATTGAATGTATACCGAAGGGTGTGCGTGATATATCAAAATATATGCATGCCAACTTCTAAAACGTTTTAGATTATAGATATTTAAGTATTTACGGTACTAGGGTGGATAAAGAAATAAGCAAGCGCACCCTTAAGAATTGTGATGGGGGTGTACTGTTAAGATTTATCTCAATAATAATATGAAAAAAAAATGAAAAATGACGAAATGTTTAATTGCATAGTTCTGTTTTGAGCATGAAACTTACAAAACAAATACTTATAATAAAGATATACAAAATGAAAAGGAAAAGTAAAATACTTATACGAATGATCAATAAATTATATTTATTTTGAAAACACAGACATGTTAATGACACTTATTAATTTTGTAAATATTTATTTAAATTTTAATGTTGCAGGTTTTGGGATGAAAATGCAAGAATTTTAGTACAACAAACAAGGTAATTATGAATTTATTTATTAGTTTTCGCCTAGTTTCTAGTTCTTCACGAAGACCAAGAGCCATTAATCAGACTTTTGAGTAATGAAGACCACGGTAGATTGAGCAGACACTGAATGCAGATCTATCGCCACGTCTCGTATTGTTACTCTTTAATAATGGACCATTTTTGAGGCTAAGATTATAAAAATCACATCGAAAACCAGATATCGCCAACAGCAACGAGGATACAAACGATTTTACTCCTGAATTTGTGGTAAAAATGCTTTGAATTTTTTAGGGTGTACTTTTGAGACGGAAATACAAGAATTTAAATAAATAAAACAACGTAGTTCGGAATTTACTTAATAAATGTCTTTATAGGGCGAAGAACCAATGGTCAGACGTTTGAGTAATGAAGACCATAGTAAATTGGGTTGATCCTGAATGCAGATGTCGCCATGTTTGGTTGTCTAATAACCATTCGGAGTTTCTAGGAAGAGCTAAGTGGGGATCATGCGTATAATATGTAAATTCAATAAAAAAAAACCCTGTTAGGGTTGCAAGCCCGATTTGTACTGTAGCACGGTGAACATTACTTTCTCCACAAAAACCTATCTAATAATAGATCTTTGATGAGCTAATAAAATAGATGTGTTTTCATTTTTATTAAAGTCTTCAACGTTTATGAAACCCACTTTTAATATACTATTAAGTGTTTTAAGACAGACGTACATAGATGTCACTGATATCGTGGTTTATTGCTTCCCCCTTTTTTGTTCCAGCAAACGACAGTATCCCTTTCTTATCTCGGAAACCACCTGAGTACCGTATAACCTTGTATTCCCACTAGTACCTTTAATCCTTAAGAATAATAGTGAGTTAAAGCAGGAAGCTCCCGAAACTACAAAAATAATCGAAAATTGTCACTGAGAAGTAACGTACAGAATGCCCAATGCGATATTGATGACATAATTTTCTATAATCAATAAATAATACCAAATACACATACGATTAATAATAAAAAGATAAAATAATGTTACATTTTGTGTTTTTTCTCAAATAAAAGTCATGAAACTGGAATTTGATCAGCCTTTATAAAATTCAAATCATTTTTTTATAATTATTAAACTTCTCATTATCAAAATAAGATATTATTTCGTAATAATGTTAAGAGCTATTACTGTGATGTGATCCAAATAATATAAAAATATTAATAAATGCTTTAATGTATTTTTTTATGTTGCGCTGGTAGAGCACATGTTATTTTTGTACCATATTTATATGTTGTATTATTATAATAAAAACAGTTTATACAACACAGTAATGTAAACGTTTACTTCATTAATATTCTTTTATTACGACTCAAATGCTAACTCCCCTGTATCGAAAAGTTGAAATTTTGTACATGTTTTTGGGATGTGGTAGTATATTTGGTGAAAGAAATTATGGGGTTCCCAAAGGAGCAACATATAAAAAAAAATGTCCAACCTTATAATTACACCCACATTTAAATCGAATTACCCATTAAAATATCTCGGTAATCGCAGTGGACGAAACATTTCACAAACAAAATGGAGTATACCATATAAATGTGAGACTGCAGTGCTGTATATATTGGTGATAACAGTAAGAAAACTAGTTTGAAGTAAACAAAGAACAGATAAAATCGATTTTTTGTCCCACATCTTGCAAATTTCGGACATAAAAGCGTTCAATACTGATAACTATACAGGTCACATTACTCTGACCAAGGATACAAACTGAATCTACTTGCCATACCAAATAAAAAACACAAATGTTTACCAAACTTGATACTTTTAAATGAACAATTAAATTACACTATAAAACCAATTTTTATATATTTAATCTAATTCAATGTAACAGTTAATACTCCTCACACGCATCCTTTATATATTTTCAAAATTTTAAAAACATTTTAAACATCAATCATCACTCTCTTTTACTACAATTAATAATTCCCTACTTTTCCCCCAAAAATTATTCAAAATTTTCCTAAATTTAAATATAAAATTTTAGATCGCATAAAACAATAGTTTTTTAAAAATAAAAATAAACATCAATAATAATAGATTAGTTACTTACCCTCATGATTTTGATACATTAAAGTCTTTTTAATATTGTAAACCAAAATGTTTGTTTAATTTGTATGTTATATGTGTTTTTTTTAACCAGGTTTTACATCTTGACAGACGATATATTTTTACATATCGAATTGTCTGTACTATTCTCTCACTTCGTAACTTATAATATTTCACAAGTTTGGTGATAATTTTTTTAATTTAAGAAACTTAATTTTTATTTAAGATATATAAAAAAAACTACATAGTAATTTGACAATTTTCCTTACTTTGGACAGTTTACAGACTAAGTTTTTTTTTGGGAGTTTTTGTTTTATGTATTTGTTTCCTGTTTTTTATGATACTTTGTTTTAATTGTAATTTTAATTTAAATCAAATTTAAATTATTAAATTTATATTGCTTAATATGTAGATTGTGAAATTTAAAAATTTAAAGGATTAATAGTAGAACGGCATTTTGTGCAGCCACCCAAATAATTATTGAAAAAAAGATTTAAGATTTACTTATATTTTTGGCACACTTGGAGGACATCTAGGTTCGTCAAAAACTATGGATAACCATTATTCACAACTGCAACAACATACTAGGAACTCAAAAACTATATCACATACGTTGATTTCTTTTTTTGTCTCCTTTTTAATTTATTTATTCGAAACTATAAACATTACAAAGTCAACACAAGTTCTAGTTTGTGAAGTTTTTAATTTTGAGTACTTTAGTTGTCATTACATTTTTTTTTAATAATTTTCATTGCAAGCTCTAGTAACACCAATTATCTAGTATTCAGTAAGTATACAATAATAGGTACTAACTATAATTAAAGACTATTTGTAATTAAGAATAAACACAATTAAACAAAATTATCCACATAAGGGCTTGAATTAACAGTAAAAAAAATATATTCTAATAAGAGTTCGTAATAAAATCGTAAAACCAACTCATACTTATTAAGGGCAGTACATGTCGGTTAACTGTGTCCTGCGGGACTGAAATGGATTAAATGGCCTTAGCGAAGAAGATTTGTAACAATGAAAGATTATTCGAGGATAAAACCGGCAATATAGCTGTATAATGCACATTTAGTTTGCAATTGTCCAAAGCTTAAAAGAACTCCTACAAAATTACAAATAAAAGAATCTCAGTATAAAACAGAAGTGTTATGCCACACGGCAAATTGTGGCACAGAAGAGTTGCGGGTTTGAATGATTTCTTGATAAGGGTTCCGGTGAATTCTCTTCGATGGATTTTGCTCCTCGACCAACGACTAAAAATCAATTTGATGACACCGATCATCGCAAATGAAATGGGAATAAACTTGGAGTGAATCAGCACAACACAGTTTAAATCATATTTAATCCGTTCACGAAAACTACAAAGATCAAATTCTACGAATGCAGATCTTTTTGCATAAGCCGGCAGATTTGATGGCGTCATTGACGGACGTCGCTAAATTTGATGGCTTCATTGATGATGCCGCAAAGCTAGGAAATCTCTGGGTGCATGTCGCATGGTATAAACGCAACACACAACGTATGCAGCTGTGATTCCAATGTTTCTGGTACCAAGTGTACCTGTCGTGGACTAGGAAGGTAGGAATGCCACAGAAGAGGAACTGGAAGGCGAAGAAGAACAAGGGCCACTATCTACGACTTATGGCAACACAAGACCGATTCTCCAGTAGCAGATCAACTGTCGGATCAATAGTTTGTTAATGAAAGTTGTCCTATTTATCGCAGAATTAGAGCGTTTGGCTTGCATTATTATCGGCCACATCTTGTGTTACCACTAATGGAGTGGTGTAGTTTGCGACTGCACCTGGAATGTAAGTGACAAAGGTGTCTTGGTGATGAATCTCGGTTCCGTTTGGGAATCACTGATGACGTTGAGGCAGACGAAGACTGGAGTGCGTCGCAATTCTGAACTCTTTTATTGGAGGCANAGACCGGAAAATAAATAAAACAACGTAGTTCTGAATTTACTTATTAAATGTCTTCATAGGGCGAAGAACCAATGGTCAGACGTTTGAGCAATGAAGACCATAGTAAATTGGGCAGACGCCGAATACAGATGTCGCCACGTTTGGTTGTGTAATAACCATTCGGAGTTTCTAAGAAGAGCTAAGTGGGGATCATGCGCATAACATGTAAATTTAATAAAGAAACTCTGTTAAGGGTTGCAAGCGCTGATTTGGTATCTGCTAGCATGGTGAAATTATCTTTTCCCCAAATAACCTATCTAATAATAGATACTTTGATGATAGATAATAGATATCGTGTTTGCAGTTTTATTAAAATTTTCAATGTTTATAAAACCCACTTTTAATATACTATTAAGTGTTTTGAGACTGACGTACATAGATATCGCTGCTATTGCTTCCCCCTTTTTTGTTCCAGCAAAACGACAGTATCTCTTTCTCATCTCGGAAACCATCCGAGTCACGCGGTAGAACACTTGTATTCCACATCTACGTACCTTTTATTCACTTAAGAAATAATAGTAATGTTATAGCCAGAATAGCTCCCGAAACTTGCGAAAAAATACTCGAAAATTGTCGCAAGAGAATTAACTGCTACAGAATGCCCAAAGCCGGATATTTGAATGACATAATTTTCTATAATTAATGAATAATACCAAATACACCATACGATTAATAATAAAAAAATAGAATAATGATACATTTTGTGTGTTTTTTTATCAAATAAAAGTTATGAAACTGGAATTGCATCAGCCTTTATAAAATTCAAATCGTTTTTTTATAATTATTAAACTTCTCGTTATTAAAGTAAGATATTATCGTAATCGTATTTCTATAGTAATGTTAAGAGCTATTACTGTGATGTGATCCAAATAATATAAAAATATTAATAAATGCTTTAATGTATTTTTTTATGTTGTCGCTGGCAGAGCACATGTTATTTTGTACCACACTTATATATTGTATTATTATAATAACAACAGTGTGTACAATACAGTAATGTAAACGTTTACTTCATTAATATTCTTTTATTATACTATGGTATACTCCCTGTATCGAGTTGAAATTGTACATGTTTTTTGGGATGTGGTAGTATATTTGGTGAAAAAATCATGGGTTCCCCAAAGAGCAACATATAAAAAAAAATGTCCAAACCTTATAATATAACACCCACATTTAAATCGAATTACACATTAAAAAACATACTCGGTAATCACAGTGCAGACAAAAACATTTTACAACAAAATGGAGTTTATAATATAAAATGTGACGACTGCAATGCTGTATATATAGGTGAAACATGTAAAAAACTAGAAGTAAGAATCAAAGAACACAGATAAAATCGAATTTTTGTCATCATCTTTTAAATTTCGGACATAAAAGCGTTAATAATGATAATATAAAGGTCCCTACATTACTCTGACAAAGAATACAACTGAATCTACACTGAAGCTACACAAATTAAAAAACACAAACGTTTACCAAGCTTGATGTTTTTAAATGAACAATTAAATTATACTGTAAGACCAATTTTTACATATCTACAATATTAAATCATTGTTTTGATCCATAAATGGTAAACAACATACTAGGAACTCAAAAAATATATCACATACGTTGATTTTTTTTTTGTCTCCTTTTTAATTTATTTATTTGAAACTATGAACATTACAAAGTCAACCCAAGTTCTAGTTTGTGAAGTTTTTCATTTTGAGTACTTTAGTTGTCATTACATTTTTTAATAATTTTCATTGCAAGCTCTAGTAACACCAATTATCTTAACTAAGTATTCAGTAAGTATACAATAATAGGTACTAACTATAATTAAAGACTATTTGTAATTAAGAATAAACACAATTGAACAAAATTACCCACATATGGTCTTGAATTAACAGTAAAAAATATATGGCAGTACATGTCGGTTAACTGTGTCTTGCGGGACTGAAATGATGAAATGGCTTTGGCCGTTGGATTTGTAACAATGAAAGATTATTCGAGGATAAAACCGGCAATATAACTGTATAATGCATATTTAGTTTTGCAATTAGTCCAAACCTTAAAAGAACTCCAACAAAATTACAGATAAAAGAATCTTCAATATAAAACAGAAGTGTTATGCCACTCGGCAAATTGTGGTACGGAAGAGATGTGAGTTTGAATGGTTTCTCGATAAGAGTCTCGGTGAATTCTCTTCGATGGATTTTGTTCCTCGACCAACGACCAAAAATAAATTTGATGACACCGATCATCGCAAATGAAATGGGAATAAACTTGGAGTGAATCAGCACAACAAAGTTTAAATCACATTTAACCGTTCACGAAAACTATAAAGATCAAATTCTAGATCTTTCTGCATAAGTCGAAAAATTTGATGGCTTCATTGATGGATGCCGCCAAAGCTAGGAAATCTCTGGGTGCATGTCGCATGGTATAACCGCAACACACAACGTATGCAGCTGTGGATTCCATGTTTCTGGTACCAAGTGTACCTGTCGGTGGACTAAGGAAGGTAGGAATGCCGCAGAAGCGGAACTGGAAGGCGAAGAAGAACAAATGAGGTGCAGGGCCACTATCTTCGACTTATGGCAACACAAGATCGATTCTCCAGTAGCAGATCAACTGCCAATCAATAGTTTGCTAATGAAAGTTGTCCTATTTGCCGCAGAATCAGAACGTTTGGCTTGCATTCACATGGGCCACATCTTGTGTTACCACTAATGGAGTGGTGTAGTTTGCGACTGCACTGGAATGTAGAGTGACAAAGGGTGGTCTTTGGTGATGAATCCCGGTTCCGTTTGGGAATCATGATGACCGTATGATAGCCAAACGAAGACGTGGAGAGCGTCGCAATTTTGAATTCTTTTATTGCGAGGCATGTGCACTAAACTGTGGGAATTATGGTATGGGATGCTGTAACTTATGGGAGTAGATCTTGTTTGGTATTCGTTTGGGGCAATATGAACGTCCAGCTATATGTGGATGAGGTGGTAGAATCCCATATACCTCATATCCCATTTTTTGGCAATTGAAAGACCCACTTTTCCAGTAAGATGCCCGTCTCCATATTGCATGACGTTTTGCAGAAGCTAATATCAATCTCTTGCCATGCCCACTTCAGTATCCGGATCTTTCGCCCATCGAGCATGTCTGGGACATTATGGGGAAAAAACTAAATACTCCATCCTCCGCAGGCGCTGCAAGCTCTTAGTACGAATTACTGAATGCTTGGGACAGAATATCTCAATAGGAAGTTGATCATCTGCCACAATGGATGCCACGAAAAGTGGGACAATGTGTAACTAATAGAGGGGAGGAACACATTATTAATAAAAAATATGTTTATATTTTGTTCTTTCTCTTTGAAACTTTATTCAATTGCTGCCTCTTGGTAGTTAAATGTTTCTGCCACGTTTCGTCATAAAAATCCTAACCCTCTTTGGTGTTGTGATTTTTATATCACAGAGTATATTTATTTCGTAGAAACTACTTTTCTATTGTACATATTTCAATGATCAATACTTTAGTTACCGACCCTGGGCCTTTATTGGCGTTAAATGTGGCGTAAATAAAATAGGGAAATTACGTAACTTTTCATTTTTTTTTTATGAAATCGACAGCTTGGGTCATCGTTTCGATAACACTAAAATTTATTTTGCTCCTGGGTATGCGACGCGATTATGTGCAGATAAAGCACCATTGGAATCGTTAATTTTCTGGCGTTTCCCATGAAACACGCGTGAAAACGATTTCGCGATAAGGACGCCATTCGCCACGCTTGCAATTACCTAGGGCGATCGCATTGCTGCGCGACGAATGTGCCGCCCGACGCGCGCTTGTTTATCCAACTGTCAGTTGCGACAATTGCCGATCGGCAGGCAGCGCCGCCGACTGCGATATGCCGACGATCGGATGACAAGTGACAACTGCAGCGACACGTGGCCCTCTTCGAAGCGAAGCAATAACAGAAATATGAAATCGGGGGTATTTCGTCACGTTTGTCTATTGTCTATCGCCATCCCTTGTGGAATATGTCCTTATGTGTACTATTGATGTTGTAGTGAATCGACTCAAAATCTAATATAATAGGGTGGAGTTTGCAATTTTGTGAAATTTATGTAACTGTGAAGACAACAAGCGGATAGTCGTATTTTATGTTCTCCCATTACACAATATTTTTCTGTCTATTTACTTATCTACTTAAATCGTTAATTTAGCCAGTAATTTTGCAAAAATCTTTGAATAGCTTTTAAATTCCACAATATATTTTAAAATGCAACAATGTATTTCGTCTATTTGCTTTTAATAAAGAATCTTAAAACTAAGGTCAGCGCAGGAGTGCCGCAGGGCTCTGTCTTACGCCCTACCCTGTGGAACGGATTGTAATGGCAGGTAATGGGCTAATAATTGGCTATATGGATGACTTGGCATTAATGCAACCGTAGATGCTGAGTACAGCGTGGACCAAATGGATTGTATGTAACAGCTAATTGCAGCGGAAATACTAAACAAAATGAGGTAGGCAGTCCAGAGCTACTTTTTTGAGATAAAAACACTGGTGAAAGGAAATTTTAAAGTTATGCTACGTTTTCAAGATATTTAGAAAAAAAAATAATTTTCTTCAATTTCGATTATGTAATATAACTTTCTCATTATTTAAAATTTCAAAAAATAGTTTAGATATTTTTCTAACAGTTCTTTATTTGGGAATTGGATATGAGATCTAATTTATGATAATTTTTCAACATTTTTAGTTATGATTAATTTTTTCTTAAATTAAAACCATATGTTATAATCAAATAACAAATTTTGCGGCCTTTACAAAAACATGCAACATTCTATGTTTATTGTAAATATTTAGCAAATTATTGCGTTTTAAATTTTTTAAGAGATTTCTAGCGTGCCATGGATATGACAGAATCTATGAAAAAAATCAAGAGTGCCATGATAGCCAAACCAAATAATTATCATAATAATGACAGAGATTTTTCTATAGTTTGTTAATAAAATAGCAGTGTTCTGTGATTAATAAATGTATGAAAATTATTCCCTCTAGAGAGAGTGTAAGACCCTTACAAATTGAAAAAAATAATGTTTTTTTAACTATCAAACTGTGAGTGCATCGGTATTAGTTACATTATTTTACCCAATATCGTTATAATCTTCTTTTAGTTATTTGAGTTCTGTTGTTGTTTAATTAGTTTCACCTTATATTGTTATTACATTGTTGTTTTTTAAAATGGTTAAGTTCATCAACTGTGACAAATATGACATGTTATAAGCATATATTGAAAGTGGAAAGAACGCTATGAGAGCTTAAAATCTGTATTTCCTGAGATATCCGGAAAGGAATTTATTAAAATGCTCATATTTTCAAAAAGGGTGGAAAATAATGTAAAAAGTATGGATCATTTAGAGAAATTCGATCCAAAAATATATAAAGGCTAATAAGAGGCAAGAGGAAATATCTGTTTTGGGTTAAGTGGTAGCCTTTCCAACTAATTCTTTCAGAGAAATCAAAAATACTGTAGAAGTATCAAAAATCAGCAGTCGAATTTAAAAAAAAATACAAATACAATTCCTACAGAATTAGAATTTTCTCTGTTCGAACGATTATGAAAGAAAGATCAATTTTTGGCAGTGGTATACATGAATGTGTCAAAAAAATTCTAATTTAAAAACTGTATAATATCAAGTGATGAAGCTCATGTTACTAGTGATGGCATATATTTAATAGGAATCATAACCACTATAGGAGCGACGCAAATCCCAATATAAGTAGACCCATTCGGAGGCAAACATAATTTAGTTTTAATATTGGATATCTTCCAAAGATTGCAGATTTTATTATTTTATATATGATGGTAATTTGACAGCTAGGTGATATAATGAATTGTTAAATGCTCATTTGATAGAATTTCTAGATAACTTTCCACAATTCAAGTTATACTTTTGAATTGCATTTAAATTATTTTGCATGATTCCTAGTTTAATTGTATTTTGTAGGATATTACATTATTTTTATCGAAAACGCCCTAGAGCTTTTACCTTTAATAACTTCATGAAGATTATGACATTTATGGCAAACTACTAGTTTATTATCATGCAGGCATGCAAGCATGGAAAGTGTAATATATCTGTCAATATTCAAAATATTCCCCTTAAAAAAATAATTATAAAAATATTATTTGACAGGGGAAATATCAATTATCTTATTTGGGTATCATGGCATTGATTTTTCTATAGATCTGTCGTATCCATGGTACACTAGAAATCTATAAGAAAAATGTAATATTTTGCTTATTATTTAGTGTTATATGTTTTTGTAAAGCCCTATATATAATAATTACAATGCTGACACGCTTCAAGCTGAACATCGACGGACCCAGCGGTGAAAAGAGGCTAGTCTTTAGTAAAGTTGCGCATTCAATTCAGAAAAGAAATAAAATGTGGGTCTATTGGAAGTCCTAAAGGAAGGTATTGGCGAAGGCATCTTCTACGTATCGTAGAGTTTCTACGGCTACCCTACAACTAGTCATCGAGAAACCACCGATCCTCCTTTTAGCTCATGAAAAGGAATTTATGCACCAGAATGAGGGCTAAAAGTCACGTGAGAAGGTAAGACACAATACGGCGAGCTAGATGGAACAATAACGGGGAAAGTCAAACCGACAGAAGAAAATCGATACTTGATATATCATCATGGTTGGAGTGCAAATATGGAGTCTGGATTATTTTCTGACAGAGCTACTGAAGGGTCTCGGCTATATCAAAAGCTATGCCAAGAGATTTGGTGACGATGTTAGTGAGAGCTATATTATACATATAGAGAGGAAGACAAGCACGATAGTGATTCAGAAGTGGAATTTGATACTACCGACAGAGAAGAAGTCATGGAACCAGATGAACGCTTTTGCTTCTTTTATTGGCAAGACGGGGGAACAGTATGATCACGTGAAGCCGTATCACGTATCGTAAACACAAGGTCAAAGGACATCATGAAGATTTTCACCGAACCCAAAAGTCGTGTTCGCCAATGTTTGACAGAGCGTGAATGTCTTTTTTTCTAATGATGTTCCCAATGACAGTTTACATACAGAAGAAGACAATTGAAATTCCGCAGAGTCAAGAGAGAGATTTTAGATTTACAGATAAAAACCAAATCCTGGCGTTTCTCGGAGTTTTAGTTTTTCTAGCAGTCACGAGGGAGAGTCGAACAAATACGGGATTGATTGCTAAATGCTAATTTTGACGAAAGACGTTTTAGGTAGTTACTTCAATGCATTTGGTTTGACGACATAAACTGAAGAAATCATCGAATGAACAATGACAGATTGGCCCCAGTTCGAGGTCTTTTACCTAAATTGTCAACAGACAATTTTTTTCGGAGAATTTGTTGATGACATGTTGGTTACTTTCCGTGGGTGTTGCCGTTTCATCCAGTAAGGGGAAGGATGGATCACTATGAGACATGAGCTACGATGAGACATGAGCTACGATGAGACATGTAGATATCATCATGTATAAGGGCAAACTAGAAGGAAATTATAGCCCAGGGCTTTCCTCATTATGCTTACTCGCCTACGGCCTTGGATTAAAATTTATTTTTACAGGCATTTGGCCTAAAGTTAGAAATAAAAACACTTTTCTTTTGGGTTCTTATTTACATTTTTATAATTACTAATACCCTGTACATCTAATCTGACTTTTTTTCACCATAGGCTCATTTCTTAGAAAAGCACTCTTTCACAAACAATAACTTTCCGTCCTGAAATTAATAATAAATAGTTGTATTTGCTTTTGTGAACTCCAACGGGGGCGCTGTGTATATAATTTCTTTACTTTTACTAAAAGCTGGCATTAAAGCCGCTAATTACAGAAAAAATAGTATAAATTTATTCAAAAACTTGTTTCTTAAGTTTATTATTTTATATATCTATTATAAGTATATTATATTTTATCTATTGTTTTTCATCTTCGTATTATCAGAATTTCTAGACTGTAAAATGAGACGATACTTTTAGGATTTATAGTACGATCAAACGCATTTACTATCTGCAAATAGTGGAAAGTATCCCTCCGCCAGTACGTAAACTGTGTAAGAAGGGCGAAAACTTTGACCCACCCCAATGTCAGACGGGGATTTACCCTTGTTATGCGTCCTCTATTATGTAATTGTTACGTGCGAGTGTCGTGTGCCCTGCATATATGAAATTTTATTATTTCCGTGTAAACGAATTGCATTGTGTGCAACCCTATGTGTTGTGTGAAGTATGCCAATGGGCGCAACCTGCATGTTATGTAAGTGGACGTGTTTTTTTTTGTTATTTCCGTACGAACGAAAAATTGTAGAAACAGCAATAATGGTTCACTCTAAAAAATTGGTGTAACTTTAGCCATGAGTTATAGTAAAACTACATGCATTAACAAAGCAAATTTATAACCATATTTGGAGTGTTTTATAAATTCCTCGTTATTTGAAGGGATTTTAATAATACTTACACTTTCAATTTTGGACATGTCAAAATTTTATTGAAGGGAAAAAAATATGAAGCTAGATTTTAGAATTAATTAAAACTTAAAAAAGATAACAATGTTGTAAATAATCGTCAAGAAATAGAAGATTTATCAAATTTCTTTTTAATACATTAAGAATTCTATAAACTCTTATAATCTATATTATACAGGGTGTTTGAAACATCGTTTAAAGATTTTAACGGCATGTAGTACGATCGAAAATAAGGTTAAAAGTCATAATAAACATATGTTCACAAATCAACCGTTTACGAGATAACAGCGAGTGTTCCTAGTAGTAACATATCCTAGTAAACAGGTGCTTATTATCAGCTATTGTTTTATGACAGTTTAATTTGACGTTTTGTGCAATTTGTAGCAATTACAATGGTTGCGTATTCTAATGCTGAAATGAGCGATATGGTGTTCATGTACGATCGTGCTAATGGGAATTCGTTACAAGCACGTCGCTTCTATGCTGAAACGTTTCCTGATCGCCAACTGCCTTCGCATGTGATGTTTCAGATGGTGTTTCAACGACTAAGAGAAACTGGTTCGTTTGAGAAGCGGTCTTCTGATACTGGACGGCAGAGAATAGCATGTACTCCACAGATAGAAGATCGAATTTTGAATATTATTGATGAAAATCCCGAAACTAGCATACCTCGAGTTCTTGGAAAATACTTTACCTGAACTTTTGGAAGATTTACCTATAAATCCAAGACTGAACCTCTGGTTTATGCAAGATGGAGCTCCACTGCACTTTACGCGTGCTATTAGGGAACATCTTAACAATGAATTTCCTGGGAGATGGATAGGGCGAGCAGGTCCCATTGCTTGGTCTCCAAGGTCTCCCGATCTAAACCCGTTGGACTTTAGTATCTGGGGTTATTTGGAAAGTTTAGTGTACACAATACCAGTAAACGATCTTCCAGAGTTGCGCCAACGAATAGAGCACTGTTGCCAGATAATACGAGAAATGGGAGAATGGGATGATTTCGGTATACTAAAATAGTTGCTCATTATGTGTGAACTAACAAAACGTAAAAGAATTAGTTATTAATGATGGTTGGTTTTGAAGACAGGCAGGGGCTCTTCAATACGCATGCAATGTTTCCTGATAAAAGTATTTCAAAATCAAGAGTCTCAAGTGTGTTGCAAAAGTTTAATGAAACTGAAAAGTGTTAAAAATCGGGCAAAATACGGTCCACATAAAATTGCTACAAATGAAGATAATTCTTTGGATGTTCTTATTAATCTTCAAGAAGAACCAACAACGTCACTAACAAAACTGTCCTTATATTAGTTTACTGATCCTTTTTTCTTGTCTAAAAATAAGTTTCATCTGTATAAAGTACATTTAGTAAATGAATTAGCTAATCCTCATAGAAGGATGCAGTTTTGTCAGGAAATGATGGATAAGAATGATCGTAATGGAACTAAAGATGTCAATAGCCAACGCTTTATCTTAATATCTCAAGCCGCATACCCGCCAAGCCGTATATGATTGTAATTCTTGGAACAGTGTCTATTCGAAAGTATGAAAAAAATACAGGGTGATCCATTTAACATATGATAGTTGTTGGAAATCACAATATGTTAGAGAGTTACTAGAATAAAAATACTATAAAAACTTTTCTTAAGGTTATTTTTTTAAAAATCAGGTGTTCCCACATTTGTCTGGCCCTGTATAGTTGCCTATCTTGTATAAATAGACCTCTTTGCAGAGAAATATTTTTTTACCTAGCTTGAACTGATAAGTACCTAGACTTCCTTACTAGTTACGTTAACAATTTTCTCTGGAATTCTGTCTAGTAATTAGATAAGTGCCACCGTTTTCTTACATGCAGACATCTTTCTGTTGAAATACGTCTCGGGTTAATAACCTTCACTATTAACAAGGTTTTTATCACTTTACAAAAAGTAGTGAATGGGTCAATTATGACACGTTCATTTGAGAACTGAAATTGTAAGTTTTAATTTCAACCCTTAAAAACGTTCCCGTTATGATGAATACAAATAAAGAACAGTAAAAACTGGCAGAATTAATTTTTTAATGATTCCTTTGTTCCGGCAATTTTTATGCAATAAATTCCGTTAAGATTTTACGATGATAAATAAAATTGGACCAGCAAATATACTTAGCGAAGGTACGCGTATAACCATTTCATTCGAATACCCCACCCGCTGGGCGCACCTTATACAAACCATTTGTTGACTGTCAGTCAGAAAACCACGTCAAATTTACATAATTACCGCAAACGTCGTCAAAGTTCACCGCTTTACGACATACCTAGGCCCTGCGTATAGCCCCCTAAAATCCCTGCTGCGCGAGAGTTCAGAATAAATTGTAAAAGATAAGGGTGAAAGGGGAAAATTGCGAAAACACCACAAACTCCGTGTAATGCTCGGTGGGATGTGAATGGAAGTGTCGGTACCTTTACGTGGATAAAATACGAATTATGTACTTGTATGCGTGTTATTATGACTATATGGGCATGCCTACCTATACATGTGTATAAACGCGAAATACGCGTAACCTATGTATGTACCAACATCAGTCATTCGACCCATTATCTGGGGATGTAAACATTAATACAACATAACGAGCGCTATTGTATTAATTACATAAACATAGTATGGGTTTTTAACCTTATTTCGTTGTTAACCTGTGTTTAAATTACCCAGAGTATCTGTTGTTTAAAGTGACGTAATCTCTCTGTTTAATGTTGGATATGAATCCAGATATGTGTGTAACATTTGTTTTATACGCCAAGACATATCTGAGTTTGTAATTATGTTGTATGTATTTCAAAATTAATCTACTGAATAATGTGAATATACATTAAAACTTCATTATACTTCTGTCGATGATACGTATTTATCAGATCACAAATACGTCACGGTTTTTAGCAAAAAAAAAAATCTTTTCTGTAACTAGTGTTCCCATAAATGTTGATAGGCGCTTTTTCAGCGAAAACAATAAAACAAAATTCTATTATTACTTGTTAAACGAGACGTGGCGTGATACTTACCTATCTATATCTTTCGATGATAAAATTAATTCTTTTATGAACACTTTGCAATATCATTACAATATGGCATCCCCATTAAAATCCACGAAAGTGAATAGTGACACTGCCCCCATAAATAGTCGCGGTTGGATGACTCAGGAAATTTCTAAATCTAGTACTGCACTCAAAGATTTGTTTATTCTTCAAAAACGATATCCTCAATTAACACCTGTTTACAAAGTACGCAAGCTGCAACATGAAACACTGGTAAGTGACACCAAAAAGTAATACTATGATAGTTTAATCTGCTCATCAGATAAAAAAATCAGACAAATGTGGGGAATCGTTAGATCCTTTACCTCTAGCGGATCCTCACATACGAACATATCCTTAGTGGATGTTGGAGTAAAAATAGAAGATCCTAATGTAATAGCTGAGGCTTTTAATACTTATTTCCATACAGCTCCAATCGATATAATTAATTCAGTCCCTGAGTGTTACAATTGATAGCAAGGTAACTACCAATGGATCACACAATGTAGCCTTTGCCCTTTTACTGAAAATGAATTTACCTCATAATATGTAAAATCATATAGCAGAGTATTTTAAAAGAGTTTTCAGTTTTATCATTAAAGCCATTAACTTACCTTGTTAACCTATCCTTCACGTTGGGAATATTTCCTGATCGCTTTAAACTTTCTACAGTTGTTCCTGTGCATAAAAAGGGAAATAGTAATAGTGTCACAAATTACAGACCTATATGTTTGAGCTCCAGTATTGCGAAAGTATTTGAGTATTGTATGTTAGTTCGTCTGGAGCATTTTCTGCAAAAGTACAATATTCTCAATCAGAATCAACATGGCTTTAGAAAAAAACAAATCAACCCTCACAGCATTAATATTTTTCTACAACAATATTCTGAACGAAGTTGACAACAAAAATTATCCTATTTCAATATTCTGCGACTTTAGCAAGGCTTTTGAATATTAAAACCTCTAAATCCAGTTGCTTACTTTTATTTCACGGAGTACCACAAGGTTCCGTACTAGGGCTATTACTTTTTAGTATGTACACCAATGACATATTCCATTTTATCTCTGATATACTTATATATATGTACGCAGATGACACAACCATACTCATTGCGCGACATACCTTACAAGATGCAGAAGCTGCCAGTAACACTGCGATCAATCTATTATACCAATGGTTTTGTGGCAACAAACCCTGTCTTAATAAAGATAAAACAATATGTATGCTATTTCATACTCGACAACAGCTAAAAAAACACGCAATGTTGCATACACATTAACGGTAATCCGATACTTCAACAGAATAATACAAAATTCCTTGGTGTGCACTTGCAAGATAATCTATTGTGGGAAAACCATTGCAGTGCAACAACAAAGTTAATCCATACTAAAGCGTATGTTTTGAGAGCTCTGAGGAATAGTTTATCAATTCATACTCTCAAAACTGTTTACTTTGCTGAGATTCAATCTAAGCTGGCATACGGAATACTTGTCTGGGGCTCATCTGCCTCTGCTAATAGGGTGTTTCTAGCGCAGAAGCAAATAATAAGAATCCTGGGCGGGTTAAAACAAACAGAATCTTGCAGAAACACATTTAGTGCACTAGGTATTTTAACCTAACCGTCACTTTTTATGTATGAGGCAATCTGTTACACTCATCGACAATCTGATAAATATGTTACCAAGAGAGACGTACATAGCCACAATACGCGACATCTGGATGACTTTCACCTACCGAGATGCGAATTGCAAGTCACCGAGCGGGGAGTAGAATTGTTAGGCAGAAGGTTGTACAACAAGTTGCCTAAGGAAATAAAAACCTCCACCTTAAGCTTTAAACATAATCTCAATAGATTTCTGATCCAAAAGGCTTTTTATAGCGTACAGGAATTTTTATGTTGATTTTGTTTTCAATTTCGCTTTTCTTTTCACCCTTTAAGTTTAGTTTTGGTTTTTTTTTTGATTTGGTGGTGGCCCAGTTCGTATTTTAATTTTTATTAGTTTAGTTTCTTATTTATTTATTTGTTATTTCTTATTTCTTTTTTCTTTATATGACTGATTTTATAATCATTTTAGATTTTATAAATCAATAAATTACTATTACTATTATAGGGTCCGACCGAAGAACTCCTTAATCGTAAAGGTTTTATTAATTGGATGCTCTTTACAGAAGTAATGTTACGAATATTTGTATCCCTAGTCCTTTAGTCCTACAGTTGCATAGTGTATTCCAGCCAAAAGCCAAAGGCAAGGTTCACCGTCTCAATTTTACAAAAACCTACCGAATAAAAAAATAACCTCGAAAATTAGTACGGATTAATAACACCGCGTTAAATATTTTGTTGTAAAATAGAACACTGTCGGAAAGAGTTTTATTGAACACAAAGGAAAAGTTAGTATTTATTGGGTTAAGGCCAAAAAAGTCCTGATGGTGTATAGAAACTTTACATGGAAAAACTGGAGATGCCACCCAGAAATACTTCTTTGGATGTATGCAGCGATAGTGAGACCGATCATCACTTATCCGTCAGTAGCTTGGAGCAAAAGAACTATTCTGGCCACCGCGAGAATTAACTTCTCGAAAGTGTAAAGATCAGCATGCGTATGCATAATTGGAGCTATGAGAACTTGCCCAACAGCAGCGATCGAGGTAGTATTAGTTCTTACCCCTCTCCATTTTGTGGTAGAGAGCATGACAAAAAGAACCACACTCAGAATGGTCAAGGAAGGAACGATTAAGCATAGGTCTCAATCTCCTGATGACATGTTAAAGAAATTCAGCTTTATGAAGAAATTCACGACAAAGCTTAGTAACAAGAGCGAGTGGGATCATAACACCACCTCGAAATTGGATAGAAATGCCATCAAATGGTACACAATGATGTCTCCAAAACGGCAGAGGGAACTGGAATAGGAATAGATGGGCTTAGAATTAAGTATTTCGAAAGCTTGGGAAATTACCCAAGTATCTTCCAGACGGAAATACACGCTATTGAAAGATGTGTCCAGTTCAATATTGATAGAAATTATCGAAAAGGAGATTATCATAATGTCTGATAGTCAAGCAACCATCAAGGCGCTGAGTTCACATCAAATCACTTCCAATATAATCTGGGAATGCCTAGGGAAATTAAACGAGCTAGGCAAAGGAATAAAGTAACCCTACTGTGGGTTCCAGGTCACACAGAAGTGGAAGAAGACGAGATAACGGACAATTTCGCAAAAAAAATGGGATGGAATACCTTTTATAGGGCCTGAACCCTTTTGCGGGATAAGTAGCAGTACAATACTGAAGAAACTGAAAAGAGAAATGGAGAGAAAATCTAATTATAGGGAGAATCTCCGGAGAATGGGAACCTATAAGCAGAAAAGGTTTACAGAATGCATCAACTTGAGTAAGAACAACGTTCGCATATTAACAGGAATACTTTCAGGCCATTGGAAACTGAAAGTACATCTGAGTAAGCTTGGATCCGCAAAGGAAACTGAATGTAGAATTTGTGGGCAACAGGATGAAGCACCCATCCATCTCCTTTCAAATTGCGTAGCACTGTGCAACTCAACGGCGTTGCACCTGGGAGCATTAAAGCCCTTTTTAAAACGGTATAGCATGTTCCCAATGACAACTGAACTTCTTAAGAAAGCTTTGGAATTGATTTTTTTTAGGTGAGTTATCCATTGGAAGTCGAATATCCTCTATGTAATTTGTGGTTTTTAACCACCGCGTATCGCCAGGTTTACGAGTTACTACCAAGTTGCATGAAATTTGCCAATACAAGCATGAACACGACTTAAAAGCTGTGCTTAAGTAACTGCCAGATTAGGAAACTGTTGATGAATGAAATAAACTTATTCTCCATATATAATTTTCGACCAGTTCTAAAGTAACTTTCGATAATAAATATTTTGTGTTGTAATTCTAATAAGTTGTAATAAAATAATACAGTCAAATGCAACCGTTTCTAATTTTGGTTTGCCACTGACACCTGTCGCATTTTGTAGTACAATTTAAATCAGGAGAGTTTTTGAAAGCCTGGTATATGTTACTACATATGTTTTATACTAAGAAGGCCCACGTGATTTTTATAAGGATTCATATTCACAACTATACAAAAACTACAATGAGGAATGAAAATAGAAAGAAGTATTTACTTATACGTATTTGACAAAGAGAAGTTTAAACTTTTAAACTCATAAGGCCCAAGTCAAAATTCTATAATAATTGTTTGCAATAGGAAACGCCTGCTGAGCCATTTTCTACACGATTTTGGAGTATCTTTAAAATATTGGAAAATATGAAATGTAAATAAAATGAGATATTATAAAAAAAAGAAAAAGATAATATTCCCATTCCAACAGGCTCTTACTAGGTTTTCGAACTTCGATAAGCAATAATGTACACACTAACACTCATTTGACTATAATGTGTTCTAACGCCTCCGTAAACATTACCGTCGCATATGTGTCCGAAAACTGTCCCCACTTCGAGGGTCGATTACACCTTGCGGTTCCCATGCTAATGGTTGTAGCGTACGTCTAAAAAAAGCAAACTCAAGCGTTAGACTACACGTACGGATGATACATGGATACGGGATAACGGAAAGCCATCATCAGAGGCTATTTAGAATAGGGCCGATCCGGACGCGTGTACGGCTCCCGATATTAGCGTATAAGTAAGTAGGAAAGCCAGTTTAAATCCAACAGCGTGAAACCGCACGCGTTGGAGATCCCTTTTGTGTGGACGTCAGCCTTTGAAAAAAGCCGGAGGGATGATTGCTCATGAATATTTAAGTGAAACATATACACACAATGCGCGTTTCGTTAATGTATGTATGTAGAAGTATAGATTAGAAGAGATTAGTTATTGTTGCGTTTCGTTCAAAAATCCTATTAAAATAATTGAGATGAGCTGTATTTAATGAAAGTAATTATCTTGTAACTTTGTACATGTTTTCCAATTACACTCCAAAACATTCAAGTGACGCAAATCTGGAATTTTACAGCAAATTCCGGGTTTATCATAATCCATTAAATGAAATCTGGAAAATTGTCTTATTCTCGCTAAGTTAAGTAAAACGTTTCTACGTTACATGGCTCTGATGATGCTCTCTGACCGAAACCGATAAGCCGAATCATATATAAATTGATTGAGAGGATAACTACCTTATTATCATTTTTCCCAAATATTAATTTCTTAATTTGCGTGTTAATACGAAAACGTTTCTGTTTACAACATTAGGTAACTAGACCTACACTTGTCACATTCATTCGATGATGAAATATGCGTAACTTGGATTTCTCACCTTTAAACTGTTAGCATGTTAACTGGCATACTACTTCACCTTAAGGCAACAGTTAGGATAAACTGTAAAAAAATTCAGTAGATTTGTCATAGCAAATCGGGAATATTATATGTAGGAACATTCAGTGTAAATTTACTACAATCAATCTTGCAAATTTTGTTTTATCTGTTTTTTTTATTTAGTATTAGAATATATAAAGAGAGGCTTTGGTAAAATTTATAATTTTTCTCGTACAAATTTGAAATATAACAAAAGTGGAAAGGAAAGACACCAGGAAAAATATACACAATTCTCTATTTGCTTCTAAAGGTACCTAACTCAAGAAAGTGAAACTAACAGATTTTTTGGCTATTATTCCATATTAAATGTAATTTTGCTGGCAAAAGTTGTTTTCACTTTTTCGCGGAAACCTGTAGTGGTGATGTAATTACGATGAATCATAAATCATCGCAAGTTAGTGTAAGTTTGACGTGTTAATTCTTCTTTAATTGGATGAACTTGAGGAGACACCCGTTTTGGCATATGTCTGTGATATGGTGGTTCAAAAATTTAACCTAGATAGAGAATATCAGATTGAATAAATACCATATAAAAAGGAAAAAAGCGTCGCTACTTCTCTGACAGTCAGTCCACACTACAAACAATCAGTTCTGAACTGTGGCCTCTAAGCTGATTTAGGACTGCGTAGCCGCCTTAAATAAGGGAGGTACCCAAAAAGAATTTACATTGGCCTGGGTTCCTAGTCACTCGGGTGTGAGGGAAAATGAAAAAAGGGGATCACGATAGATGTGAAAAGGTCGCGGTGAAACAGCTCCATAGGGCACCTTGAACCCTAGTCTAATCCACCATAACCTAATAATTTCATAAGTGTCATTTTCCGTGAATCATAAATAATCGCAAGTTAGTAAGCGTGACGTGTTGGTTCTTTTTATCGATGTGACTACAACGTTTTAGCTTACAATAAAATAGATGCTACTATTAACCATAATCCCTGTACGTTCCACTTGTATTTCGCAGCTGATTTTTACGCGAATTATGGAGGCATATGGGCTACGATCCCGAGATGCCATTTAACAAAAAAAAAAATCTAATGATTTCATAAGTCTACATCATATCATATTTTATAAATAATAGATTTTAACCGGAAGAGTAAAAATATAGGAATTTGGAAGTATGTAGTGTCTATTGTAATTTTCAAAAACCAACATTTATCATTTACCAAATTACTTATTAGTTATGAAATAAACGAGTCATGTTTGTGTCTATTTTAAGTAAAGTCAAGAATGGACTCCTACAAAGTTCGCAGGTTTTAAAATGTGATAAATAATCACGATTTTGAATTATTTAAGCGAAAACCACGTCTTTAAAATAAAGATGTTTTTAGGACGACAAAACGCGTTTAAATCTTGCAAACCTATACTATTGATAACAGATATACCGTTAAAAATGTGTTGAGCTAAAATTATGATGCGTAATGTAATAAAATAATCTATATAATTGAGGTAACATTTCTATTTATTTTTGGTTACAGAGCAAAATTCAGTGCAACTCGAGGTCACCCGTGACTCAGGATTGAGAGATTGAGAGATCTACTTTTTCATTTTGTTTATTATACAGCCTCTGTAGTTTGGAGGTCGGTATTTCCCAGAGTAGCAATCGATGACTTTCCCAAGCTGAATGCAGAATACTCTTCATGACATTTCGTGATGTCCCCACCCTCTGTAGTACATACTAGATAGTTTACATTACCTAAGCAGTACCATTTTAAAAAAAAATGATGCCAATAGTTTAATAAAATACGTATTTATTTATTTATTTTTCATTTCATCCATATTATTGAACCATATTAAACTTTTTGTAAGTGGTGAAACTGTAACAACTTAACTCTCAATACAATGTTGAATTTCAAATGACATCGATCATCTAATTTTTTAAAGTAATATCACAATTATTAATAATCAATAGCATTCATTTATTATTATACTGTAAATGCCTTATATTCTGAGAATTACCTTTTCTATGAATGCACAAACGCTTAAACTTTCTCTCGCTAATTTGTATTTCAATTACAAATAGCATTCAACTGAGTGAATAACTCTTGCAGTTCCTAATAGGTATATTCTGCTGAATTTCCAATTTCTGTTTGAATAACGTAATTGATAAATATGAACAGAGTCGTGCACAATACAAAAATATAAAATACAATTACAAGTATAATAAAATTGTAAAATACTTAATAGTAAAAAATTGTATATAATAAGAATAGAATAAATAAATTTAATTTATAATTTTATGGCATAAAGAGATACGGTTACAGCACTGTGAAACATATATCACAAAGTCATGTATTCGTCAATACTATAAAAGGTATTGAGAACGAGGTACTCTTTTAGTTTGTATTTGTAAGTTCTAATATTACTTATTTCCTTTATATCACTGGGAAGCCTATTACATAAGTGAATACCAGTGCAAGTGGGGTTATTCTCATATAATACCATTTTTGGGCTAGGTATTCGCAGGTCAGTGCCATGTCTGGTGAGGTATGAATGATTAAAGTTATTGCGTGGAAGTTTATCAATATTTTCTTTAACAGTACATAATATCTGTAAAATATATAAATATGGCACTGTAAGTATTTTCAATTCTCTGAATAAGGGACGGCAAGAGGTTCTAGAGGAAACACCCGCATTATTACGTAGAGCACGCTTTTGAATACGGAAAATTAACTGCTGTTTCGAATCAGCTCCTCAGAAAGATATTGCATATATCACTCTAGATTGGAAGCAAGCATGATAATATGATAGTAAGACGTCTCTATCTACCAAAAACGACAAGCGATAAAAAAGCATAATAAACTGAAGACACAAAGCTTGTATGTGTGTATCCCAGCCCAGATCACAATCAATATGAAGCCCTAGAAACTTGGTCCATGATTCTTGTTTAATCGATTGTGAGGTGACCCTTAATAGATAACTACTGTCGGTATATTTAGTTTTCGGTGTGAAGTTAATAAAACTAGTTTTATCTTGATTCAAACATAACTTATTTGTTGAGAACCAAGTGCTGAATCTAGCCAACATAACGCTGGCTGAATTCAACGTATCCGCAATGTTATTCTTTTTCGCACAAATCAGAAACGTCGTCAGCAAATAGCACCAAACTACCACTATCATATACGTTTGGTAGATCATTGATAAAAATTAAAAAAGCAATGGATCAAGGATCGATCCATGGCGTACACTCACACAAACCTGCAACGGAGAGGATATTGCGGCTATTTCCAATATATGCTGTCGATTATCAATATACGAGGAGAACCATTTGTGAATGACCCATCTCAAGCCGTAATCAGACATTTTTTCAAGAAGAAGTGAATGATCTACTAAATCAAATGCTTTACTAAGGTCCATAAATATGCTAATTGTTCTATTATTTGCATCCAAAGTTGATTAATAAACTGGAGCATAGCAGTGTTAGTAGATCGACCTTTTCGGAAACCATGCTTGTCAGAACAAAGTATTTCGTATTTGCACAAAAAAATCACACACCCTATTAAAAACCACTCTTTCAATAATTTTAGATACAGTTGATAAAATTGTAATTGGCCTATAATTATGCATGCACTCGTAGTACCCTTCTTATGAACAGAAATAATTCTATTAGTTTTGAACCAAATTGGAAATACGCCTTGTGACAAAGATTTATCTATAAGCTGAGAAAGAGGGCCGATAATACTTTCAGCGCATGCCTTTAATACAATACTCCAGATGCCGTCAGTACCTCTGGAATGTGACGATTTTAATGACAAGATGAGATTATAAATTTCTGTATTTGTCACTAAATTAATAAACATTGACAGTATCTGTTTAGTCCCAACAAAGGATTTAACGCTACCCAAAGACGCAGTATCAGTGCCCGGAAAGGAATTCTTTATGAAAATTTATTAAAAGCATCCACCATATCGGAGGGGCTATCCAGTTACAAACCTTACACAATATTGGGTATGGAATTACATTATGTTTCGGTTGCACGGTGTTACTAATTACGTTCCACATTGCTTTAGGTTTATTTGTTGCAATTATTAGTTTCGTCCCCTTAATGGGACGAAAACTACATTTACGCATATAAGAACGCCACACGCTACGGTTAACTACAATATGGATATTCTGTCAAAAATGTTTAGTGCTTTACCGGGAGGCGTTTTTCCATTTGCTACCGTTGTGCAGAATGGGTTCCTGCTGGGTAGCAGTAGAATATGAACGTACGAAAAACTAACTGGAGTAACTCCATCGTCTATCGCTATGGAGAATATTCCCAGTTCTGTAAAGGATAGTATATGAAATACACGTAGGCGCACCTTATATTTTGCGTATGCTACTACTATGCAACTGTGTCGGATGGTGGCGAACGTTAAAAAAAAACGATTGTAATCCATTCCCAAATTATTTTAACATATTTATTGAAAAAAAAGAAAATTGTTACAGAAATACCAAACGGCCTTACAAATAACAAATAAATAAAGAACGTCATACTACTCTAAAATTCTAACCCCTGAAACCTAATTCTGTTTTAGTGAAAATGAAATTCAAATATCTTAAAAAAAGTTTTAAATTTTATCACAAAATCAGTCATATGTTTGTCGCTATGACCGTGAGTGTATACTTTGTGAGTGCATTCAAGCATCAATATTTTACTAAATACTGATATTTTTGACAATGACTTTTAAAACATGCATATTTACATACATATCGATATATTACGCAAATGAATTTTTTTCATCGTTTTCTACACAAGTATTCTTCACGAATATTTTATTTGTATATTTTACGTTTAAATCAATTTTCCACAAAATGTGTCCCAGAACAAAATACAGGTATTTTTTAAGTTGCCATTACTATTACATTCTGATGTAATATGATTCAATAAGTAACTTGTAAATAAATAAATAAATAAATACCAGTCGTGCCAATCTCCTTCTCTACCCTCTCATTACACAGTCTGCAGTTGGTATCTCCAACTGCTCCCCTTCGCACCCTTTCCAAAAAAAATATTTGAAACATTTTTAATGCCTCCTCTCCCGATTTAAAACAAAGAAAAAAATATCATTAAAAGAAATATCCTCCACTCCTCCTATCCTCCTTCCAATGTTAAAAAAAAATATAATTTGGAACATTTCCAATCCATCCTGTCTTTCAATGTGTCGCAAAAAGAAAAAAATATTTAAAAAATCATTACCCTTCCTTGTCACCCCATCCAATGTTAAAAAAAATGATATTTCGAAAAAAAGAAGAAAAAATCATTTAAAAATTCATCCCTCTCCCTTTTACCTTCTTCAATGTTAAAAAAAAAAAATTTCAAAAATTTTAAAAATCTGTGTATCATACTGCTGTGTACTGATGGTACCAGCATAAATGCAAAATGAAAAGTAAAAAAAAAGTTAAATCGCTCAGCGGTAAATATAAGGGCGCCAAAGAAATTAACTCTCGGTTTAGTCTCACAAATTAACTAATCATGAAAATAAAATTGTGGCGTGTTGAAAATTGACTTTCTTTAAAATCCCCAAAGATTGAAATGGTTGAATCAAAAATAAAAGATAGAATTTTTTATGACGTTAATAATCATAAATTTTATTTTAAAAAAAGACATTTAATTACACTTTGCAGAAAAATAAAACCATAGACAGAAGGTCTTGGTCGAAACAAAACCTGCATGAATCTACAATTTACAAAAGACAATTCAAATCCTTTAAACAAGCAAAAGAGGTAAATTGTCCAGGGAAGATAATCCTTATTACAACAAAAATCCAGGTGGTTTTTCAAAAATTAAACACAACTAAATTAATCGTGGAAAATTCAAGGAACTAAAAATAGGGAAAACTTAAATACAAGCACAATGCTTCTTATTCACCTACCCCGAGGTGATTAAAAAATAATTACAAAACCAGCAAAAATATAAGAAAAACGAAAAATTAAACTCTTCAAACTTAATATATATCTTCCTGTGACGCGAAACATAATCAAAAGATCTTATATCTAAACTGTGCTGTACACAAATAATACATAATTTACCAATTAATTTATAGCAATGAGTTCTTTGATGGATGAGGAAAAAATTCAAAAAAAACCACGAATTCAAAACCTAAAATCAAATGTAAGGACAAAAAATGGCAGCTAACAAAATAAATTTACATATACTCACTCGGCATCTCGTCAAAGAACTACCCTTGAAGGATAAACAGGCGCATATATATATATATAGGAAAATGTATTGAATGAGAGTATTAAGTTATTAAAACTCTTAATATTTGCGAAGATTTTGCTAATTTAGTCAATTTAGACCTACAATTTTGTTTCATTCGAAACTAATATACTATATATATATATATATATATAAAATAACAACTGCGTGCGCCGCACTTACAACAAACTACAAGAATAGACATGAGCTAACCTGAACAAATAAAAATATACTAAAGAGTCAAAACAATTTCAACTGGACATATAAATAAACAAATAACCAATCAATACATTCAATAACTAACTCTTATTTAAAAATAAACAAATAAATTCTGAAACCAATTTCTCAAAACATTGAGAAAAACAGATCGTAATAAAATATGAACACAGAATTCACAAAACCGGAGTGCCAGGCCACAGCAATACGTTCAAATCAAATTCAACTGGTACTGCATCTGGCGTAAAAACGTCCCGGCGCGCAATGGGCCCGCTTGCATTTGCAGCGCGAAATAATTTACAAGAATGTTTGCAGAGAAGTTGCAAGAATGATTTGTAAATTGCATAATTTGCATACTATGTATGTTGAAACTATCAACTCAGAAATTATGGGAATATCAAGCCTCTGTGGCTTATTTGCTAGTAGAAGTCAATACATTTGAATTAGGCGTTTGAGTTGTGTACTAAAATAGAGGCTAATAATTGCAGATGTTTTTTACCGAATTTATTAAATATGAGGGCCGTTCGAACATGTAGTTCGCGCACGGTTCGTGATCACGTGAACCAATCAGAGAATAGATTGGAGTTCCCGCGAACTGGAATGCGTTGTCTGATTGGTTCACATGACCGTGAACCGTTCGCGAACTGCATGTTCGAACAAACCTGTAGTAGACTTTTTCAAAAGTAAACACGTAATTTTATTCGCGATTTATTGAAATACCTTGACGTTGTACTACAGCTCAAAAACTGTTTGTTCGAGATGGCTTATAAAAAATTGCAGACGTTTGCAGATATTAATATTTTATTTTAAAATTGTTCATAGTTCAGTTATGGTGTGCACCTAAAATAAAGTGCGTCCGAGTGCGACCGTAAGCGTTATATTTTTTTCTTAAATGAAATGTCCATTGCAGTTACAGATAACGCTTTGTTTTCGGAGTAACAGAAACATAAAAAATTAAAACGATCTACGCTAGCACATACGTTTAAACAGTGTATTTACGAAAGAAACTATAAATGAACAAGAAGCTGATAAATTATTAACTAATGTTATAAGAAAAAGATGGAATTTCCTCGGAAACAAAGTTCTCGCAACGTAAAAGAATAAGAATAAGAAATAAAGAGATGGTTAGATCAGAAAGTAGAACTTGCTGGTGCTACTGTTGGTAGTACAGTCCAAAAGAAGTCCATTTACTAAAAAAAAACAATTTGGTTATTTGGTAGGCCACAAAAAGCATTTGATGAATGTAGACATCAATACCAACTAATACAAAAGTAGTACAAAAGTATGTATTTCAAATCTCTTATCATTTATATGTATCTTTCTATTTTCAGCATTCTCTTATTTAATATGAATAAAAATCAAAGGTTAATATGTTGTCCCTGAGTAAATGTCAATAAACATTATTATTAATATTATTACCTGTACAATAGTACTATCACAACCGCGAAGATTATAACTATGTAAATGTGGACTTAATTTAGACATAAACGGCAATTATTTCGCGCTACGAACGCAATCGGGACCACTGTGCGGCGTCATAAGAATGAATGACTAAGTTAATATCATAAGTTATGAATCATTAAGTTATCTATAGTTTAACCATTCAATAATGCGGGGCTGAAATATCCTGGCGCTGAATCGGCGGCGATGAAACGGCGGCGCTGAAACGTCCCATTGCTAGCTTTAAGCGGAATGAACGGATTACGAACCCATCCATCCTCTTTGTGCGGATCGTCTGTTGGAAAATAAAACTCGAAACGTTGTATGAAGTTAGCTAAATGTTCACTGATAACTGTTTTTTTATAGGTGTAACTTTAGGCTGTCCCTCTGTGGTCTCAGTAAATGTCCCTAAGCTATGAAACATATCGTAGCAATTTCTCGAAATTTGACCTTTGCAAGTTGGTCTGCAATCGCGAAACAGAAAACCATTCTTCTCTGCATTGAGAGATAAAATTCAATGAAAATGGAATGATATGTTAGCCAAATAAGCAAGTTTGAGCAACCAATTTATATCGAGGAAAATTTGCACCCAATTTGGTTTTCTGTTTTGAAGGAACACCGCCAGAGTTCGCTTTGCAGATCGAATACCCTTGAAAAGACTTTTCCCTTGATAACCAAAGCAGTTACGCATATAGTAGACGCTACATATGATCAGTTCTCATTTCATCTGGCAATGGAGCAAATAGTTGCGAATTGCAATAGTTGCATTTGCAAAGACTTAGTTTACAATTCATTTCACGACCTTAACACATTCATTAATTCCGCTGACATTTTTATTTTGGGTCAAATGTTAGCGGTGAATAAAGTTTGAACTTTATCCGGATGTGATTTCGTCTAATCCTCTAATCCGGGTGATAATTCTAAAAGATCGACCTGTTATTGCAACAGTTCCGTCAGAACATACATCCACATGAAGTTTTAGGTTTAATTCACATTTATTAACTAGATAGTTCCTCAAAGCTTTAAATATTTCAATATTTGTTGTTGGTAGAGAATCTGAAAATATAATCTCTCGCTCTAAGTCCTGGCCATGTTGATATTCGCATACACCAAAAGCAATTTCTCAACGTCTGTAGATTCGTCAAGATGCAATATAAAATGATTTGCTTTTTTATTTTTTTTATTAGGTGATTTTCTATATCGCCCGCGAAATCTTGAATTCGGCGAACTATGGTGTCATTTGAGAAGGGCACCATTGCCACTTTCTTTGCGACCTGTTCGCCTAGTGTTCTCAAACAAAAGTCTTGAATATCTCAACATCCGCATCCCACCAATTGTATATTGCTTTTTAGCCTTGATAATTTGAAAAACCAGCTTATAAGCTGCTTCTGACGACCCTATAAGTCAACTCACTTCCTTTCGAAAAATGCTACCGGTTTGTACAATAGGTCTTAATACCCGGTACGATGGATCAGTCCATGCGTATTGCTGTGGTTTGGCACCCCGGATTTCGGAAATTTAAATGTGTATTTTTATTTATTCCTAATCAGCCTTGTCAAAACAATGTTAGAGTTTCCACTATTCTTATTGTTGTAAATTTTGTTAAGAATTTTGATTTAATTGTTAGTATCATTTCATTTGGACAGTTCTGTATTTTGAATTTCATTTATTTGTACATTTTGCGTACTCCTGTATTGTTTAGTTTATTTGCTAGTTTTTTCTTTGCGTTGCGCTGTGCGTCCAACGCACGAGTTTGTAAATTTCACATTTATGCGATGTTACCAGTGAGGCCCGAAGGAGTTATCAGATAGACGTGCCTGCGTTTTGTTGTGTTTAGTTTTTGGTTACCGTTTATGGTAATCCTTTTCAGTTAAGATGTAGTTCGTTGTTTGTATTTAAAATCGTCTATCTTGTAATTCTTTAGTTAAATTGTATTAAATAGGTGTGCACATACATGTAAGGCTTTTTAATTATATTCGTTTTAGAAGTAAGCGCGTTTAGAGTTTAAATTTTCCGTTTTTTTTTAGTCATATTTAATTTTAATTTATCACCTCGGGGTAGGTGAAGTGAAGCTTTGAGCTTGTTTTAAATTTCATTGTTAATTTTGCTTGTTTCTTTACGTGATTTGAATTAAATTTTTAGTTTGCCTTGAATTTTTAAAACCACGTGGATATTTTTTGTGGTATTGAAAGTCCTTCTAGAACGAATTCACCATTTTGTTTGCTAAAGGATTTGCATTGTCCTTTTTAAATTATAGAATCTTATGCAGGTTTGTTTTATGCCAGAATCTTATATTCATGGTTTTAATTTCCCCTGTAAATTGTATCAAAAATGTTTTTTTTTCTTTTTTTTTTTAATAAATTTAATGATTGTAAATATCATTTTAAAAATCACTAGTTCTTTTATTTTTGAATCTGCCATTTCAATTTTTGGGAAATTTAATGAAAGTCATTTTTGCAACCGCCCACTATTACTTTTTAAAAAAGTTTCTCTGAGATTTAAGAATCTCTGGCGCCCTTTTAAATTCATTTTTGCTGAGCTAGCTAAATTAATTTTGTCATTTTTAATTTCTCTTTACTTATATGCTTGGACCATCAGTTCACAGCAGTATGTTATCTCTCCTAAATCCTACTTGAATCTATATTACAGTATTTTTTCGTTTACCGTTTCTCGTACACTATTCAGGTTCCGTTTTTATTATGAGAAGTATAAACAAAGTTAAGTCAAACTATATTCTATCGGATATCGATTAATAAACAATGAGTCACATACTACCTGTACGATTTCTACCAAAAAACGTCATTCTCACTGGAATCTACTACATATCGCGGATATCTGTTGATTATCATAGTTTGTTGGCTTATCTTATCATTTTAGGTGATAATTACACCACACCACGGTAGAAGTTAGTGTTTTCGAAACAAAATCTCAGTTCCCACGTGTAATTTGACGCCTCTTGTCTTCTATAATAATTCTTTAATAGGACTTTCTTTCAGTTTGTTTTCGCGCTGTTCTTATTGGGATCAACTCGGGTCCGGTAAACCGTTCGGACGTTTCAAACGGACACGAAACCGGCCGAACACTGCCGAACGAGTAATGTCGCTCTCCACGCGAAGGCGAGTCCGCTAGTCGACGTGCGTCTTTTGTTAAACAGTGAGGTGTGTGCCGGAGAACGTTCCGCGCTTTCGTTCGCAATACCAAACGTGTGAAGTTTTCGTTTTTGTCGGAAGAGGAAAGGAGACCGCGGAAGCGACGATTTCCGCGCTCGAGGCAAACTTTTCGGGGATTCCTTGGGTACTTTTTCGAGGATCTGTGGTGGTGCTTTTCCGGTGGAACGATGAAGATTTTACTGGCTCTTGTTGTCGGCGTTCTTTCTATAACAGGTGAGTCAGACACTGGCGACCTAGGTGTGCGTGTGTAACTCGATTGGGCAACCTGTTATGCTCTTTCGCGTATTGCCGTTGCGATGTCTGGTGCTGTGTTCGCGATGGCGAAGGATGGAGTTCGGAAGTTATCGAAATTTGTGGTGGTAGTTTTGAAAAGAAAATTGTTCTGAAGGTGAAAAGTTCTGAATTTAAAAATTCTGGAAGATGTCATTGATTCCTTAGGTGTGATATTTTCATTTATTAGAGGAGCTACAATATTTACCTAACATATTTTCACGTCAGCATTAAAAACCTTAAAATTTGTTTACTCTAAAACCGGTGCTTTGACGCGTGTATTATATTATTATTATTGCCACATAACAAGCGCTACATAATTGTTATACCACAGAAACTAACATCACTGCTAATCTCAAGAATTTCTAGCAATATATAAAGCGCAAATGTCCAACTACAAGGATACCAGAAAAGATGGAAGCAGAAAGAAGATATTGTCGAAGCTTTTAGGGACGACTTTGTTAAAATATCTCAAACAAAATTATTAAATATTAATCAGGATTTAGAATTTCAATTTGTAAATTATTTTCACGAATTCGCTCAGGCGTTTCAGAAGGCGTAACGTTCTTGAATTCTAAGAATACTTCTGGTCGTACAAAAATCTTCAACTGCTTTTGTAAAACCCCTCACTATGATTTTTAATCTGTGCTTCTAAATGAATCATTTTCCAAAATTATGCAAGATAGGTCAAAATAATAGCGGGCAATGCGAATCAAAGAAGATTCGCTAACACTAGGCGAATATTGCATTCGATTTTTGTAAATGAATCGAGTTCTTTTTCCTTAATGAATTTAAAATCGTTTTGAAAATCGAATCGGTCTTAACGATTACAATCGTACGGTAAGAAAATCCAATGGGGAAATACCTGAGAATGTACATATATAAGTAGCCATTTGCGGTTTCAAGTATACAATGAACAAAGTGCCGCTATTCATTCTTGTAATCTGTATTTACTATGGCTTACAATACATATATTTAAAGTTTGAAGTGGATTTTTAAGAAAAAGAATTTATTCATTTTGATGGTAAAATACATTAAATTTATATAAGCAAGGAGTATTTTAAAACAACGATTTGCAATATCGAGAAGTGTTGTATATTAATTGAAATCTACAAGAAAACATTACAAACACATTAATAAAAAGCAATATTATTTAACTGAAATAAATAATGTTCAGATAAACAAAGATACATAATTGAATTTAAATTTCACTTAAGTTATAAATTATTTTCTTAGTCTCTCTTATATTTTCAGTCGGTCATATGAAAATATATGGAGAGCAGATATCAGTAAAAGACGTGCTGTAAGACAAATGTAAATTTCTCAAGGCATTTAAATACATTTACACAGAACAACTATTCCTTTGCTATTGGCCAAACAGGCTAAGTCATTATTAGAACGGATGGTAGTAAACTAACTGAGCACGTTTAAGATATGACTATGATTTAATATGAGAAGATTGAGTACTGATTTTAATCATGATGTATAGATTTTCACGGCTGTATTTTCATTGAAGTGATATTTTCTAAAATATTAGGTAATTGAGCGTTTTGTTGAAAATTTAGTAAAAATAAATTAATTTTAAAATAACTTTCAACAACAAAGACGTACAACAAGTAACTTACATAAAATACCTAGGATTAACAATATAAAATAACTTAAAATGGGATAAACACATAGATACACTGATCAATAAAAATGCAGTGGCCAATAAACAGCAATAAACAAAATAAGAACCATTATCCCAGAACATATGAAAAAACCAATATATCACGCAATTTTTACATCGCACTTAAACTATTTAATAAATGTCTGGAGCGATACTTCAAAGAAGAACCTGATAAAGATACAAAGACAACAAAATAGTAAAGTACTAAAACTAATGTACGGCTTTCAGAAAAGAACTGCAACAACAGAAATTTACGAAAAGACCAAAGAGCTAAATATTTAGCAAACAATAAAAAAGGAAAATTTGATATTAATATATAATATCCAAAACCACCCGAAAAAGACAAATATACAACTGACAAGCACGAGGCAAATACATAATTATACAACAAGAAGACAATCATATATTAGCACAGAAAAGAACTTATGCAACAGATATAGAAAAATACCTACGACAGAAACTATAATACAATATAATAATCTATCAAGAGAAACAAAAAAATTAAATCACGTACAATACAAGAATAAAATCAAAGAAAAGTTACAACAACAAATATTATAACAACATAGAAGGAATCAAAAACTAAGAGCAGGACCATTTCGTCCTCAATACCATCAGTCCGAGACGAGATCTCATCAGTGTGTATGGATTGGCATGATATATATGTATAGGCCTGTGTATTATTGTTAGTTTATAGAAGCAAATAAAATACTTTGTTAATTAAAAAAAGAAAAAAGCAACAATTTCACATTTGTGTCAGTAGATAGAATATTTTTCGAAGGCTGGCCAAATTTGCAATCACCGAAAAAATCATCATTCACCCAAAAAAATTGCATGATATAACAAACTAAATGTACATTTTTTAAATAGGAACTTGTTATTATATAGGATGACTGGTACTTAAACCTACACATTAAAGGAAATCGTAGTACAGCTCATTTACAACAGATTTAGCCAAATTTGCTTGGTACAAAAGTCAATAATTTTCGAGATATTCTTCTTTTGCATTTTCTTCAAAATCCACCACTTACTCGTACTCATATTTCAAATTAAAGAAAACGATAAATCTTTATTTCAATTATTCAGTTTTCCTAAGTAAAAGATACATTAACACACATTATGTATCAAAAATTATGCCGAGTACTTCAAAGTAATAAAAATAGAGAAGGTAAAACTTGTAAAGAAAAATTTGAAATAATATATACGAAGCCGAACGAATTAATTCTAATGTAGTAGGTATGTATTAAAGTTAGGTGTGAATTTTCTGCTTTTAACGATATTTCTGTGTTCCTTGGTGTACAATATCGTACCATGTAAGATGACAACGTTTACAAACGCCGAACATGCGGATATTTTATTCAATGGCAGCGCAAGAGAGGCGAGATTGAATATCAACGTCTTTATTCAAATAAACGTGTTCCTGATATAAGTGTATTTGGTGTACCAACAATTTGTTGGTTTATTTTCATGTCGACATTAGAAGATGGAGATTACATGTCCGAGGAATTTGTGGACTGATGAGTCTAAATTTGATAGAAAGGGTATAACCAATTTACATCATGGGTTAGACGGAAACCCACAATTAACTAGAGCAAGGGGTTACCAAAGAAGATTTACAAGCACAAATACAAAAAAAAAAAACGAATATCTGGAAAACTATTGACTTTTGTATAAGACAAATTTGGCTAAATCTATTGTTAATGAGCTCTACTACCATGTCCTTTAATATGTAGGTTAAATTACCAGTCATCCTGTATATTATATTCTATATGGTTTATATGTGTATACATGTCATATATATTCTCTTTCAATAAATAACTTTCTGTTTTTAATAGTTTGTGTTACTTAAAAACATTTTATGTTAATATATAAATAAAAAGATCTTGATCAACATGTTTCTAATATTACAATCAAATAAATATTTAACACAACCCCTCATAAATACTAATAAATTCAATTTACTATTAGGATAAGTTCATATTCTGTTCTTTAAAAAATCCACTTAAAACTTGAAATATTTATATTGTAATTTATAGAGTACACGTTACAAAAATTAATAGCGGCGCTTTGCCCATTGTATATTTTGAGTTGGACTGCAAATACCTGCTTATATAATAATAATAATTTATTGACACGATAAGACATGAGAAACATGTATAGGTTTCGGCATATAGGTACATTATACAAATAAAAAAATGAAAACTAAGAAATAATAATATATATGTCTACACATATTCGTCCAATGTATAAAAAGCACTTTTAGATAAATATTCCGCTATAGATGTTTTAATTTTTTTGATATTTTTGCATTCCTTCATCCGGTCAGGTAGAGCATTAAATAATTTTAAACCTATACATTCTGGTGACTTCTTGGTTACACTTAATCTAGTAAAACGAATGCGAAAATCCCCATACGATCTTGTCTTGTAATGGTGAATGTCACCATTACTAACAAATTTGTTCATATTTTTAAAAACATATACACAAATTTTCAAAATATATAAATTTGTAAGTGTTCATATTTTGTATTCTTGAAATATATTCCTACACGAATGCGTTGTACCCACTCCTGCAATTATTCTTAAAATGCGTTTCTGCGCAATGAAAACATTTTGCACTGTTGCCCACAATGTTGAGTCGCTTCAGAAACATGACCCGTAACGCAATATAGATTCAACCAAAGCGCAATAGATCGTCACAAGTTGTTCTGGTGTTAGTACGTATCATAAACTAAAAAGAGAATCGAACCAAGTAGCGACCCTTGCGGGAACACCTAATTCATTTCTTAAACGTGTCGAGGTAATCATTTCATTGCAGCCTGTTAAATTAACGGAAACATATTGCTCTCTATTACTAAGAAAGGCAGATATTCACTGATGCGCTGGCCCTCTCATCCCCGGTTTAATATAATTTATTCAGCAATACAGTATGATTGACGCAGTCGAATGCCCTGCTGAGATCACAAAAGATCGCCACAGGACACTCGCCGTGGCCTAGGATTCTACTGTAAAAACAGCCCATAGCAGTAAACGTCGATCTGTTCTGCACAAAACCATGTTGTTTCTTAGTAATTATCCTAAAACATTTCAAAAATTCCCGCAATCGCGTTAGAAAAGCATATTCAAAAATCTTAGAAAAAGCCGAAGTTAGGGCAACTGGTCTGTAATTGTTTACGTCATGCGGGCTACCTCTCTTAAGCACCGGAGTTACTTTACTGACCTTTAACACCTTCGAGAAAACACCATTTTGAAACGATAAGTTAATTAAATATTGGAGGGGGTTAACAATAGCGTTTGCAACTCTTTTAACTATTACTGTCGGAACTTCATCAGCACCTGCAGACCATTTACATTTAATATTTTTTTTAACAAAATTGAGTTACTTCCTCTACTATTATATATATTCTTCCGTTTCGATTTTTTTTTGCTTTACGGTTAAAATCGATAAGAGCGATTCGATTCTTGAAACGATTTTGAATTTGTTAAGAAAAAAAGAATTCAATTCGAATGCATATTCCTATAGTATTAACGAATATGCTTTCATTCGATTCGCCCACCATTAGGTCAAATATTATCGGTGTAAACACCTCGAAGCAGAACCTCCAGCAGACAATGATTATTTACCGTAGATAGCTCAATTTGCATTCTATCAGATTCAGTAAAAATATGTGAACACCTTCTCTTCAATGAAATATTTAGATATTTAAGATCTTACTTATCTCTAAGTCAATACGAATTTATTCGGAGATCTACAATCGGTAATTTGACCGATATTACACAATCTATTAGCACATCTGTAAACAACAAGTGGAGATAGTATACACTCACCTGTTTAAGGCATTTAGATGTGGTTGAGCATCGTTATAAATTACGAAAATCATAATGTTTTACTTAGGGATCCTCTACCTAGGATAAATTCCTTATTTCTGCCGCAAAAAAAATAATAATTAGATACATGCTTGTGCTTAAGCAGATAACCTAATGCATATCTTATTTCAAGTAATTACACATCTTGCCATTACTTTATTTTCGTGGTACACACAAGAAGTGTTATTATTTTATATAAATAAAAAATAAAAAAGTTCCAGAAAAATTTTTTCAAGCAGGATTGGAACGCTGCATCCTCCTCGTTGCCGGACGAAGCGCTTACCATTTAACCGAATATACGTGAATATTTAGATCTTGAATGGCCGGCAAGACGGCAAATATGCAAAGATTGCACGCTTTTTACAGTAAGAAATTAACAAATTAATGAAATTTCTGCTTTTAACTGTAATAATTAGGAGGACTTTTTCCAAGAAATTTTTTTTCCTGCTAGCAGGAAGAGAAAAAAAGTTACTATCGCAAATTATTACAGTTAAAAGCAGAAATACATTAATTTATTATCTATCTTAAAGTTAAATGGTACTTACTCTTCAAAAGATTCGGATTACAATCACCTCCTGCAAAGTTTCGATATGGTCTTATTAACCATTTGAAGAGACAGACATAGAAACATAGTGATTGGTAATTACTCAATATTTGTAATAATAAAATTGATTGTCCATATTTTTTGTCACAATAACAACTTGTTGTGTTAGAATATAGTATTAGATCTTAGTAAAAGCGTCCTTAGTATACATGGCTCCAATATTAATATCCATTACCCTGACCATTTTATTTGAAACGTCTGCATTCTTTTACAATTTGTTGAACATACTGTAGTAGCAATATACTATACTTCTTTTTCCTTTTTTTGCAATCATCAGTATTTTGTAAATAGTTGACATACTGTTGAGTAATAAACGTAAGATTATACGGTTTAATATCCCTCAGATGTGGTGTGTAAAAGTAATAATTCGAATTCCTGTCCAAATTTCGGGATCCTTCACCGAGTTTTTGCCTTTGAAATCGTGGCCGGCTGAACTATTTGGTCTTTTAGGGTGTTACGTCTTCTTGGGTCAGCTAGCGGTTTAGTGGAATTTCCTGCTTCGGTATTTAAGCCTAGATTTAGTTGAATATCTCCATGTCGTAATTGTTATTTAATTGGCTTTAGACACATGGGCAATTATTAGTGAATATTTGGGAATTGATTTAAGAGAATGTGCCCTTGAAACACTTTAGTGGGTAGCTATATTTTAGCTTAACATATCAAGTTGTTTCCAATAATGTACATTATTTTCCGATAATACTGTTAGGGTCATTCGTATTGCTGTCACCTAATAATTTATTATTAATATTGCTTTGATGCAATGATGTTTGGTAGGAACCCTTATGATTTTCTATCGACAAATATTTAATCTTTAGAAGACGTGGAAATGTTATTCGATTCGAAATGATTCTATAGACATATCTTTAGGTTGCGTAGCGGGGATTCCCTCAGTCCTATTTTAGCTGAGATGGTTATAAATACAGCCTTTAAAACTGTTGTGAACATTTAACAATTTCAACAAAATTAATTCTATACATGTAAAACTAAAATTTAGTATGGGAATACAAAAGGAAAATCAATGACCCTTTCTTGATGTCTTGATCGTTAATAACCATAATAACATTAACTAACAAATCTGTTAGTTCAACTCGTTTATTTATGATACCACAGTATTTATTTTTTAAATTAACTTGCCAATGAAACTTAAAGAAGTTAATTCTCAAGATTTCACTCTAGTATTTCATAATGATAATATCTCAATTCATTATCATTTTAAAAGATAAAATGGTTATTTACAAACTAAGTGCGTGTTTTATGAATGAGTGGCAGGTTTTGGCTACGAATTTGAGGAATGTGTGACCCACCAGGTTTGTACAACGTTTTTTTTACAATATAACAATATTTTCACAATAAAATACATATATGTATGATTATTACAATTTAGTTATGCCTGCTAGCATCCTCAAATACTGCTGTTCAAATATGTATAATACACGTTTAACAGCTTTAGTTATTTCTATGTTCTGAATGCCAATGTATTTACATTAATATATCTGGTTTCTTCTGTATCATTTTCACCTTATATATTGTGCATAAGATGACTTTTTTACGCACGGTTTTGAGGACATGAAGTTGTCTATATAGTTACATATATTGGCCAGAGTTTCCAACAATGTAACATCAACTTCAGCAACATAACTTTGACATTCTTTTGATTTTAAAGGCCTTTTATTTTACAACGGAGAAAACATTTATAAACGTTTACTATCAGGAGTTATTTATATAAACACTACTAATATTTTGAATATAAATAATAATTTTTAGTCATTTTTTTCTGTCAGTACTGAATAGTTATTGTGTTTATTTTTTTTTTGCTGATTAGCACTTTGCCTGAGATGATGTCTAAGATATTAAAACTCCTAATTTCAAGCAAATATAATATTTCTTAGAATGATGCAGTATATATTTTTCATTGTTTGGTTTTTATACGTGAGATTTTATTATTAGTAGTTTTCCAGTTATTGGTAAATTTTATTTAATTCTAAAGAATTTATGCTAAATGTTAGAAATATACTAGCAAGTCATAATTACTACATGTTAAAGAATTTATCTGTTATTTTTATTAATTAATTTATAAAAATTTTCATAAAATGATTAATTTACTTATTAATTCATATTTTTACTATCATCTGACCGTAAATTAAATTGTAAAAACGGCGTTTGCTTGTTCTTGGTTTTGAGTGTTGTATTTTTTGCAAATATTTCAAAACGGTTGAATTTAGTGATGATTCTCTAATAGAAATGAGCCACAAATGATAAATTAATTCACTAATTTGATAAAAGTTGTACCAGTCCATTTGAAATAAAATAGTTGATATCAATACCCTGTATACTGAAAGTGCTACAAAGTTGAAAATCACTATCAACACCCTGTATATATATAAAAAAGGAATTATTATGTGACAGTTTTAACTATTCAGCAAAAGATATTCATGGAATTGACGTACAAGTCCCTTTTTGTAGTTTTAGAAATAATGTATTGGGCTAGTATTATATGTACTATCAAAGATTTTTGGTGAAATATTTCAAAATTCCATCTTTTACAAAAGAATATTTTTTAAAACATATGATAATGCCGGCTATATACAGAAGAGCTGCGCGTTTCATAACAAAAGCCTTTATTTTACCAGCAAATATTTGCACAAATTCTAAGTTAATACCATCACTGACTATTGCAGATGGAAAGCCTGAAATTGAACTTTCCGCATACCTACATTTACATTTAACATAGAGACAACTCATACACCTCTGTAGACAATTATTCATAATGTAGTTTCTGGATATATACCTGTGGAAGTAGGTCAATCAATTTTACATTAATGAATATGTCGTATAATGCAAATGAAATGTTCGTTCAGAGAGACATTTAATTTATATGTGCTTGCATACATTTTCTATAGGTTATTATTATCATTATTATCACAGAGTTAAAAGCTTAAAAGTGCTTTGATGTATATAAAAGCAAATATCCAATATTTCAGAGATTTGAAAATCAGGAAGCATTTAAATATAAAACTGTCCATGGTTTTATTATAATTTATAATAAAACATTTGAGTTTCGAGTTTCATTTATTGTGCATGCTGTATTTAGGTTTATGATTTTAGGAAATAGCATAGCATCTACAATTTGCTAGAACAGGATAGAACGTCGGTAGATACCTTATAATCCAATTTTTATAATCCTTATAATTTAAACGCCTATTATTTCTTCATGGGGTACCCATTTAAATTGAGGTCATTAACATTTTTATGATTTATATATTTCAGCAACTATATTTATTTGGTTAATATCAGTTTTTTAATAGAATGAGTGAACCAAATAGATCAAGATCATAAGTCGGAATAGTATTATCTATAGTATACACTATACACTTAATAGCAATCAGATGGAATTGTGTGACGGCCAAGTGCTTTAAGTAAATCATGTTTTCTTTTGTAACTCTTGCCTTGCATATTGTTCTATTTCATTCGCAAATAAAGTTTTGAATAAATTGCATGTATAATTAAATAAAAGTAAAATCTTGTTTGATTTGCGATATACAAATAATTGTTAAATAAATAAATAATTAATCCTTACAATAAGAAAGATTTAACGCCACTTGTTCTAGATAAAAAAGTCGACAGACGCGTGGCTGATCAAAATATTTAAGAAAGATACGCCTCATATTGCACCAATCTAAAAAATATCAAAACTTTACAGGGAAATACAGATCGCCACCCCATTTTCGTTAGAGTCTGGATGATTTACAGTATCAGTTTTATAGGTTCATTTTTGGAATCTAGATATAGTTTTATTACGAAACGTATTAACTAATATAAATACACAGAAAAACAGTGCCTCGTTTACGACTTGCCAAAGGTAAACATTTTTGTAGCTGGGATATTTTTGTTTCTATTCGATGTATCGTGTTTACTACAGATCTGTTGCAGGAAAAATACTTCTCTGGAATCCCACATATTTGGTAATCAAGCTCTTTTATGGAGGTTTTATTAAGTGTGGATTAAGGGAAGTATAATATAATCTCTATAGATCTTTTTTTGTGTTGTAAACTTTCAGTGCTCCTTTTCTAAAAATTAAATTATTAATGTTCTAAAATTAGTTGAATCGAAAATACCATTAATAGATTGAGTATTCTTTAACATTTTACTTGCGTTTATAATTATATTAGTGGCACCTTAATGCACACATGGTTGTTATTCATTTTTATTTTTATAAGCATTGAATTATTCACAATCGAAAGAAAGAGCTGATTTTGGTATGAGAAATGCGTTTACAAATTAGTTGTCATATTATTGCATTTTTTTATGTGCAGAGTATCAAAAATTTCGAAAAGCAAATTAGGCAACACAAGTTGCTGTTTTCGGTTTGTAAGATGCATGAAACTGAATATCTATAACTCACAATTAAATATTATACTTCTATACTTAAAGATTTCAGGGTATTAAAGTCTTACATTTTTTTGATAAATAATGTGCTACTTGAAAAATGACTAGTTGCTCTTAAATATATCATAATAATAATGTTTTTTGAGATATGGCCAAAGCACATAAGAATACGTCAAGGGAAAAACTAATATAATAAGATAAAACAGACATAAACAAAGCAGTTGCAACTAGAGCGTTTGCCTTCAAAAATCATCGAGAGAATAATAATTAAGTTACATCAGATTTCTTTACATTACAAGAAATATTTATAATAATTATTACTTAAGTTGTTAGGTAAACATTACAAACTTTGCATGCCAAGAAGTTTTTTTTTGAAAACGAGCAGTTTTGTGTGGTGGTAACAGTAATCCATATTTCTCAAATTGTATCAAATCGCGGCTATCAGGACAAATTCCTGCTTAGTGTACGAAACATACTACATCGAAATGTAAGCATCATAAGTTACATTTATGAGATGAAATATCTTTTGCAAGATTTATGCATGGGAGACAAAAATAATTTAAAGCTCTTTTCTGTAAAAAATTTCGATAGTGCTGACGCACAACCCAGTGCCTAATCCCAAAGGTCTCTTGGATAAAAGTAAAGTAAATATTTTGAGACTCAACTACTACCTTTTAAATTATTAGAACGAAGCACACTCGACCAATTTCACAGAGATTATCAATATGAGACCCCCACTGGAGTCTCTAATAGTCATCCTCGTTTTTATCGTTCTGAACAACGGAACTATTATTGTAAGTTGAACTGATGTTGTGTTTATTCTGGAACAAAATTGCTCTGTCTTATAGTGTTTATAATTAACATTTTGGGATAGCCATGACACAAACGTTGTAGACTATGTGCAATCGCGGAAAAGGGTCGTAAATGTATTTTGATCCAGAGTGAAGGTAATATCATCTGCGATATAATATCACGGTGATCGTTTTTAAATAAGAAGGAAGGCGTTAATAAAGATTAGAAAGAGATAGCCCAGAACGAACCCTGGGGAATGCCTTTCGTTACTACCCTAAATTGATTGAAATTCATCATAACTACCCTCTGTCTACGTTCGGACAGGGTAACTTTGACCATGAAGGGAGCACCCCTT
>RXPK01000309.1:270924-534414 GCA_004143645.1 Protaetia brevitarsis
TTGAAATTACAGTAAAATAAATAGGAGTACTTTTATTCAAGTAAATAACTTGCACAGCAAAAAATTTTTTAGCATTATGATATCAAGTACTACGATTTCTTAAAGGAACTATTTATTTATAAAAAACTCGCGTAACCAGTTACAGAATAAAGTAGTAGTAGATTTACGTCCAAAATTAATTGTAACAAAACTGTAAATCATCACGTCATGGATATCCGAAACATTATAATAGCAAAAGTTTTCTGGCCTATAGGGCAAATACGAAACATGTATCTACAAGTACAGAATTGCCCAGAAAGATGGCGTTCTCCGATTTCACTACAATAACTTCCTACTCGATGTAAGTTTTCTACATGGTAGACAGTTATCAAGATATACTACTTGCCAGAATAAATAATTTCTTAGGAACTGTTACACCACAGTGCCCGATTGCATACGGTTGTCATTGATTTTTGGATTTACCACCAGTGGAGAGGGACGGTAACTTACGTGGTTGTTTTTTGGGTAAGCATTAGATATTTTCATATATTGTGTTTGCTTTTATGCATTAAATTTTAATTAAATACACTCTACCGGACCTTTTCATTTCGACGATTATTTTCTTTGTTAGGAAAAATCAAAAGTACTGAACTTTTCTTTTTCGTTTTACTTTTAAACAAGTAATAACTTCTACGGAAATTACACTACTTTTAGGAATTTACTTGTGAGTATTCTTAACTAATGCACATATCTTGAACAAGGATACCCACACTTCAAATTTTATTGAATTTTTGAGGCACAAAATTTCCCTAAAATCGCGCAGGAATTTTATTATTTTTTTTTAGAATGGGAATGTACTCGAAGCTGGTTAACACATCATCTTCTCTCAGTGTGCTTACGTCTTATTTATTATTTTACTTTACCTCACCACTCTTTTGCGTCGCTGCATATTCCAATCTTTGCGAAAATGGTGTAATATAAGATAATACCCTGAGGACCAGATGATTGTATTAACGGTCACGTCCTTCTAACTATTTTTGTCTTCACCGCTTTTCATAAAGTAAGGAAGAAGCTCCTCTTTCCTTTACCAATTTATTTTTAATATAGCAACCATTTCATTTCCTTTACAAGTTCATTTCCGTTCACGTATGCGCGGCCACCATAATAGAACGGTTCCGCCTAGCATTGATTATTATTCTTCTCATGAAATTATTCCACACGCACCATTCGCACACATAACCATGTCGCCCATTAATTTAAATAGGACGTCGCCGCTGGTCTATTTTTATGCGAATGTCCTCTTATTCCACAGTTCCACGGGCCGCATTGTTCGGGCGAATAAAGTGAAATATTCGCCTCTTCTAATTAATTTTAAAATATGTATACCGTTTGTCCTTCGCGCGTCTATCCAATTCTCGTTCTTCCTTCCTTTCGGACTGCACACGATTTTTCTCGCGTCTCTAATTTACGCTTGTCTCCGGAATCGCTCGGCCATAGGACGGAATTTTCTTGTAGAGATAATTTTCCGGTGGAGCAAAGAACGGCGATTAACGATCGAGGATGGCCCGTTGCAATAAAACTCGCGCCGAAGCGAAAATTAACTCGGGCGCTTATCTTAGTATTATTATCGGGAGTTGTTTTGTTATAACATCTGCCGCGCGCAATTTTATCGTTAACGAGGCGGAGTGGATCCGATACAAGGAGTTCTTGGAGTTGTTGTGTTTCATCGCGCAGAAACGAGGATTGCACGGACGCTCGGTGCATGGGGTATTAGCGGAAACTGGGAAGGAAAAACAGTTGCCGGTGACAGAGTGGATAGGGAATGGGTCGTGTGGGGAAAATATGTACGCTAATATAGCGGTGCGATAGTTCTCTTGGCTTCCGGAATTGTTGGGATTTGTGTTATCTCTTTGGGGAGTACTTTAAATTAGCATTATGTCCTTAGTAAGATTAGATGAAGATTTTAGGAGTTCTTTATTTTTTTAAATATTGTTGCATTACACTTCAATAATTGCAAAATTAGACCCAGCCTTAAATATTTATTATCCACACCTTTTTTTTGTGCATGACACCTTAAGTGACAAATCAACATAATTTTTAAAACAAGACTACCAGCAAATATCTCTGGAGTGAGTTCACTTACTAGATCTATCAAATTATCAAAATAAATTATGACAATTCATGTCAAATACAGGGTGTTTTGAAACATCGTTTAAAGATTTCAAGGGCATGTAGTACGATCGAAAATAAGGTTAAAAGTTATAATAAACATATGTCCACAAATTAACTGTTTACGAGATAAGAGCGATCTTATCGCAATTGCAGAATAAGTTTGCTTTAGCGGTTTTTATTAAGATGTTATTGCATTTTAACATAAAATAGATTATTACTAAAGAAGATGTTCAAAATGACGTCCTTCCATTTCGACACAGGATCCACATCTGCTTTCAAAGGAAGCGCGCACTTTTTTAAAAAACAAGGGTTTTTCTCGTATTCAGTATTCTATTCGTTGGCGCAACTCAGGAAGATCGTTTACCGGTGTTGCGTACACTAAGCTTCTCAAATAACTCCGGATACTAAAGTCTAACGGGTTTAGATCGGGAGACCTTGGATGCCAAGCAATGAGACCTGCTCGCCCTATCCATCTCCCAGGAAATTCATTGTTAAGATGTTCCCTAACAGCACGCGTAAAGTGCAGTGGAGCTCCATCTTGCATAAACCAGAGGTTCAGTCTTAGATTTATAGGTAAATCTTCCAAAAGTTCAGTAAGTATTTTCCAAGAACTCGAGGTATGCAGGACCTGTTAAGCGTTGTGGCAAAACAATCGGTCTTAACAACCGTTCCCCTATCATGCCTAACCAGATGTTTAGAGAGAAACGTTGCTGGTGCCTGGCTTCAACGGTAGCATGAGGATTCTCGTCACACCAAACGTGATTGTTGTGGAAATTAAATATTCCATTTTTAGTAAACCAGCTTCATCAGTGAAAAGGATGTTATCAGCGAAATCTGGCCGATCAGCAGCTTTTCGCAAAAACCACTCACAGAAAGCCCTTCTCGCTCGATAATCCGGAGCAGTAAAGGCTTGTACCCGTTGGATATGGTAGGGGTATAGGAGTTGCTCATGAAGAGTTCTCCAACAAGATTGCTGCTTACACCCACTTGAGTCGAAATTCTTCTAACACTAGTTTCGGGTTTTCATAATAATATTCAAAATTTGCTCTTCTATCTGTGGATACATGCTATTCTCTGCCGTCCAGTATCACAAGACCGCTTCTCAAACGAACCAGTTTCTCTTAGTCGTTGAAACACCGTCTGAAACATCACATGCGAAGGCAGTTGCGATCAGGAAACGTTTCAGCATAGAAGCGACGTGCTTGTAAAGAATTCCCATTAGCACGACCGTACATGAACACCATATCGCTCATTTCAGCATTAGAATACGCAACCATTGTAATTGCTACAAATTGCACAAAACGTGAAATTAAACTGTCGTAAAACAGTAGCTGATAAGCACCTGTTTGTAGGATATGTTATATCCATGTACTACTAGGAACACTCGCTTTTATCTCGTAAACGTTGATTTGTGAACATATGTTTATTACGACTTTTAACCTTATTTTCGATCGTACTACATGCCCTTAAAATCTTTAAACGATGTTTCAAAACACCCTGTGTGTCACTTATATTTTCAGTTTCTAAAACCTTGTTTTAAGAATCCTGGCAGTAAAGTAAAATTTATTAAATAAAATTGAATAAATTTTGTTAATAAAATTTTCAAATTTTAATTGTATTTTCCCAAATTTGCAAATGAACTCACATTAATAATTAACTTTAAGTTAAAACTGTCTAAATTTTTCAACAAGTTTCGTTACCATCCATTTGTTTTTCCTCTTCCAATTCATAACATCCCATTCTGCTTGTTGAAGTAATAATTTTTGTTTCAAATAATAATTTTCCAACTTTATGCATTATTTCTTTACGTTTCAATAAAGTCATTATGAATATCATTGTCGTCTTCCTCGTCCCATTTAAAGTTTTCTGTATTCACTTCTTTTAATACCACCTTATTTAAACCTATTTTCACTGTCCAAATCGGTACCATTCTGTTTTAATTCTGATAAATCAATTTCCAATCTCAATTCTTCTTCATAATAATCATCACCTTTTTCACTACATATTAACATTTAGGTACCTATTTGTCATTTTCACATCTTTGTTCTCCGCTTGTTTTACTGGAACATCGGCTTGCGGTTGAATCTCGTGCAACTTTCGTTTCCCGTTTTGTTGCACTAGAGCGTCGGCCCACGGCTGTTGCTCGTGCGACTTTCGTTCTCCGTTTGTTACGTTAGAGCGTCGGCTCAGAGCTATACGCCTGTTTTATCATTAACTGCGTTTTTATGCTAAGAAATTGGAATCATTTCGAGTATATTAGGTGTGTTTATTTTTTTTTTGTTTAAAATTGTTATATTTTGAAAACTAAATGTATGATTTTGTTTGATTTTAAGCTATTTCATTTTTCTTTTAAAGCTGTTTGTTCTATTTTCTAAAAATTGAATGGTTTTACCAATATATACACTATTACAATTTTGACTCTCTATTTTATACGCTTTGTTTATATTTTTTGACTTTTGAAAAAAAAAGAAAAAATCTTTGTTTGACTATGTTGCTGATAAGAGAATATGAACAATTATTTTGTTTCAAAATATGTTTTGCTTTATTAATACCATCAAATTGAAAAGCTACTCTTGTTAATGTTATCAGCTAAACTAATGACACTCACTTTTTTGTAAAAAAGCTTACGAAAACATTAGAAAATTTAGATAACGTCCAGACCATGTTGGTTTAGTGAGTCATTTAGTTAGAATTGTGTTATCATTTTTAATAAGTTTGAGGTCTAAACAGGTAATGCTACTTCAATTGTAAATTTTAATCTCAGATAATAAGAATTAACATTTTCGAGTAAAACTGGTATATCTTTTCTTCTGATGCGGTTATGGCAGGCAATCTACGATACACTGAAAAAACCGATTTGTTTGACGGTATCAAAATTTGTTATGGTTATAAATATAGAAGTTAATATGGGCCAAACAAATATTTTTTACCTGAAAACCAAATTATTCTGACATCATATTTTGGTAAAATTGCATATATTGTTAGTATAACTAAACGAAATATTTCAATGATTTAAATGATATGGTCACATTCACCATGTTATAACTAAAATTTTATTCAAAATAATCAAATCATTTCATTCAATTTCGAACATTCCATTTAAATAAATATTTTATTACTATAATTATAATTAAATTATAATCTTTATTTTTGAGTTAACAAAGCACTTCTTTGAGTGCATTGTATGGAGAACATCATCAACAGATCACGGCACCTATTACCAAATACTATGTTATAATCATGTAATCATGTGCTACTTATACCAGATATGTTCTGTTACTGGAATGGAATAAGAGAAGCGCCATCTATGCAACAATTTCTGTAAAGCACACAAGTATTTTCGTATTTGCTATACTGAATGGGAACAAAACTACTATAACAAAATGAGCAAGATGTTCATGATTGGCAATATTTTGTTGATTTAACCAAAAAAGGTGTTACAGCGATTCAATGAAGTTGTTCTCAGCAATTAGGTAGAGAGCGTTGTACGTTTAAAATATTTTGTTAAAACAACAAAGTGATATCGTGGTTACATTTCTTTACGAAATAATTTGGTTCAGATGATTAAACTTTTTGACGAAATATTTTTGTTGCTGCAATATTGGGTTTAATCTTAGTAGATTTGAAATAACGAACCATTATGAGTTCATGCATACAACCTGTTGAAGACATATCTATTGTCGAAATTAGTAGCTGGAATCATTTAATCTCATAGCAAATAAAAAAAAAATTGGGAAGTACTATCATTTATTCTTAATACCTAGTTATGGACATTTCGACATAAAATATATTCTGTTGCAGCAAATAAATCGGTTTTTCTGTGTATCTTTTGAAGTAAGATTTGTAACTACATACAATAATATTTTTAGAAATCCATTTAATAACGTACTCATAGATAATCATTTATTTCAAAAGCATAATATTAAAATACATCCCTGAAACAAGTCACAAAAAAACATAATTATATTAATTAAAAATATAAATGTATCCCATAGATATTGCTTAACGGTTTTCTTATATAAATTAAAATTTGAAATTTCTTTTATATTACGGGGTAAGTTAATATATAATTTACAGCCAATGTAATATGGACTCTTTTGAAACATTGTCTTTCGATGTGGAAGTGGCAACAGATAATTATCGATACGCGTGTTATGCTCGTGGGAATAATTATACGCACAAAATTTTTTTTTATGTTTATAAACAAAGCATAATGTTTCGTATATATATAAATCAAACAAAGTAAAAATTAAATTATCTTTAAAAATCTTCTTACAGGAATCATCACATTTCATATTGAAAATAATTTTGATTGCTGGTTTTTGTATTAAGAATATTCTATTTGCTTCATATGACGTTTCCCAGTAGATATTTCCAAAACGCATACATGCAACAAAGTTAGAATAATAAAAAGTTTTTGAAGTCTCGATATTACACGTTTCTTTCTCAATTGTTTCAAAGCATAACATGTTTTAGATAACGTTTTCGACAAATATTCACTGTGATGTGACCATTTCAAATTTTCATGGACAAATATTCCTAAAAATTTACTTGATACGTGAGTATTCCAGGTATTTTGATTAATGTTAATTTCTTGAATTGACTTTATTTTGTTGTGAAAGTATATGAACTTGGTTTTTTCCTTATTTATCATCAAATGGTTATATGCCATCCAATTACACGCTTTGTTGTAAATGATTTCGGTTTTAACTAATAGTTCAGATATATTATGAGGGCTTATAATCATACTAATGTCATCTGCTGCATACATGGTTGCTTGTTCCGTTTCACTTAAATGAGCAGCAAAATCATTAATGTAAATCAGAAAGAGTGTTGGACCAAACAGGGAACCTTGCGGCACCCCAACATTCGGATTTAAGAATGACGATTGGCAATTCTTCACTATTACACAGAGAGGAAGCTGTAAGATAGGATCTGAACCAGTTCAACGCCACTCCATTTACGCCATAATGTTTTTAATTTATGTAAAGGATATTATGATTAACTAAATCAAAAGCTTTGGATAGATCGAGAATAATCCCAGACATTGTTTATTTGCAATCCAAATTGTTGTATATGCTATTTAGAAAATTAAAGATAGCTGTATCTGTTGATTTACTTGGACAAAACATATTTAACTAACAATAAATACAGTCATTTGGGGTAACTTTGCACCAATAATAATAGTTTTTTAAGTTTTTTCAAGAAACTACACATCTAATACCTTTAAAATTATTTTAAGTATATAAAGTAATTCATTTTGCACATATTTCAATAATTATTTTGTGTAATTCGTCTATTTATATATTTTTAAGAGGCAAAAAAGTGGTGGTCTAAAGTTATCTACATGACTTTGGGTAATTTTACACCACTTTTACGATTTACATTATTTTGGCCACATTCATCGATATTTTATTATTGGGGTAACTCTGGACCATACTTTAATGTCCATATTAACATTCTACAGCAGCATAATCGTTATAAATGCTGCAACTATATCAAAAATAACTTACCTACAAATGTCGATCCTAGCATACGAAATGTGAAAGGTAATTTTAGAGCATAATTATCTATTTAAGGAATATAAAAACCGATTTAGTTTATACCTACTAATTATACAATTATTGATGTCCACGAATGCAGAACATAGAGGCCCGTTTTGACAAATTAGAGTTTTTGGTAAGCACTAAACGACCTCTTTGTAGAGAAAGCAGGTAAGATTTATGTGTAAAATATAAGAAAAGTAAAAATAAAACATCTTTCCCGCCATGGGCGGGTGTAACCCGAAGAAGGTAACTCGGCCAGAAAGATCTATTTGTATCCTCATGTCAGTTTTAGCCCTCACAGTCAGGTTGTACCTATCAAAAAAGTTCGCAATCTGGCTGAGAGCTAACATAGCAACTGCCTTTCCCCGGCAACAAAGACTGACATCTGAGCTACCACATGTCGATTCTGGACCTAAGAACGGCAGCTCGCTGACGCCCATTTCGGCCTGGAAAATGTGAAAGGAGGCCACTGGCCGAAAGCTCGCGTCTCGCTCTCCGTACCTCCAGATTCTAATGCTTGTGCGTTTACGCGTTTTCGAGGCATCGACAAACCAGCGGGAAGGTCCCCCAATTTGGTTTGCGGATGTACGCTATTGTAGTTTTCATGCTGGAGATATCTACGCTGTATCCTCCAGAGAAGCTGAAAACGGGCAAGATCTTATCCGTCTTTATAGACAGTGGTAATGTCTGTTCAATGTAGTTGAAGATGCTGATGTGGTGGAAGCCCAAGAATGGTGGCCAATCCATAGCAGCCGTCGGCGTCGAGGACATGGCTCCCGTGATACCAAAGAGGCAATCCTTTGGACTTTACTAAGCGCACTTATAGCATAGCATAGATTGCTTTGTGCACTAGACTAGCGAGGCGTTAGTACCGTACTATAACTTTCGTGTGCAGCCAGTGTACCATTGCCCCCACGTTTCACGAACATGTCTCTACAGGACCAGAAGTTCTTATGGCTTTGTTAAGTCTTCCTCCTCCATGTGAACGGAACCATAGTCGTTTTACTAGAGTTGACATTAAGACCTTCTCTTATATACTCGGCATTTAAATCCTTTTAGGAAGTTGTAATTGTTCCTAATTTGGTCATTGAGTATGTAATATCTCTAATATCGTTAGTTAAGCATAAAGAATAAGAAATAATTCTAAAATTGTATTGGTAACATTACACCGAATGGGATAACATTGTGCCGCATGGGGTAACTTTGAACCGGTCCAATGTTACCCTAATTTACTCCAATACACAACACGAATTAAATTTTCGGTTATTCACAAATTTAAAGTGTTACTTTCTTCACAAATGTATTGAAGCATAAAACCACATACAATAACATTAATTTCTTTTGCATCACTTACGTCTTTTTGAATGTTTTTCTTACTTGACGCACTAATTGAAGTAGATGATGATTGGAACATGTCCGAAGCAGTTTTCAAACGCAGCATATTTAATTTTACAAACAATGTAGTCTTTCTACTATTTCGCATATAAGATGGCAGTAGCCTATTGAAATTCGTTATAACCTAGATAAACATGGTAGTATAGGTTTCTCTAAGAAATATTTAATTCTAAAGATTTCTAGTGTTAGTGGTGTAAAGTTACCCTAATATACAAAGTTACTCCAACTGACTGTAATCAAATCAACATACTATATGGAAACGTAATCTTTAAATAAAACAAAAACATATATTAAAAACTTATAGTATACAAAACCATTATAATTTTGTCATTTGTTAAACAAAAAAAAATGTTTATAAATAATTTTAACCCTTCACCATTTATATCTTTATATAATTTTTATAACTTGAAAAACTTTTGAAATAAAGGCGTGACGTTGTTATATATTTCTATATTTTTTCTAAAATCGAGAAAAAGAAAGAAAACTGGCCAAAAAAAAAATTTAAGAAATTATCGATGTTGGAGAACTTTCGGTGCTTTCTAAGTATCGATTCTAAGTAATCGACATCGATGTTTAAGCCACCGATGACGAATTTGTGTAATTATAAACACATTTGAGCAAATACAGACTCCAGACTGACCGCACACAGCGAAATTTTGCACATCCGCCCGTATGCTCATATGACAGGGATATCCAGACCGAGTAACAGCTGTGCGAAAAGTCCGAAGTATGTATTGTTAGCGCCACGTAGATACGTGGTAATGAACGACCCAAGTGCGACACAAAACAACGAGGCCCAGTTACCGTATCCGTCCGGAATCGCATAACAGCGCATCGCGGAAAAATAATTAGCGGTGCGGAAACGGGCAAAAAAAAAAATATTTAACTAGTTAATTTTTTACATAAAAAAGGCTAGAGGGAGGGATTTAGAGTGGAGACTCGAACACTTTTTACCCAGCGATTTTCCTCCAAATTGACCAACCGGACGAGGATATAAAAAGGTCGGACGGCTCTGTGTGAAAATCACGTCCGAAAAACATAAAGCAACTTGTTCGGGAATGATATTGGACGCGGAGCTGAAAAAAATAAACAAGGCTCACGTTTTATGTGCGTATGCAAACATGGGCACCATAGGAAGGTGATTTATGACCCACGGAAAGTTCATAACTGCCCAAAAAATTGCTAAAGTGTTGAAGCGCAGACTGAAGTAATGTGGAGGTGAAAAAAAGCAGAATTATCTTTTTGGAAAAATTTAAAGCCTTATATTAGAAGAGAACAAAGTAATATAGTTTGACAGTTTGACACTTTGTTTTATTACATTATAAGCATATAAAGAAAAACAAGGTATTATGTTATAATGTTAATAAAATTGAGTTTCTAGATCAATAAAAACAATTAGAAATATTGTTCATGAACGCAAATACTTTTATTATTTTCTGAATGCGGTATATTGACTTGATAATTGATAAATAATTATTGTAGAATTAGTTGTCAATTTAATATGGCTTACTGCAAAAAATTCCGAGAAATTTTCGTAACAAAGTTGAAAATAGAAATGCCAATTCTTGGTACTTTGTGTTGGAGAAAGGCGTCGCATTCCATAGTCACAAGAAATACTGTGTTACATTAAAAAAAAAAAAAAACAAAAATATTGGAGTTGAGCCCCTGTATAAAATTTAGTTCTTCTGATAATCTAACATGCATTTGTAAAAGATAGATCAACTGCAACAAACTTATGTTCTTTTACACATTATGTTTCTGAAGCCTTAGATAAACAATACTAGATTGATTTACGAACTTTTCAAAAGCTTTTGATCGTGAACAGCATCATTTAACTCTCGGGAAATTACATTATGGAGTTTTTGATGGCATCATTACCTTTTCCAATCCCATTTGTATGATCGGAACAATAATGTTGAATACTCTAGTTACAAATCTCATTCTTATAGGACGACATCTGGAGTTCCCCAACGATCTGTTTTGAGGCCATTGTTATTTCTTGTTTTTGCTGATGATATTATTACCAGGGTTTTAAATTATTCCAATTGCCTTAAGTATGCAGATGATTTAAATGTTCTTCAGAAGATCAATTCTTTAACTGATGTACATAGTCTGCAGGAAGACTTAGCAGCTATTTATTGTTGGAGTGAGCGTAATTGCCTAAATTAAATATAAATAAATCTAAAGTAATCACATCTGATAGGAAGTAAACATTTCCTTATAATTTAAATTGTTTAAGGACTTTAGGTATTCTGTTTGGCTCTAAACCGACGTTTAACGAATACGTGTTAGAAATATGTAATAGAATACTGTTCAATTGTCATGCGCAGGAGTGTTAACAATCATTGCAAGAACATAATTACATTAACATTAAATAAATTATTAAATAATGGTAAACATAAAAGTAATAAAAATTTTAATTACTTTTAATGTTACCTATAATGATTTTTAAGTTTGCTCTTCATTTATGGGTTTTATTTTAATTTAAGATTTCCCCTGTAGTAAGTAAACTCTTAATGTTGGATAAACAAACTATTATTCTTATTATTAGTAATTATTAATATTATAATATTTATGAAAATTGAAATATTACAGCTATATGGACGCTATCATTTTCCTATTACTGAAATTTTAATTTTAATTCGTTGATCAATAAAACCAAGAATTAGGTTTCTTATTTAATGAAACGCATTTATTTAGTTTCTGACGTTTTACAGGACTAACTCAAATTAGATGAAGCGTCGCTAGTGGAGGAAAGTAACCTTTAGGATTATTGTTTAGGATATTTGTTTCTAATTAGAATGTCTTTGAGGCACTGAAGGTCGGTGAGGAGGAACTCTATAACTGATTTTTATAGTTCTCTGTTTCATTCCCAGAACACGGTTTATCTTGTACTTTGTATAGCTACAGGAGTTAAATTGCTATGTTAATTTTAGTCATTTATATTTAAATTTAGTTAATTTAATGCTCACTGAAAACAGTTTTAAGGCATAGAAAATATCATAGGAATTCTGTCCGCAAATAACGTGCATGTCTGCTATTGAAAATATAAAATTATTATTTTATTGTTAATCCAAAGCTTGATTTCGGGTTTATGTTCAGGGAATTTATATCCTTCTCTTTGAGCTAGGTGTTTGATTCTTTATAGTTTATTCCCCTGTATCTAGAAAGAATAGCGGGCACCTAGTTAGCGTTTTGCTCTTTGTTTAAAAATCAGTTGGTTGACTGATCTTTAAACGAAATAGTCAAAGCCAATTAACTGTTGCAAAATACGAATTCATCCATTTGTTATCACTAGGAAAACAGATGGTCATGTTGGTGGTGGCTCATATAATTTGGCTCCGCACATTTAGTATTGTCCAAGTTTTCCTAATCTTTTACCTAAAAAATTCTGGTATAAAATTATATTACAATTCAATGTAAATTTGAATGATTCGACAAGTATAAAACAAACTGTCAAAAAAGTCATCAAGCAAGTCGTGCTTTATATTATGTTTAAACCCACACTCACCTACAACGGCTTTTGCCGATTTCTACCACCATTTTCCTGTATAGAAATCCTAATGAAAGCAGTCTCGTAGAGCCCCATATATGCTTCCGACTTGGGCCCCATATACCTTGAATTTTGATCTGTATTGACGCAGTTGTTCTGTTTCTATGTGTTCAGGAATAGTCACCTATCTACAAAATACAAAATTCATTGACCTTAAACACTTATAAGGTATTATATGTTTTGTTGCAGTACCTTTGAGGTTAGTTTTAATTAACTCATGTTGGGTTCACTATACCAGTTGCAACGTTCTTTTTGTCTAAGGTTTCATACACCACACTTAAAGCACTATCTGTTGTTTTTCCAGATATTAAATCGCACTGAGTAGTAGTAAATGATTGGAGCTTATAAAATTCATAAGGCGGATGTTAATAATATTTTCATAAATTTTAGAAAAGATTGAAGGCAACGAGATGCATCTATAATTCTTTACTTTTCGATGGTTACTTTTTTTGAATACAGGAATTGTTTTAGTATTTTTTAAATCGTCAGGGAAGCTACCCTGCGCTGTACAAAAGTGACGCTGATTAATATACTATGTGAACTACTTTTCGATGAAAACTATTTTCAAATACAAAAATTTTCGAAAAAAAAATTGTTTTTATTTATTTTATTGTTGTTATTACTATTACTTTTTTAATTTATAAAAAATCATTAATGAAACGTTAGAGTACGTGCGTCCTTTTGTTTCAAATGCTTTCTAATTAATGTCTATTCCTTTGCGTATAACATTACTTTCAGTTTGGTTTCGAAAGAAGAACAACAAAATACCTACAACGTAATGTTTCTTTGAGTATGTATATAAATCATTGGCTCAATCAAAATATTTCACAGTTGCTTACATGATTCGGTGTAAATAGTCCACAGAAACCGCCGACGCACATTACATCCTCGAAACATATTTCTTTCCTGTTCTCATTTCCTTCCTTTCGCTTTAGAAATATTTACTCGTATTTGTAATACCTAAGCATGTCGCGTACGAAAAATAAAAACAAAAAACATACAATTTGCTCTCTTCCTACTGAATATCTGTATACGTGCGTCTTTTTCTCGTACTCCATCCAGTTCAGCGACACGGAAGTTGCTCGCTTGTCCTGCAGATGCGACATGGAACGCTGGGAAATCTTACGGTAGCCTTTCTTTCCAGTTAATTCCCAGAATAACTCGGAATCCTCCGTTCCGTAAAAGCAAATGTGTGTCACTGTCACCGTTCTATATATAGCAAGTGCATACCTTGCAGGGTTTACGCGAGGAAACCTTATTTTGCAGTTCCTAATTTAAAGAAATGAAGCTTCTTCCGTGAAGTTAGTGGTGTGGGATTTGAGTTATGGTAGTTCTACGGTTTGTTGGGAGGCGGAATAGATTGTGTGAGAGAAGGCTGAAATGAAGTTGAACCATGGAAATGTTGTTTGTGATAAGGGTTTTTGGAAACATTGTGTATTGTTATGTTATTTTCGGTTACCTAAAATTAATTTTACTGTTATTTAATACTACTTTAAACTGATTTATATGTTCATCATTAGAATTCAAACTGTGTATATGCAATGATGCATAACTGGTTGCATACTATATCTGCCAAATATAATTTACGTTAAAAAAATTAATTATTAAAGTATACCAAAACTAAAATTCTGTTGAAAAAGAAGTGTAATATAACAACTGCAGCTTATTGTGCTTTATCGCAAATATAGTTCTTTAAGCCACTCCTGTAAGTTTTTTCATGCGATTTATTTTTATTTGAAATATTCTCCTTTATCTAATGGAAGCTTTCAAAGTCTCATATCATACAGTATATGCGTTAAATTGTCTCTATCTACACAATTAAAATTGTTAGATCTAAGAAAAAATCAATGATATAGTCATTTGAATCTAAACCATCCCAAATACGTACCTTCTAAGCTGTTAAAGAAAGCAATCTCAATTGACTTTTGTTTTACAAATCCGTACTAATTCGGGTGCGATATTTTGTATTTATCAAATACGTTTGATGTTTGAGTAGAAGCAATTCTTTCTTAAATTTCTCCTGAAAATGAACTTAATATAGAAACAGGTTTATAATTTTTTATTGAGCGAAACCCTGGAAACGCGCTTTCGGGTGCACGCAGTAACTGAAAAACGGCCTGATTCTTTGAATGTGGTAAATTGACGTATAGATGCGAATAACTTTCTACTTTCATATTGTCTACTGTCAAAAGGCGTAATTGTCATTTTTTACATATTAAGATTTGAATTAGAATCATGGTATACATGCCTTGTTGCATGTCTTGAGGAAGGAAACATGCATCAATTCAAATTTAAAGCTTTGCGCTAGAAGATAACAGATAATACTAGTGAATGATAAAATGAATCATTTCAACAAATATTTGCATAAAATCAATGCATTTAAAATAATTGAGCTTAAATCCAATTCTTTTTGCAGATATCATTGAAAAAATTGCAAATTTTGATGTTTTAACGGGCTTTATCTTCCTATTATGGTCGTCTTACGCAGCTTGAGAGATGGATGGGTGTTTCATCCTGTTCCCCATAAAATCTACATTCAGATTCCTTTTCCAATCCAAGCTTACTCAAGTATCCTTTCAATCTACAATGGTCTGAAAGTATTCCTGGTTGATGCATTCTGTAAACCTCTTCTGGTTATAAGTTCCCAGTTCCCCAGTTTTCTTTGCCTCATTCCCTGGAGATTTTCCCAGTAACTGGATTTTCTCTACTCCATTTCTATTTTCAGTTTCTTCAGTATTGTACTGCTACTTAACCCGCAAAAGGGTTTAGGCGCTACAAAAGGCATTCCAGCCCCTTTTTTGCGAGATATCCGTTATTTCGTTTCCTTCCACTCTTGTGTGACCCGGAACCCACAGGAGGGTTACTTTATTCCTTTTGCCTAGCTCAATTAATTTCCTAGGCATTCCCAGACCATCTTGGAACTGATTTCATATGAGCTCAGCGTCTTGATGGCTGCTTGACTATCAGACATGATGATAATCTCCTGCTTTCGATAATATCTGTCAATATTGAACTGAACACATCTTTCAATAGCGTGTATTTCCGCCTGAAATATGCTTGGATATTTTTCCAAGCTTTCGAAATATGTGGTTCTAGGCCCATATATTCCTACTCCAGTTTCTTCTGCCGTTTTGGAGCCATTAGCATACCTTTGATTGGCCTTTTATCTATTCAAGTTCAAGATAATGTTATGATCTCACTCGCTCCTGTTACTGAGCTTTATGATGAATTCCTTCACAAAGCTGAATTTTTTTAACATATCATCCCGGATATTTGGAATAAAAAAAACACATTTTAAATTGTGTTTGAATTATAATTTAATTTCAATGTCTTTATGTTCATTTATATTTTGTAAATAGAAAATAGATTTTAATTCCAGGGAAGTGATTATCTCCAAACAGTAGCATTTTTTTTAAACAAAAAGAACTTTTTAATGAAGTTCTACTTATTTTTATAATTCTAAGTGACTAAATATTATATTATATCGCTCAAAAATACCAATCTAGTATCCAATCAATACGTTAATTGTGGATAGTGCTTTTCCTTTTCTTTAAGGAAACTAGTGCTAAGGAATGAATAAGTTAACGAAGCAGTTTATTTCAAAGTTATTATTACGAGTATTAAAATTTTGTGGCGAAAAAAGTATTTAATATTCGCATTAAGCTATGAGTTTGTACTGTATAGTGAAATAAAATTTTTAAAACTGATTGACTAAAGAAAGTTAAGCGTTTGATGAAATTTTTTTTTGCCCAATAAAATAAGTCAAAGAATATGGTAATTTACATATATGTAAAATTTAAATATAGCTACCATAAAATACTAAGTATTCGTGTAATAATATTAAATTTTTATGAATGCTTATTTCTTAAATTGTATTTTTTCAACTTAAATCAAAATTTTCCATTTTTTTTATTATTGTGTGTTTTGTGGTAGTAGTGTAGGATCGTTTGATTTTGTTAGCTATCCAAGTGCATGTGATGAATCTGATATATTAAAAAAAAATAGAGAGTTGACTCTTGGATGTCAAAAGAATTTATATTCCTATTAGAGTTTATTTGGCACTGCAAAGTAAAATTACGTATTATTTAGCAGTATAATTAGTATATTGCATACTAATTATACATACGATATTTTGGTGTGAAAAGACCCTACTCTATATTATATATTTACTCCTTAATGATGAGGAATTAGGACATATATGTTAGTTCATACTGATTCATAAAAGAATTGACACTCATGTAGGAATACATTTTTTTACGTGATCTTAATTTAGAATTTCCCAGACAAGGACTGCTGCTTGGTGTTTGTTTTGATTATATGTTACGCAATAACCTTGGTATCCTATTCATTAGCGTTTATAAACAACAAATAATATTCTGGTGGCATAATGATCAATTAAGAAATAATTAGTAATATGCGTATGTTTTATATGAAAAGTTTTGTTCTTATTTGTCAATGTCAACAAGCGTTTAATTATCTTAACAACGAAAACCTATTTCACATTGTCATTTTACATAAGCTGCCTTGGATAATGTGTTTTGCTAATATTTTATTCATTTTTTTATAAAATTCTTAAAGTGAGATAAACTCTTATTGTCAGATTCAAGTCTGGGCAACATAGATTTTTATGGCTGTCTTTACTAGTTGCTCTAAAATTGTTATGCTATATATGTCAATATATATATTTTTTTGATTTAATATGAATCGATAGCGATTTTTAATGTGATAGGATATCCTGAAAAATTAGATTATGTTTTTTGCATAAAGTATACATATTTTTCCGAATGATTGAAGCTATTTTTTCACCATTGTCATTAATTGTTAGTAATTAAGTTATATTTAAATGTCGATGTAGTGTATTAATTACGGACCTCAAAAAGATCGTAATAATCGTATTATATAAAAAAAACAATATTTTTTTTTCTTTTAAGCTAACAGCTCAAAATTATTTTTCTTTTTAGCTGTTAGCTTAAAAATAAAATAACGTGATGACCTTTGAGCCTTTTTCTTACGGTAGTCAAACTTGCTAGAAATGCTGATCCTCATACAGCCTCCTGAAGCTTTGCAGTTGAATTTGCATTTATAAAATTCATAAGAGCCCCTGTCTTGCGCTTCGCTTGAGGGTCTTGGCGCTTAGTGGATTAGTTTGACTAATTTGACGAAGGAATATCTCCTTTGAAAGCTTTATTGACACCTATTTTTTTAATTTCTCAATTGCTGGTGTGCCATTTTTTCTACGAGAAGTGCATATATGCACTGCATCTTTCCAATAGCTCACTTTCGACCTGTCGATTGCCGTTATATGAATAAAAGGAGGATGAAAATATGATTTCTATCAGTTAACGAAGTCACACGCTGTTCTGCTGGGCGATTGTGTTTCGGATATACGCTTCGATTTACCATCTGCAATCCGCATGTTATCGCTGTCTAACGGGCAAGCACTCACCGCTATGCTGTACCTTTGCCTACTAAAATATGCTATCATCACATCGATCTTTTCAATTGAAATCAATTCAACATAACCCTCATTTCGTTTACTACGGTGCGAGGGAAACTTTCGCAAGGTATGCGTAAACACAGGCGTAAATTCACTTTCAGTTTAGCCAGCGTTCGATGCATTTCGCTCATTTCTTAACCTTGGTGGATATTAGGGTACGAATACGGTCCTCAAATTTTATAACGGTTAGTAAGTTTTGATGGCGGTTTTGATTCGGCTCGAAAATTGTGAAATAATTTTACGATGGCAATTCAGCAGAAGTTACACAGGATGTATTTGAACCAAATTATCCCGAAAGATCAATTCCTAGCGTGACTATTATCCGTAATACAGTCCCATGTTTTGAAACAACGTTTACATTAATAAATAACAACAATAAAAATGTCCTAGCGAAAAATGTTAGTGATATCGAAATAAGTTTCTGCATTAGTAGAACAAAATCCTGGTATGACATCTAAACATATTGCTTGCGGATTTAATAATAGTGCAAAAGTTTTAAACCTTTTACGTAAGAAAGACGTACAAAATTAACACATCCCAAGAACTTTTACTCGACAATTATTACTGTCGCCTGGAACTTTATGAATGAATGATTAATAAATATATCAGAAACATCAATATTTTTTTGATAATACACACTATTTACCGACGAATAGGTACTTTATTTACTATTGTTAGGTTTTTTATAATCTATGTTTGTTATTTTATTTGATTATTGACTTTTAAAACTGCTTTTCATTCTTTTTTTTCTTTTAATGTTGTTTATGAGCTCTGTCACTGAAGTTTATAGTTTACATTATCTGATACTGCGATATAGAAGTAAATATGAATAGAAAAGAGGCATAAATAGATTTTGGTTATTGAATAAGTTTTGTCTTATTATTTCCCTTTTCATTAATGCTGATGTATGAGTGTAATTTAATATTAATTTTTCAAACTTCATAAATAAAGCGAGAAAAAGAATATCGGGCTCAATTTAATTCGGCTGAACTACAACAATTCGCCGAACGTTAATAAATCTGTTCTGTGGCTCTCTACGCCTACAGTTGAAGTGCTTTCGATTTCCAGTCGCCAAGAATGCAATCGACATCTCGCAACTTTTCACCCGGTATGTCATGGTCCACGACATTTAACATGCGAAAACTGCATTTTCAGAATGAGGTCCTCAAAGTTATTGGTTGCATTTTGTTAAGATGCGCTCAAACTAAAGTCGCTTTCTGTCCTTAATTTCAAAATCTTAAATCGTATCGCTTGCAGTTGCAATCCGCATATGGTTTCTAGAATCACCAGAGATGCGATATCAATTATCGCGTAGTTAGGGATGTTAACATTCTGATATTTTCGTAATGTACTATTTATTATATCATTTATGTTGTAATTGAATAAAATGTTTAATTAAAAACATAATAACCAGTCTGGGAAAGGTTATCAATAAACAGTTTCGTTATGTTGCTTACATTGCGGTTAAATGTCCACGATGGCCTGATAACTGATAACTTTCATGGATTTCAACATTTTTGCATGCGTTTCATTAGTGCAATGCATCACTTGTTATAAAATGTGTTACTTTTTCCAATTTAAATAGCATTCGAGGTACTAAAATAAATTTGAAAAAATTTGTAATACAGTTAAAATAAGTGTGTAATTAAACTATAATATGCATTTAATTTATTTTTCATTCAATGGTTGAGCATACCTAACCCTCAAGTGGTTATGCGCACGCATCTTAAGTTCAAAGTACTAAAAAATGTATATAACTTCATCATCCTTCGATGTAAAATTGATTAGAAAAGTAAAAACAGAAAAAAAACAATTTTTTTCAAAAATCTTTTGCCGAATCTAAAGTTTATAATTGGAAACTTGTAGAAGAAGAAATATCACTAATGCTAAAAAAACAAATTTTTTTTAACAATGATTTCTATAATTGGAGAGAAACTAATCTAGCGCCAAAAATATAAATAGTCACATAGCTTCTAGGAAATCCTGTGGTTCCAGTATTTGATCGTTCTCCAAAATTCAATCTCTGTTAGCTTCGCGTGTTTCCGACCAAAATTGGACCTTGTTTATTTATATCGTTTTATTTCCGCAAACAAAGAATTACTGACATTGTAGCTCGATTGAACAGCGTTCAGGGCACAGTGTATTAGAACAGGAAACTTTCTGGCTTAATTTACATTCAGTAAAGATGCAAAATCAACAAGATAGCATCAACATCTCAATTTATGCGCGTAGGCGGACGTGAAAGAAAGCAGGAAGGAAGAGGAAAATATATATATAATCAATAAAGATAAACTTGGAACACATATGTGTCTGTAAAAGGGAAAGGAAAATATATTACACTTCCCACTGAGAAAATAATATGAAAATAGAACTGACCGAAATTTCTGGATGTTTAAATATACCAACTTCATTTAATGTGATAGTTTAATACATAGATCGAACTTCTTTTATTGCTAATTATTTAATGAGCTATTATCATCTGCGTTTTATAATGCTTCGAATCACTTAATTTGGCCAGTTAAAATAAGCTATTGCATGAATCACAGGAGATTTGTTTAACATATTTTCAGAAATTGGAGTAGATAATCAATCCGTTGTTGAAGTGTTTGGAAGAATGATGAATTTTAATTGTTACATATATAAACTGAACCATTAAAATAGAGAACTACTCACCGTTAGATAATCCATCTTGAAAAGGAAACGACATCTTATCCATTCCAAAAGAATTAGGTCATCCTCAAATCTTAGCACCCACATACATATATTTACCTTTTGTTAATTATCATTTTTGGAAAATTAACTAAGCATGTTATAATGGATATAATTTTAATCCAAATATTAATGTTAAGGTGCAATTTATCTTATTGAAAGCTTAAAGTATCCCCCAAAGAAGACGGTTATAGATATATCTTGATCTGCAGGATAAATTTTATTACTTACTTCACAGTAGAGGTCTATTAATCAATTAAGATATGGCAGTTATTTAAGGGTGAACCTTGAAGGTTGGCATCCCATTGACGTTTTGACCTATTTATGTGAGTGTAATTATATTTTCTCTTTCTCACAACTAGTTCAGATTAAATTAGTGGGAGATATTATCCCCACATGGTTCGATTAATCGTCCCGTCAACTCCGATTAGTGCGGGCTACTGCAGAGCGGATGTTATCATAAAGTTTATCTAAGAAGTTCAGGCATTTAAGGTAGCTCAGTATCTTGCTGAATGAGCTTGTTTTCAGGTCTTCTAACGAAGGATTAGCGTTTGGCCGTTTGTGTTTATGCTAAGAATTCTGATAGTATAATGTTATTCATTCATTTCATTTCATTAAGTTAGGGTGGACACCTAAAGTCCAGGAACTTGAGCTAGGTGCTCATTTAATAGTGATGGTACACACTATTAAATCTCTTATTTCCACTCGAGCAGCTTGGTGTTCTCTATAAAGCCCAGTCTTTTGCTCAGTGGAAACTTGACAACCTTCGAGGGCTCCAATAGATCTCTCCCGAAATATTTCTGCCTGAGTACCTTCAATTCCTCAAATGTGCAGATTACATGTAAACTCGTTTCCTCCTGTAGTTCGCATCTTCTGCATCACGGTTCGCTTACTCGGCCTGTGTTGTATAGATGCTGTTTCAGAGGACAGTGTCCAGTTGCCAGCCCAGTAATAATTTTAGCTTCTTTCTTGCTGTGCCTGAGTAGGTTATCCGAGAATCTAACATTCCCATCCCCTATTAGCGATTTGGTATGGAGTTGACCTTGAGTCGACCTCCATTTCTTTGTACTTTCTTTATCTAACCAGGTCCAGATCTCCCTTCTTGCGGAATCCTTAGTAATCCCACATAGTATAATGTATTAGATAGTTAGTTAATTCAGTTGAGTTTGATTGTTAGATACGAAATAAAACAGAAGTTGTGGTAGATCTGAAATAATTGTGTTTACATCAGAAGTGGGATAATCTGGATCTAAGTGTTAGCGCAGAATTTTAAGCATTTTCTTTCCCCATTTATTTTGTTGAATTAACGAAAATTCCTGGAACTGTCGATATGTCGGACAATGACAGTGATAGTGCACCCAATGCTGGTAGCGATCAAAGTGAACCTCCTAACATGTAGCAAATGATGGACCACTTTCTTAACCGATTATTTAAAATGAATCCCGCTACAGTGTGTGAAGAGAAAAAATCAAACAACGAGGTAGAAAGAATTAATTTCAAATTAATCCGATATGATCCGGATAATAACAATTATTGGATAGGTCAGTGGTTGAAAGATGTTATTGATATAAAGAATTGGATAGAAAATAAATGAGCAAATGAAAAGCTCTTAATTCTACGACGAGGGTGGAGATCTTTAATGAGAAAATGGAGGCAATTTCGAAGAAAATGTATTGACCACATTCCAGATCATGAGACTTTGCGAGTTGCGAATATGAAAAGTGCGGATTTTAGCAGTATTAGCGAATACGGTCTAGAGAAAGTTCGTAACCTATTCTGCTACTGTCCTGATCTACATTGGGATCGTGTTTTGTCACCTGTAATTGGAGGTATTCACATCAAATGCTGTACGAGATGGAATTAGACTGCATCAACCAAAAACCAGAAGGAATTAATGCTTTTGTTGAGAAAATACGATGCCAAGGTGATACTTATGAAACTTATGGAAGGAGATATAAGATGGAAAAAAGCGATTTGCATACTAATTCGAGATGCAATTATAAGCACTGATAAAGCGCAAAGTTCTGAGCAAATAGCGGGCAACGATTCACTACCTAGATGTAATTTTTGTAAACGTGTTGGTCATACGGAGGCAACTTGTTTTAAAAATCTAAGCAAGCCGCAGATATGATGTATGACACTTGTGTGTACTATATAATGTGTGCGATTTAATGCCAACTGCGAGAGCACCAATGGGACACTATTATAATAAATTTACTTATATGGTGGGTTCTGGAGCAAATTGGCCTGTTATTCACCATCACGTGGTTGGATTTATTGGTGCAGCTGTTACACCATCGCAGCAGAATTTTTTTGGATTTGGACAGGAAAATTTTAGAACGGTGCGTACTGTGTGATTGTAGTGTTATAAGAAATCGGTTTAGATATTGACTTGTTGGTGATCCGTAATGGTACAATGAGTTGAGGCGTTGATTGGTTGGGAAACGATTTCACAGCCCGGAATAAAGGTTGTTATACGAAAACATGACTAAAATTGACCAGCAAGATTGCCAAATGAAGTCACAGTTCCGAATTGTGAAGCCTGAAACTGATCTGTCAGGATTGGACGAGTGGCAACAGAAGAAATTGGTAACATTGTTGGAGATTAGGCAAGCATAATCCATTAACGCGGTGACAGCAAGGGTACTGCAAATGCAATTGAGAGGTGACATCCTTCTGGTATTTTGTCCATGGCGATTAGCATATGCATGTTTAAGCAAATCACAAACTGGAAAAATGCGGTGAGAAAACAAGAAAAAGCTTTTAATGAAAAACGCAAGCAACATTTAAATGTTGGTGATAATGTTATAGTACATGATACTTAGAAGGCTGGTTCCCAAAAGCTGGGAAATAAATTCCTAAGACCTTACGAATCGAAAATTACGAAGTAAATGGCACATGACCAGTTGAGAAGTTGACCAGAGGAGAGATCTGCAATAGCTCTCACGGAAAACTAAGTGTAAGCACATGTAAAAATTGTTGGACCTTAAATGGCCCGTTTTGTATATTGAATGGTCAGTCATTGGACTAGTTTTTGGACCTTAAATGGTCTGTATTGAACATTAAATGCTCAATTTTTGGACCTAAATGATCAGTAATGTGTGCTTTCAATGGTAAATGTGGACTTATTTCTCTCTGTGCTTCTTTGTCTTAGAATGAAGAGCATGAAGGCCGCGCAACGTGCAGGATGGCCGTGTTAACATTTCGGTGCCTCTGTCGTTATTCTTGGAGTTAGATGCATTGCAATTACTTCAGAGATTTACTATACAGCCCTTGTGTACAAATCATTCATTAGCGGTATCGAATATTACCGTCTGGCCGTTTGTGTTTACACTGTTGAAAAATTTTAACACTTTTTTGAATAATTTAATAGTCAGGAGAGGTCCACACTCTTTTCGTGTTATTTTGTCGAGAACTATAGAAGTTTAAATTTGACGAGCAAAGATAGTCAAGTATGGTCTATTGCTAAGGGGTTATTTTGTCCAACTGACACGTGGAATTATAAAATACTTCTAGTCACATTTTATTTGATCTAGACTAGACAAATTTACTAGCTGTTTAGCTAAATGAATGCGATCTATTGGGTGTTTTAACACCATTTTCTAAACACAACGTCTTTTTAATATGCAACTTAGTGCTATAATATTCTCTCTTTAAGACGTTTTCTCAATTATAAATATGCAAAACCACTCATTCACAAGTTTTGGTTTCAACTAAACGTACCAATTTTAAAATGATTTTTTGAGAACCATTATAAAATTAAGTGAATGTTTATGCTATTTGATTTAAGTCTAAACTAATTGCGTAAATAGATGTTCCCAATACATCTTTAAGATGTTGAAATTTTTTATGCCCACTGGAATTAACGTTTAATAACACGAGGCTACACTTCGCAAGTCAGTCACATTTGGTGGTTTGTTAATACGGAGAATCAAACACGAAAACAGATACACGTGCAATGCAGGTGGTGCGTATAATGCAATACTGTATTAGAATAGGTGGGGTTTCTGTATTTCTATCCGGGGGAAAAATTCTGATTGGTTGACGCTTCTGAATGTCTAGAAAAAAATTGTCCATCCTCATATCTGAACAAAGAATTCACACGAAATTCTAGTCATTTCTGTTCTATTAAATACGCGTAGTCAACTCGTCTGGCAAAGTTTGGTAAAATCAACACTAAAATATTTGACTAGCGCAAAATTAACGCCAACACCGTAATATTTTCAACAGTGTATGCTAAGAATTCTAATAGTATTATGTATTAGATAGTTTAGTTCAGTTGAATTTGAATGTTAGATGAGGTAAGAAATAAAAGTGAAGTTGTGGTAGATCTGAAATAATTGTGTTTTATTAATTAAAAACTTTACATTTTCATGTATACCCGTATTAAGTTTTCAGTAGTTTCAACATCTAAACGGGTAAAATATTTATAATTGGTTTGCCATAAAATAAAATTTAATATATTTTTAGTCAATAGGGTGAATAACAAATTTAAAATTTGTTTCGAAATGTGAAAAAAATAATATACGGAGGCATACACGTTAGTGCTAAAAAGTGATTTATTTTACTGTCGGTATTTTGCGCAAGTTATTTATGTCTGATTGAACTTTCAGGCTTGATTTAAATGATAGGGCAATTAATTCTGATTGCTTAAAAGATATATTGTGCTATTCTATTTAAATTGTCCGGAATTAGAATTAAACCTTTTTTTTGTTTTATTTCAAGGAATTATTTGTCCAATTTCAACGATTCCTTTAATAATAAATGCCGTTATAATTTGCATAAATTCCACTCGACATATTCCCCAGATAGATAAATTTCCCGTTGCAATATGTGCTGCATTTACTCCATTTCGAAATCTACACCGTACTTTACAGGGCCTTCGCGTTCGGAAGAGGTCGGTCCATGGGACATTATTAATCCCGACCGTTGCGGGCAAACAAAACGAGGATAAGTGTTCGCCGCGGGACCGGGTCCTTGCTCGGATAAATGGGCCCGTTTTTGTCCGAAATTCGATAAAACCGAACACCGGACAATCTGTACTTATCACCGCTGACAAATTAGGATCAGGTCGATTTATAAATACTGTGGCACGCAGATGGGGCGGGTAATGCGACGTTGTTGCGGGAGTTCGCGGTTTTAGTCGTTCGTGTGGATACGATCCGAAAATCTAATGGGATTAATTTGGAGTTAATTTCGTATTGGACGGTTTAAAATATAAAGAAGCTATTGTATTTTTATATTTTTAAGAACGTGGAGATAGAAAATCATAAAGATGTTAACCACTGTGTCCGAGAATCTAAAATATATATAAATATTTAGATTTAATGGAATATTAAATTGATGTTTAGTTACCTGGATGAGAGAAGGTAGTTCGTTGGGGTCGGGGATCCTCGCTCTGAATCGCTGCTCTTGACTGCCGGTGTCCTCCAAGGGTCAGTATTTGGACCCATTTTGTTTTCACTCTATACATTCTCACTGATGCAATGTTTGAGTTTCAGCAGGTATCATTAATATGCTGATGATACACCAATTTATTATTCTTTTTGTGAGTCGTCGGTGGGTGATGCCTGTGACCGCTTGAACGCTGATATTCATAATTTAAACCAAATTTCAAAGAGAATGTCATTGTATTTGAATCCCACTAAAACTGATCCCATTCTATTTGGCCCGAGAAAAACTCGATATGATGAAGCTTTTCGTAATAAAATTAATATTTACGTTGATGGCCAAAAAATACATTTAAAAAATTGTGTGAAAAGCTTGGGAGTATTAATTGATTCGGATTTAAAATTTACTCGATTTATTCGAGCAGAGATATGTTGAATCTGGGAACAAAACGACTATTATGCGAGTCGTTGGTTTTGTCGAATGCTAATTGCGATGCGCTCTACGGTCCTTTCGTTTTAAGTGCTTGCATTCGCAAGTTACAGAAGCTTCAGATCTCGTGCGTTCGCCTGATCTTTGGAATTAGACACCGAGAGCATGTATCGCATGTATTTCATAACGTTTTAGTCTCAGGTAAGCCGCCGTATTTATTTAACAAAGATACAGGACTAACGTGCATGATTTGAACATTAGGTTGAAGGGTACACTTACTCCACCTCCACACGTCACGGAATTCTTTAAGAGATCATTTACTTATCAAATAACACGTCTTTACAATAATATCCCTACGCAGTGTAAGCTTTCGAGATCAATCCTTAGTTTCAAAAGAAAAACATTTTTGCATTTTTTCCAAAGACAAATCCTGTAACCGATACAGTCTTTAAAGCCTAATTGAAGGTTGAGCGGGCTGGCAATGGTGGTCTGATGGCTTGTGCTTCTGCTGTTTCGTTTTACTTTACATATTTGTTAGTGTTCGATGTTTGAATAAACTTTTCTTGCTCTCTTTCTTTAGTAGTAAGATTTATTGATGGGTGAGTGGAAGAGCAGATGCCTCCCAATTTTTGGGGGCATTCTTAACTCCACCATGTTTCTCCTTTTGTTATATTACTTTTGTTTAGATTATATGTAAAAAGCTGTACAGGAGACATAAAGTCACTATTATTATTATTATTATTATTATTATTCTACTCTGGTAGTCAAATGGTCATAATTTTGGAAATGTTGTATATTGGGATATATGTAGGCGGATTAGATCTATAATTTAAAAATAATATGCAATATACAGGGTGTTCCAAAAGTTAGCAGTGCATCCAAGTTATGTTTTTCTTAATGGAACAACTAAATGGAACTGTATTTTTATGGCATTTTTGAAGGTGTAGTCTAAAAACCAGAACAATTTTATTTGGGTTCCTTATGCCTAAATTTTATACTTTATGAGATATTTCAATTTATTTTAATTTAATTAATTTAAAAATGCCATGTAAAAAAATATAGTATCTCGAAAACGAATTAATTTAGGGAAGGAAATTGAAAACCGTCGAAAAATGTCTAAACAATTAACCGTAAAAATGCCACTGTGACAGGGGCTCATGGTTCATTGTGGAGGAATCACCATACAAGTAGAAGAGGGAATAAAAATGTGAGTTTCCGCCTAGCAAGCGTCTTTAGCATTTCTTCAAGAGCAAATTCATTTTCATCAGTATCGCGCCTCAAGATTATTTTCGATTTTTCCCTAAGAGATCACAAATTTAGAGGCACGTTCTTTAGAGGTCATACAACAATTCTCACTCAGCGACCGTGGCGTAAGTCAATCACCGCCGTAAGCATGGCGTTCATTCAAGCATGTTATCTGTTCGTTGTTGCAATAAATTGCAAATCATTGAACTAACGATGAAGAAGGTATCATTTAATACTTTATTGCGTTCATTTCGCGAATGATTTTACGAAAATTGTGCGTAAAAACAAAGAATAGATATTCGTTCATGTTCATATTATTAACAAAATTATTTATTGAACGTATGAATATATAGTTACCATAACAAATATTATCCATAGACTAATGTACAATTGATTTATTATAATAATAAAAATTAATTTATTTTACTAACGAATCTTGTTATGACTTAATCAAAGGTTGTAAACAATAATGTTTTGTCTTAACAATGACACATTTCGTTCTGTCGATGAAAATCAAATAAACATTTTTAAAATGTCAGTGATTAAAGTTATTGATTGTTTATTGATTTTGGTTTTTTTTTTACAGGTAAGCTGCATTTTCTGGTTGATGTTGAACAATAACGATAAGCCATGTAAGTTAACCATTAAAGTTCACGGTTTTGATATATTGAAAAATTTACTTCGTTTCTTCTAGAACGAATTCTTTCAGATTATTTATTTATATGAGTAGTCTACCAGTCAAGATGAGGGCTAATTGCTTAATTTTAACATTTTGTTTAAAATGTCCAAGTTTTGCCCATGGAAGTATGATATATATCTTGTGCGATGGTGTGTGCAAACTTCTCCATTCCGTTCTATTCATACCGGTTCTCCAACCTGACCCTCACCTCCATCAGATCTCTTTCCACCGCTTCGAACCATTTCGTTCTTGGTCTTCCCCTCGATCTTCTGCCTGATATGCCTCCCTCCAGAACCTGATTTGTTGGCCTCGAGTCTGGTAGCCTGGCGACATGTCCCAGTCATCTGATTCTTTGGGCCCTTATCACTTTAACTGTTGAGGGTTGACCATATATTTGCATGAGTTCTTTATTAGTTCTTCGTCTCCACTGATTATTCTCTCTCACCCTTCCCCATTCCCCTCATATATTTTCCTCAGCACCCTCTTTGGTTAATATTCCACAGTTCACTAGCATATGTCACCACTGGCCTGACAATTGTTTGTAGAGTTTACTTTTACTTTCTCGTTACCTACTTCAATCTAAACATTCTTCCTCCCCCTGCTAAACATCTCATTCCTTTTGATATTCTTTTTTGTATTTCCATTCTTTTTTCTCCTTTATTTGTCATGGTTACTCCCAGATAGTTAATTTGCCCAACTTCTTCACATTTGTATTGTGTCCCATCCTCTGCTATAAATTCAAGCGATCCATTTTGTGGGTTTTGGGTTTCACGTAGCTTCATGTATTTCGCCTTCTCCTCATTTATTTTCAATCCTTGCTCTTTTGCTCCCTGCTCTATTATTTTTATTACATCCATTAACTTTCCCTTGTTTCTGGTTAAAATTACCAAATCATCCGCATATGCCAAAATAATATGTCCATTCACCTGCACCTTGTAATCTGTCTTCCTTAGCGTCATTTTCGCTAGCCTTACCAACTTTTCCTGAATGCCTAGCTCCTTTAGTGCTTCATATACTTTTGCCTCTTTTTGTTTTTCACATGCTTGCTGGTATTAAGCATAAACTAACAGAAAAGGAATAAAGGAATAAGATAATATCTAGAAAATGCGCCTTGGATTGAAGACATCGCAACTGAGTCATCTAAAAAGATTAATTTTGTAGTGATGATTGTACTGACATTCAAGCATATTTCTTGTGTTTGCGGTTTTTATTCCAATTAGTGCGGCTTTGTATTATGCATTTAAAAGTTATTTAAATTTTGAGTATTCAGAGCATTTGGATCTTTGTTTGTTTGAAGTTCAGCTCATCGACAACCACCGATCTAGTAGCTGCATCCGCAACAACGGAGAAGTTTATTTATAAATCACAGGCTCCTCGGTTCTTCCGCAAACACGGTGTTTTTTTTTGAAACGACTTAATGCCAGATGTCGCGGCTAGACTGACGCGTGTTTTATGCCGTCGTCAAAGCTGGATTTTATTACCGACTTGCCGTTCTGAATCGAGATCTACAGCTTGCAGTTCATATTAATCGCCTTTGCGTGTTAATAAGCAGTGATTCTTCGACTGGGTGTTGGTTACAAACTTTACGGGAACACCTAGTAAGTAACTGGCGGATTCTGGTGGCGTTAGAAAATTATATGAGGCGATTATCTGTAAGACTAATGTAGTTCAATTACATATTATATTTGTGGGTTTGAATTACATGCGGTTGTTTTTCAGGTAATGTTTCGTTTTAAAATTCTATGATTTCTTTCTCATTTCCTATAAAAGTTATTTAGATCCAGAAGTTTTTGTACTCGATTGTTTATTATGAATATCGGAGTAGTCGCAAAAGTTGTTGTAAATATCAACAAAACTGGGTATATTACATAAGGGAGTTTGTAATGCACGAGAGTTCCCAAGTTTATTATAAGATTAAATGCATAACATGTGTTAAAATTAAATATTTGCTTAATATCTCTTGTGCATCTTCCATGTATCATTCTGTTGGTAACCACAGATTACATCCATTATAGTTTGTGTTTAATTATTGCAAGTGTTTCAGCGCAGATTTCCGCAACTTTATGATTTTCTGTTTACTTGCAGTTGCGGTTATAAATAAAATCTATCATAAACATTATTCTTTTTACCTTCTATATTATAGCTATAACTGACGCAAAATTACACTTAGGCACACAATAATCCATATTAGGTAGCCCTTTACCTATTTTTAAATGTCTCTATAATAATTTAGGAAAATCAGAATTTTAAAATCCTTAATAAAATTTATGGTATAATAGATTATCATATTAAGGACTAATAAAAAATTGTAGATGTACTATTGCCGTATCCTGTATATAGAGCATTCCAAATGTTGGAGGAGGTAATGGTAATGGTTTGTCTGGATGACAGGTGTTGCAGCGTGTGTGTTTATGGAAGTCTTTAATAGCCTGCATCATGAAATTATTAATTTATATTTAATATTAATTATTGCTTGAAAACATTGAATTTAGACGTTGTACTTAGGTGTCGTACCTTAGCCAATGTATATGGAGTTGAGATTACATCGCCATGGCAGACCGTATGATGGAGTATTCCACATAGATTTATTCTTGGACCATTGTTCTTTTTGATTTATGTAAATGACCTACCAGAAATTATCACTGGCTTGATTTTTTTTTATGCTGGTGACACATCCTACGTTGTTCAGGAGGAAAATTGTGAAAAGGGCACATCTGATAACCGAATTTTTCCGTTATCATGATGATAATTAGGACATCTACCAAGTTTCTGGGCCTTACCTTTGAGGATACTTTTACTTGGAATGAGCATTGTATCAACTTCACAAAAACTTTCTCCAGTAAATGCTATGTCTTCCGCTGCTTACGATCACAAGTAGCCGTGGAAAGCCTTATTACTTTATATTATGCAGAAGTGTACTCGAGGCTGCAATATGGAATACTGTTGTGGGGCTCATCCCCAGCTGCTCATAGAGTGTTTCTATCCCAAAAAGCTATTGTGAGATCCCTTGTGGGTGCTAATTATACAGAGACGTGCAGACTAATATTTCGTAATTTGGGTATTTTACCCCTTGCCTGTTATTATATATATCTTATATATTAGAAGTTGCAGGACGTGTCTACAAGAACAAGAGCGCTTTTGTTAAAAATGCAAAGTATTATGAATATTTTACACGAAGTAGGGAAGATTCCCTGGTATTGCTCTCACGGTTACGGGTTTGGGTTTGAAAAGTATGGGCATTAAAGTTTTTAATCAATTGCCAAGAGAGATTAAATTAAACTCTACTTTTAGACGCCTTCAGAATAGCCTGAAAAAATTTCTATCATCTCACAGTTTTTACACAAGGAAAAGAGTTTTTTTTAGTTATAATTTAGATGTGGTTTAACCGCAGTTGCATTTCAATAATTCTTGTTGTTTTTGCATCTTTGTATTTTTCTATTATCTGTTCTTTTTTTTTTTTTTGACTTGTTACATACACTATTTGTGTCTGAATAATTAAATAAAATTATTATTGTTATATTTGGCACAGCAACTGATAAGCACACAGTAAGAAATTTGTAACGTTAGAACTACACTACGCCGAGTGCATGGAGGTCTCTGTAAATAGGGTAATTTTTTTAACACTCAGACTAGTGTTAATAGTTAGAGAATATTTAACTATGCCTTAGTGTCAATATAGAATGTCACTACTAGTGCGAATGTTACTGCTTCATAACTTCATTGTGTTTACCTAAATTTTTAGTGTAGATGGTCAGGCCACTACTAGTGTGAATTAAACAACATCTATAGTGATTGTTAACTATAGAAAGAGGTAATTTTCTCTATGAAATGTTTTATCAATACTATCTGTAACGGAAGAAAATTAATTCAAGTTGATTATTTTCTTATAAATGAAGCAATGACCGTATTAAGGCCGTTTTACACCTAGCTATCATTGTTAATACAGCATTTATATAGCATAAACGTAAACTCAAATATTGTAATTAGGTAAACGAATGGACAACACATTAAAGTAGTTTTTTAAACATGTTGACCATCTTACTATCGTTGCTATCAGGTGTTCTTTTACTGACGATGTAGTAACTCAACACTGCCGCACTTTGTTAATTAGATAATTGATAAAAATGTCGACCGATTTACTATTTTCCATTCTGATGGTATCTTCCACAAGTTTTTTTTTTAATATTTCTCTGCTTCTATAAAACTATATGTATAAATGTGTTGTCTATAATATATAGACAATTATTCATCTTCATTTTACTGCAGCACGTATGTACAAAAATACTAAAATACACAGCCTAACAAACGTATTGGCGTCTAGTGTGCCTCTGGTCCACTGAAGCACTGAACACTGAACAGTTACAATTGAAGATACGAGTGGATGAAGGTCGCATGGAGCTATGTCGCATTTTGTCGTCTTTTTTGCATGAATCATTGTGTTTTGTACCCATTTTTCACATAGCACCATCGAAAAGTCCAGAAATTCAGGAACACTCGAGTCTTGTGAAAGTATGAAGGGGTTATGTTACACTACTTTTGAGAAAAATTACATAAAAAAACTTAATTTCTGAAAAAGTTTGATTTTGTAACATAAAACCTTCATCCACTCGTGTCTTCAATTATTCTTGCCAATCAGAACGCATCGTAACTGATCAAGTGTTGTTACAGCACGCGAAACCCAATATGCACTCCAAAGAATTGACTATCATTACACTGACAGAGTATATATTTTTACTCTGCCAGTGTTGAATTGCACTAAGTAGTGTGCTAGTGTAATTATTTCACACTAATCTTTTTTTAGTGTAATTATGTATACTATTTTTTTAGAGTTAAATCAATGTGTATAAATACACTACAGTTTTAACTCTACATGATCAACCCTAACACTAAGAACATTAACACTGGCGCTATTTCTTACTGTGCATATAAATGCTTGGACTTTATCAAAACCCTTCAAATCGCTTCTAAGTTTTCTTATTAGAACATGCAGTTTTGAATGTGTATTTGGAAATTGTTATGGAAGTTATTAGCTGTATTTATTTTTCACCTTTGATTAGTTCATTTTTGTTAAAGTGAACAAAGCGAAACAAAGCAAAAAACTGAAGTGATCGAACCAACGACATTAAGAAAACGAACCAATTCACATGGTTTATGTTAGCTTCCTACCCATTTCTTGAACTGATCAATTAACCTAGATTTTCGGTTACTAGAGGGGCAGGAGGTGAGTCTGGTTAATTCAGTTTGGTCATTTTATTAAAACAAAGAAACATAACCGACCAGATTTTTTTAAACACTGAACAAACCAAAATGACGGAACACCTAAAACGAATACACCTACTGTAACAAAGATAACTATTAAGGCGTCGGCTTTAAGCTTTATGTAGTAAAGAGTGTCATGACGGATAGACTTGAGTACATTTAGAAAAAAGTGAAAAATTTGATCGAAAATATTTTGTCTAATATGTAAACTAACGGGGTACCTAATAAAAGATCTTTAGCTTTTGGATAAACCGAAATAAAATTTTATTTTTTCGGAGTAAATATCTTTTACAAATAGGTTTGTAACACAAAACACATATTGCTATTTAATTGCAATCCTCAGCCGCGTGAATGATATCTGTAACAGTGCAATCTTTTAATTACATATAATATTCAGATTTTTTTCTTTAATTTTGCAAATTGCTAGAGGAATGTGCTAAAACATGCTGATAACCCTCTTATAAAAATAAACCTTATGTACCATTATACCCTTCGATTTCCAGATAATATATTCATATAAAGGATTATGTTTTTATAGCTGAGATTGAAATTAGTTTGCTGAAGGAAAGGTTTAATTAGGTACTAAGTGTATACTGAGGGAACGAGAAATGTTAAATTAACAATTCATCAGATTTTATTGATAACATATTGTTGAGTTAGCCAAAATTATATTTTACTAATAATTCCTTTTTGTTTAATCTTTACCTTTTATTTAATTTAATTTCTTTTTTCTCGGGAATATTAGGTTAAATTAAAATTATAAAGACACTTTAGTTGTATTTTTTGCTACGTATGTACTGTTGGCAATTTTTTCAAACACCATTTGCGGTTTCCTTTTGTTTTGTGTTTCATAAGTATTTTATAACACTAAACTAAAATTGTGGTATAAAGTCCACGCGTCAAAATTTACAGTAATAATCTGACACGTTAAAATTGTAAAGAACGTAGGACATGAAGACGAATATCTAGTATATGTTTGTTATAATTTTAAAACGTTAGATTATAAGTAAAATTTTGAACGCGAGAACTTTACACCTCAATTCTCGTGTTGGTGGTTGAAGAAGTTGCCAATAGGCAATGAAACGTAGGTAGGCGTAGTAACAAATAACGCTAAAATGCTTTCATGAAGACAATATTCCCAAGATAAAAGAAACTAAGTTGTCTAATAAGAAAAACGTAGTAAACAATCATATTCTTTTTTCTCTTATATATATATATTTTTTTAATTTATGTGTTTGTTTGAGCAATGTGTTATTTAATTAATAAAGTGACCGCTATTAAACAAGTAAGGGTTGGGCTAACCAAAATTTCGGTTAATTTAATGTAATTATGATGCTGAAATCACTCTTTTCCCAAACCTAGTCTCCACTTTTCTAAATCGCTGCTCTGATTTAAACATTTTGTCGTAAAGATGGCGCTTCTCCTATTCCACTCTAACAATTTATGCACATTTAATATAAGTAGAATGATAGACATGATTATATTTAATTGAATTAGGCCATGGAGTCATCGATAGTCTATTTTTTTTTGGCTCTTTACATTTCCGTATTCTTACATTACCAGCTTTGCCGCTGGTCACAATTTGTCGGTCCGCTGATCTGCACTGTAATAATATTTTTCATGAGAAAATTAATATTGTATTATTTTAAATTTACTTCGTGTTTATTTATATGCATGTACTTTCTAAATATTCTTGTCCTCTTATCCGTAATCTGTTGGAAAATAAACAAACTGACAATGAGCAACTTAATAATACTTCCTGATTAATAAATTTGGAACATTATACATTTAAGCGAATTCCCCTCTATTTTCAAAGTATCAGAAGCACATTCCATGGTGGTTAATTACCGCCTGTACAGCAGTGGTTCCCAAAGCGCGTCATAATAATCACAATTTGTCGTCCTTTCTTTAGTACAGCACTCCTTAATACCTACACGCGCTTTAGCAAAATGCAGTTTAAAAAATTCATGGAGGTCTCGACATCAGTCTTCTCCGGCTCAACGGACGAATACAACTCCGCCTATGCATTTCACTTTGTATTCATTCGGTGCTTAAGTTATGTCCTATCGTCTCCGGTAATAAACCCGGAACGTCGGTGCACTCGGTGACTGAATACCGACGCGAGAGATGGAATTTTAGATTGCGTCTTAGAAACATCCCCTTCCTGCAACGTCTATCCCCAAACAACGCACGGAAACCATCGCTTTTCACACGCAACTTCCTCGGTTTTTACGAGGGTTGACGGGAGCCCTGTTTTATCGCCTTTAACGCGAGGGGGCGCTGGAATGGTTGCGAAAGTATGCAAGTTTAATATTTTCTTCGACGTGGATTTATTAGGTAGAAGTCGCGTTGTGTCTACGTGCCTCGCGCGATTCATTTGGAACGAAATTTGACAGGTCTTGCGAAGCTGCATCGCGGATTTATGAGGGACCTTTCGAGATGAAATTGTGGGACTTTAATTTAAGATGCACGTTTTTGTTTCGAATAATTTTGTGAACGCAGTGGTGTAGTTCATCATCGTCTTAAACTATAAATAATAATAAGTTTAACTATTAAAAATAACTTTTGTCGTATAGATTTACACAATTTTTTTAAAGTATGCTGTTATATACATACACAATACAACTGTTTTGTCGCATAGCGGCTTTGTCAGATACAAATAGATACTGTAAACAAGTTCCTACAAACCTTATTTTAATTATCTATAAAAAAGCCTATACAAAAAATTCTGCAAGATTACTATTTGTCTTAAAAATTTGACTGTACCTTAGGGAAACATATGCAAACCTTCACAACACATATAAAAATCTACAAACATACAACATACCTAAGAGAAATAAAACTTTTAGCGAACAGTTTTGAATTAAGTAAGACATATCAGTAATTAATTTAATAACCGGATTGTTTACAGTTTTATTTTTTTAAGTAATGTTAACATTACCGTATGAATTTACAACGCAAACATAAGTACATACTTTAAATTTCTGTTACGGTTACTTAATTTTCTTTAATGCGTTCATTTACTTATCTCATCGCGTAGTTTTTGTATGTGTTAATTCATAACCGTAAAAGAGGAACAACTGGATTTGATAAAGCTTACTTACGGGAACGTAGTAGTTGTGTATTTCTAATTCAAAACACGTCTCTAGTAGCAGTAATATAGTTTATGACAAGGGCGTGGCTTATTTTCTTTAGGTTTAGTTACAGCTCCATGAAAGTATCGATTATTTTCTATTGATATCTATCGGTTTCTCAAGCGAGTGTTACGGTCAGGTGTATAACAATAAAATTAAGTTTAAGTAAAATTTCTTGTAGTATATGATAAATTGGCAGGGTAGAAAACAACACATTTAATCGCTCATTTTTTTATAACGGTTGTTTCAGCGATTTTGTGCCACCCACACTGATAGGAGGGTTGTTTCATCCAAAGAAGATCGCCCAAATAGGAACGGATAAATATTTTTTAAAACTAAGAAATAGGTTAAAAAAATAGTTCTTAAGTTTAAAGTAGCTTTGCTTCTGGTCAAGTTATTTACTGAGTTAAAGTGAAACTGTACAGGGTTTTCCACGAAAGTGGCTAGTTAGAAGTTTTCCAGCTTAACAAAATTCCTCAGTTTTAAAAATTTGGGGTTTGCAACAACTTGGCACTTACTTTTTTTCTAAAATATTTCCAACTTTTTTGCACTTCCGGTTAATCCGAAGTCGCCATGAATTTTGTTATTTTAAATAAACACCCTATATATTATTATATTTTTGAATTTACCATAAAATTTTGTGACGATTACTACTAGGGTTTCCTATACCTATCTTCAACTGTTTTTGAAATATTGCGGTTTTTCATAAAATTTTGACATTTACATCGTTATGTGTAATTGATTGATTCGCACTTGGTTTAAGTGTCAGAAGTCTCCCACTTCAAAATTAACAAGTACTAATATTGTTTTACCAAAACGAGGAATTTATTTTCGGCTAATATGTCTAATAAAATTCAGAAAACTTGGAAATAATACAGTACTACCAATCGGTGTGAAATTTAATTCCACATTCAAAAATACAAAAATATGGTGGTTTATTTGAAGAAATGTTGCAACTTTCAAGATTTTTACATACCCTGTATAATTCCAATGAATTTTTGAAATGTTTAATTATATATACAACCATAAAAACAATCTTTACAAAAACTAAAGACAAGATAGCAATTTTGGACCAAAGTGATGTGGTATATAATATTCCTTGTCGTGATTGTCCAGGTTGTTATATTGGTCAAACTTCTCAAATGTTAAAAAATAGAATAACCCAACATAAAAGTGATAGTCGTATAGGTAGGTAACATTTAAAAAATTTAGAATGCTTAACTTAACTCTCATGTTTTCAATCTTTCTCTATCTGCAAGTCAGTTAACTGAATTCTCCGACATATTTGATTAACCTAACCGTCGCTTCAATTGACAGTTAACCTACAGTCATCCAATTAGTACTTTTAACCGTGAATTTATAAATCGCACTTTTAGATTTTACCGGGAGCAGATTGATTGAGCATGCCGAAAACCTATTCCATTTATTAGTGTTGTGTTAGTTTTATTCATTTTGTTATAATTATATCTGATAGAACTATCTTAAGTTGATTCATTATGGAAAAATTTATTGTTTTGTTTGTTAGCGTAAGTAATTACATGGTTAAAAAACAGGGGTACTGTTTGTTACCCACCTGAACCACTCCTTAAGATTTACTATGTATTGATTAATTTATCTAAGTAAAGGCATTATTATTTTCGTTATTATATTCAGTTATATCGTCAACTCACAAATATCCCTATGTATTCATAATATCGCTACCTATCTCTCCATTTAATTTCTATTAAAAAGTTCCTTAATTGCAAACGATAAAAGGACCTCTTACTCACGTTATCAATAATACCAATACCTTCAGATAAATACAACACCATTGACGATCATTTTCTACCAATTTAATCAAGCGATCGGGCTTTTCCGCCTACTCGTCAATAAAAGAAATATATAATACCACAGAGAGAATCTAATATACAATACTGAGCTTCCCGTCCAAATTTCACGGAAGGAAGTACGCCAATAGCAAAAATCTCCGAAGCCACTTACAAGAAGAAGGCAACCTTCCACCGTTGCGTAAGTTATTGACTATCCATCGTACGTTCTCGTTATCCACTTTTCGACTGTCGTCTTTCTTTAGAACTGCGTCCTTCCGTTTCGCGATAAAAATCACCGTTTCTGCCGAATCGTTTTCTTCCGTAGATAATAAACGGAGGCTGCGACGATGGGTCCTTTTCGGGGCTGTACAATGGAATCCGCGGATCGACTTCTTTTGATACGCCTACATTTAGCCTACACAGTTAATTCACGATTTAGGTATTCACAATATACGGATCTTGGTATTGTGCCTACTCGTGGATGATATATCGTTCTGTATAAAAATTTAATAAAAATAGATTCCGGTGTGTTAGAGAATTTTGTTTACCAATTTTTTGTGGCAATAGGCTATGCTGCAGATGTCGCAGAATTATTCTTACTACCAACTGTAGGAAGAGGAATAACACATAGTGTCTAGATGCCTCTCTGCATTAAGGTAACTGCGCCAATTGTCGACACTACATATAAGCCCAGATTTTAAAGTTTGTTTCCCCAAAATGTTTACTATTCAGTACATGTATCAAGTTTCTGGGTAACGTCAAATTGCCATTTTTACGCTCATTGTTACACATCTTAATAGACATAAATGTTATTCTTCATAGTTATGAACAAACTGAGTTAATGTTTAATGATATAAAAAGTACAGCAGTTATAATACTCAGTCAATACTACAGATTTATTAGCCAACTAGTTTCGGCTAAATAGCTATCTTCAGAACCAGGTCAAGATTGTTTTTTTACCTTTGATCTTGACACGATTCTGAAGATGGCTATTTAGCCGAAACTAGTAAGCCAATAAATCTGCACTATTGATTGAGTATTGTACCTGTTGTTTTTTATCATTAAATGTTATTATGTTTATAGCTCTAATGTCTTGCGTAGTTGAAGTATACAAACGCATTCTTAAAAATAGGTTGGAATGGTGGCTGGAAGCTTTCGTAGGTTCTTTCAAGTGGGCAGTATGGATTTAGGAAAGCTAGTGACACTACTGATACCTTAACGAAGCTAACTACTGATATGAACGTAAATCTTTCTAAGAATGAGACCACATGTGTTATATTTTTGGACCTCAACAATGCGTACGGATGTGTTGATCACACAAAGAAATTGATTGGTGTAGGTCTACCCAATATTACCACAGAACGTATTACGGATTATTACCTGTAAAGATAGGAATAATAGGATTTTTATTAAGTCAAATACTAATTTTACATTCTCCATGTTTGTAGCCATCTTCTAATATACTAAACGGCCGATTTCTTGGAAATATTGGCTCAATAAAAAACAACTAATTACATGTGGCAAGACGTTTCGACAAAGAGTCTAGCCGGTTAAGCATATTTTATTAGTTTGTGGTAAATAATTGATACATATGCACATATATATATAATTGGTTTTTATTTTTTTTTAACTATGTTCCACCAATTCAACCCATTTGTAACTTTAACATGTAGTAGCTAACCAATGAACAAATAAAATATATATTTTTTGGTAGGTGTCACTTTGGAGCTTAGTATAAAAAATCACTCCCAAAACATATACTTCTCGTTTTTCACAGTTTCCAGTGTCACAAAAATTCTGACAAAATTATATTATAATGAGTTTATGGATAGTCAAGTACAGTTTAAATTTTATAAAGATATCTTCAATAGGTACTGAAAAAAATGTCTACGTTAATGATTGTCACCTCCATTTTTCCCTTACAATAGGGGTTAGGAATGTGAGATTAATTGTATGGCTATTTTAGATGAAGAACAACAAAAAACAAGGTAATAATGCTGTATCAGATGCGAGTGCAGTTTTCATATGCTTAACCGGCTAGACCCTTTATTTGTCTTTCTCAATTGCTTAATATTATTCCATGATTCTGGTCTGTGGAACAGACCTTTTTAAAGTGTAATGTATTTTAAGTACTTAATTGTAATGTGTAATTACTGACGAAATAACAATGACGTTATTATTATACATTTTATATATAAATTTAAAAAAGATGTACTTTGGTAATTAGAATCATGGAACAACATTAAGTCGTTGAAAAAAGACAAATAAATTTGTCGAAACGTCTTGCCACATGTAATTAGTTGTTTTTATTGAGCTAATGTTTCCAGGAAATCAATCATTTAATATGTCAAACACTAATGAAAAAGTTGGCCCAAGATTCCTTTCGCAAGGACTTTTGCAAGGTTCAAGTTTTAGCGCACTACTTGTAATATATACACTTACGAATATCTTTGGGGCTATTAATTGTTGTACAATACGCAGATGACCGTCTTTCTATGGCCAGTAAACGGCTAATGAGCTTACTCTGAATATGTCAAACGCTACCAATAAGCTGGAGAAGTGGTTACAAAATAGTACCATACAGTGGGGGGTCTCTTAAAACTAATGTTGTGTGTTCTTTTCTAAGGCAAGAAAGATACCTAGACAAAATTCGGAAAATGTATCTTTTCAATTCAATCTACTGTTAAATACCCAGGCTTTTCACATTGACAATAATCACAAATGGAGTAGAATGTGCATAACCTAATGAGAAGTATCATGAGAGTAACATGGGGTACTGATTTTAGCAGTTCTACCAATATATGAAGATTATAAAAATTTTGACACACGTCAAATGTGTCATCAAAATTCTCAGTAATTAACACATAATTTCAGCTATAATCGAAATTCTAATAATAGTAATCTCTCAAGCCCCAATACCTTACGTTGAGCACGAAGAGTGAAGATAAATTTAACCTGCGAGGCTGTAGGAAGAACACTTATTGGTGATACAGTCTTTTTGACAATGTACATACTATCCGGCTTGTAGTTTTGTCAATAAATAATATAGTATAGTATATATCTATAAAGCCTATATAATGATAATAATATATCTTATTTCGATCTATTGCATTACAAAAGAGGCAGAAAGATTATCTACTCATTTGAAAAATTTGAAAAAAAAACTACAAATTATCCGAAAAACCATTAACGGAGTAACAAGATATATCCTGTGCAAACAAGTTTTTGCACTTCGTTTAAAACTGTTAGAGGTAGCACAATTTATTAAATAATTTACATCCTAGGAAGGACAACAATTTTTTAAAAGATGTGGTTCTATCGATCAGTTGTAGCATCCTCTGGTATTGTAGTCATGATGTAAAATGTCAGTTGAAAATTCTGATTTTTACTTAAAAGCAAAACAGAGCACCCATAGTATATAGGTATCATGCATTTTCTAAATTTTCTGTACCTTAAATAGATCTCTACAAGATTTATGATAAGGGAGATCAAAAATGATTCGCAGAACTCGTTTCCGCAATAGGAACACACGATTTATGCCTTTGCCGAAACTCCGATAGATAATCAGAAAGGATAATTTACATTGAAAAACTAAATTTTCAGTGCATATATAAGATCGTTCTAGATTACGCTTGCACTCGTATACTCGAATACTTCTGAAAACAACAAATTAATGTATTTCTGCTATTAACTGTAATGATTAAGAGGATTTTTTCCCAAGAAATTTTTTTTCCTCACGCAGGATTCAAACCTACTCAAAGGGGTGCGCCAGGTGCCCTAAGGTTGGACTAGTAGACTGGTCTTGTATCCAGCCACGTATCCCAGCAGCCTAGTCCGCCACCTTAAGATTTAGGTTTTTGTTGAGGTTGTCTCCTCTCGGTCCGTGCTGTTAAGCCAAGACCTCCCATCCCTTTCGAGGCCTGGTTTAACAGTTGGGCTTTCGGTAGCCGAAAGCAACAATTGGCATCGTTTTAGAACCCTGTGCAAGCCCTTAGTCACGACACAACAGCTCGGGCGAGGGGAGAGTGGTTCACGGCAACGGTGTTCATTCACCCTGCTCCGATTTTAAGCAGAGAGAACGAACTTATAGCCGCCACTAACCATCTCGTCTTGAGCAAATCCTGACAAAATGGCCTTTCCCCTATCCACCACCCCAGGGACGTGCCTGGTAGGTACTTCCAACCCCCAGGCAACACCTATAACTGCTGTACAAACAGAGGCAGGAGAACTATCGCTACTTCTGCGAAGAAGGCATTTGGTCGCAAAATGCATTATTAAGTTACGAGCAAAAGGAACGTTATCAATTTTAGGAAAATAAATGTTTTATCGTTAGAAAACCTAACAAACAAATACTGGATAAGGAAGAAATCGGCAATTTTGGCATCAGTTTTCCGATTTATGGTAAGACTTGAATTCATTATATGTTCCTACGCAGCATCAAGCATCCCATTTTATGCGTACCACCGGGCTTACATTATGGTTTTTCCGAACTACATTGGCTAACCAAATTATGACCTACAAGTGTTTACCTCTATTAGGTTAAAATTGAAGGAGGCGTTAATTATTTATACGGATGGAGCAAGAAACTCCGAGAGGTGTGGTTATGCTTTTTATATCAGCAATACTGGAATGCAGGTGGAGGAGAAGTTTAAGCTAGATCCAGCGGCTGGCGTTTTCACCACAGAGGTATTAGCAATTCTAATATCTTTTTCTATGCGAGGCTTAAGAAACTCCAACAGCACACTTTCACTTTCATAAAGAAGATTAATGAAATTGGGCTTATTAGGTACTATAACTATTGAAGATCATTTAGAAAGAGCGTACACAGGAGAGCCGGAGTATGAAATAACTAGTCTTTCTAAAAGATTTTCATATGTTTGATTTTGTTTTGCAAATCATGGGTTTGTTCCAACATGCAATTTCTGTACGCTTCTCGATTACGTGAACCAATGGAACAACATATTTCAATTTTCGTAAATTTTAAACTTTTGTCTGATTAGTTTACCCGATCAAGGACCATATATACACTGCGTATTGTAACAGGCTTCATACAAACGAGGTTTTTAATTAATTACACTTTTCCTAGAAGCTAGTGTTTGTGTTTGAATAAATAAACATATCTGGATGATGATATTTAGTATTCAAAGTTTTTCTAGAGACGCTCTTTAAAAATTAGAAGCCAAATCTAATTAAACGCCTGCTTTATATTGACACATCTGTACGCATAACTTAGGACGGGATTTAAATGAGCATGGACGATCAGAGCGTTTGTGGTGCTCGTCTATTTCCTCCGCCCATCGAACCGTAATTAACGCTTAATTTCCTAACCTGAATAACATACGGATGTGAGCGCATGTACAGGTACATTACACGTTTCATGTAAGTACGTAAACGCAGTACGTTAGCTGGCGAATTAGCGTCGTCATTGTGCCGCACACCGTGAACGCTTGGACTGAAGCTAATCACCACCTGCGGCCGTATGCATGTAGTGGCGCTAACGCGACAGTTCATAATCGTTGGGACTCGCATAGTTCGACAGTCAAATGCTCGCCGCTGGCGTCCTATTAATTAACAAATTGCCGGCAATTTTGTGACGTACCACCGGCTTATGCGGTTAAGGAAACATTTGATAGTTTCTCTCAGCATATTCGCAATTCATCACTGTATTATTTTACAAGTTTTTTAATCGTTTGTCCATATTCAATATGCGCATCGTATACTTTCACAATTCGGACGCAAAGATCTGTTACAGTAAAGATTATTCCAACGCACTGTATTATTGTATATAGCAAGGAAATATACAAAAATAGAAATATCATCGTAGAGAGATTAACGCAAGGGAAAGTAAAGGAGTAATATATAGAACATCTAGAACAATATGTAAGCCGGATGGATGAACAGCTAGACATACACGAGTGCTGGACGCAAATAAGAAAAGGTGTGATCGACGCGGCAGAGAAACATTTAGATAGCGGAGATAAACCCATAAGGAATGAATGGTGGAGCAGAGAGTGCGAACATGCAGTGGCGAAGAAAAACGAGGCGTGGAAGGAGTGGTTGAAAGACGGAGTAGAAGAGGAAAGAAAAAAATATGTTGATCACAGACGAGAAGCCAAGAAACTAATACGAAACACGAGAGAAAAATGGATAGAAAATTAAATGAAAAAATTAGATGAGGAAGGAAGAAATACGAACTCAAAAAAGTTTTATCAAATGATAAATAAATGGAAGAATAATAATGAGATTTGAGTAAATAATATAAAAAATAAGTCAGGCATTGTGACAGAAAATTAGGAGCAGACGAAAACAGCATGGGTGGAACATTTCAAACTACTATTAACAGAGCAACATATAACTCAAGTTGGACCAAGTACGGCTAATGGAAGTCACCCAGGAGTAGATGAAAAAGTAACCAAAAAACCAACAAAAGAAGAGATATTTCAAATAATAAATGAAAGTAAAAACGGAAAGGCTCCAGGAGACGATGGAATGTGTCGAGTTAATTAAATATGATGGAGAATCGCTGGAAGACAAAATATATCACCTAATACTAGAGATATGGAGAAAAGAAAAAATGTCAGCCGATACATAAAAAAATGAGATGGTATGCAATAACCGTAGAGGCATCACGCTTTTAAGCACGGTCTACAAAATACTAACAACATTAATTCAAAGAAGGCTAACAAACATTAAAAACCTAATAGAGGATTACCAGTACGGTTTTCAAAAAGGAAAATCCACTGTGGATGCGATACACAGTCTTAAACAGATAAGAGAAAAAGGAAACGAATACAAGATAGGATTGGAAGTAATGTTCATAGATTTCAAGCAAGCAGACAACAGCTGATGAGAATCTTAGAAGAATTAGGTATTCCTGCTAAGCTTAAAAGATTAATAGCGTTGACACTCAATGAAACAAGAGCAAAAATAAGATTCAGCACTGGCCAAACAGAGGAATTCCGAATCAATAAAAGGGTAAAACAAGGAGACGCTTTATCGGCTACATTATTCAATCTTGTAATAATAATAATATGGTGGAGAATCGCTGGAAGACAAAATATATCACCTAATACTAGAGATATGGAGAAAAGAAAAAATGTCAGCCGATACAGAAAAAAATGAGATAGAATGGTATGCAATAACCATAGAGGCATCACGCTTTTAAGCACTGTCTACAAAATACTAACAACATTAATTCAAAGAAGGCTAACAAACATTAAAAACCTAATAGAGGATTACCAGTACGGTTTTCAAAAAGGAAAATCCACTGTGGATGCGATATACAGTCTTAAACAGATAAGAGAAAAAGGAAACGAATACAAGATAGGATTGGAAGTAATGTTCATAGATTTCAAGCAAGCAGACAACAGCTGATGAGAATCTTAGAAGAATTAGGTATTCCTGCTAAGCTTAAAAGATTAATAGCGTTGACACTCAATAAAACAAGAGCAAAAATAAGATTCAGCACTGGCCAAACAGAGGAATTCCGAATCAATAAAAGGGTGAAACAAGGAGACGCTTTATCGGCTACATTATTCAATCTTGTAATAGAGTACCTGACAAAGAACCTAAACAAAGGAAATATAAGAGGGGCACAAAATAATTGGATACGCGGATGACTTAGTTATAGTAGCAAAGCAAAAGAAGATACTAGATGAGATATACGAAACAGTGAACTCCAAGAGAAATGTCTGGGAATGTTTCTGAAAAAGTGTCAGTAAATTTAAATACCTGGGAATAACTGTATCCAGAACAGGGAATAGAATAGAAGAAATTAAGGAAAAGATACGCAAATAAAAAGACATTTATGAACAGGCAGATTTCAAAAAGAACTAAACTAAAAATGTATCTGACTTTGTTAAGACTTATACTAACGTACGCCGCTGAAACCATGATAATGACGAAAGAAGGAGCAAAAATGTTGTTAATTCAGGAGCGGAAAATGATAAGAAGAATGTTGGGGGAGTATTGCTGGAAAGTGGAGTGTATAGAAGACGAGCTAATAATGAAATAATGAAAAAACTGGGTGGTAAAAATGTATTAGGACGTATAAAAATGTTGAGGATAAAATGGTTGGGACATATATACAGGAAAAAAAACTAGAGGAAAATGTGAGGGCACTGACGGAGTGGAATATGGACTGGAGAAGGGCGAGCGACAGACCGCGAATGAGATGGATGGACGAGGTGGAAGAGGATCTGAAGGAAGTGGGAGTTAAATCTAGATGGAAGATATTGGTGCAGGATCGTAAGAGATGGAAGGAAATAGGGGCGAAAGCAAGAGAGATCGCGTGGATGGTTTAAGGTCAAGGATCTGATTCGGCCAATAAGAATCTGGAAATTTCTAACGAGCGGCGAAGCTCCGTGAAGCCATATATATATATATATATATAGAAAAATACATACAAATGTCGCTATTGACAGACATCAATGTTTCGCCTTTTGAAGGCTCGTCAGTGCCAATTCTGCGACATTTGTATGTACCGCACAAGGCGTATATATAGCTACTAGATGTAATTAATACTGAATGAGTGTGAGATGTTACGAACTCATTATTTTTAAAGATATTTTGCTAATTTTCCAATATAATATGTACAAATATGTTCTGATTAGAACACAAATTCGTAATATTATTTGGAGTAAGCACTAAATTTTGCGCTATGCGCTAATAAATGAATTAAACGTAGAAAAATACATACAAATGTCGCTATTGACAGACATCAATGTTTCGCCTTTTGAAGGCTCGTCAGTGCCAATTCTGCGACATTTGTATGTACCGCACAAGGCGTATATATAGCTACTAGATGTAATTAATACTGAATGAGTGTGAGATGTTACGAACTCATTATTTTTAAAGATATTTTGCTAATTTTCCAATATAATATGTACAAATATGTTCTGATTAGAACACAAATTCGTAATATTATTTGGAGTAAGCACTAAATTTTGCGCTATGCGCTAATAAATGAATTAAACGTAGAAAAATACATACAAATGTCGCTATTGACAGACATCAATGTTTCGCCTTTTGAAGGCTCGTCAGTGCCAATTCTGCGACATTTGTATGTACCGCATAGCGCATAGCGCAAAATTTAGTGCTTACTCCAAATAATATTACGAATTTGTGTTCTAATCAGAACATATTTGTACATATTATATTGAAAATTAGCAAAATATCTTTAAAAATAATGAGTTCGTAACATCTCACACTCATTCAGTATTAATTACATCTAGTAGCTATATATACGCCTTGTGCGGTACATACAAATGTCGCAGAATTGGCACTGACGAGCCTTCAAAAGGCGAAACATTGATGTCTGTCAATAGCGACATTTGTATGTATTTTTCTACGTTTAATTCATTTATTAGCGCATAGCGCAAAATTTAGTGCTTACTCCAAATAATATTACGAATTTGTGTTCTAATCAGAACATATTTGTACATATTATATTGGAAAATTAGCAAAATATCTTTAAAAATAATGAGTTCGTAACATCTCACACTCATTCAGTATTAATATATATATATATATATACTGCATTATTTACAGCTAAGCGCAATATTGTGTTTGTACAATGTATTATTGAGTTAGTGTGCACTTAATTCACTTATAATTAGGATGGAAACGAGAAAACTGTTTTAATGAAAACCAAATGAAGAATAATTCATTTTACAAAGAAATTATTAAAACAGAAATTGATGGTTTGATAACGTTCAGAATTATGTAAAGTGCTTAGTTTACTAATGAACATACTGCATCGAAACGTGAACACCCTTAAATAGTATATAGTGCTATGATATCTAAGGTATGGAATCTATTTTAAAGGCATTCACAAAAAGGTTCTAAACTAAATTATCCAGTAATTCAAAAGTGAGGCGTGTACTCAGTTGCCTACTCTACAGGCGAATTATGAATTTGTTAAAGATAGTTATTTAAAATGAATAATATTAGCATTAGATGCTAAATATTGCTTTATTATAATGTAAACTTTATTTTATATGTTAATTCAAACTGACCTGGTATCTTTTTTATGTTTGTTATATTTTGCTCGGAGAGATTTTGCAGTCTTCGGGGTGTTTTTAATTTAAACGTTTGGCGTATTCCTCTCAAACTATAGAAAATAACGGTATTTTAATGTCGGTTAGCTTTATCTTTCAAAATTCAGGTTGGTCGACCTGTGTGATAACAATCGAAGGCTGTTGACCGTTGAATATGATTTGAATTTTCATTCTGTTGGTGGCTACCAGACACGACGGTTGTCTTAATCTTTCTATAACGTTTTTTGCCACAATTTTAAAAAAATTATCAAAGTTCCAAGAAGTATTACCTAAAAAAATATCGATACAACTCCTGTTTATGTAATCTTTGTCGAATACCTGAAATTTGCCAAGAAAATATCCTATAAAAATATCCTACGAAGATCTCCCGACCAGATTTGCCTTTCCATGCCATTGACCGAGACCGGGGGCCCGTTCCTTTAGAAACTACAGTCCAGTACCAGAGATTGCCAAGCGTCGTGTCCTTTTCAAGTTAGTATTTTCAAGTTAGAATCACCTCACCTAAAACAGAACGGAATTAATTCAGTTCCCTTTCAATTTTAATCAGAAACTTATATATTTTTGTGTAATTTATTTCACCATACGATAATTTGGGGTTAGTTTATAAGAACCGCCATTTAGTTTAGTAGTTTGGTAAATTTTATATGTAAGGGTTGTATAAAAATATCACCGAGTTTGATCTCTGATAAAATAGCTATCTTTAACAAATGACGATAATCATCGTTTGCTTTAAAAATTTAGTATTTGCCGTTTACAGATAGATGGCGCCGTTATTTATTTGATATTTAATTTATTATATGACGTTTCGATAACCTCATTTTAGTCTTTAAAAATGCCAGGAGAGTTTGAAGACGTGTTTTTGTATTAAATATTGTCTTATATAGTATTTTACTGATTCCAATCAACGTACCTTGTGATCATAGAGTCTCAATTGATAAGGAAACATAGAATTTGGGTAAATAAATAAAGATTTAAGCTTGTTTTGGTTTGAAACGTCTCTTTTATTTGTACAGTAAGTGTTTCACATCGATTTTCAATATTTACTTATTTCAAATTTTAATAAACCGAGAAAGGGCTTTGAGGATGCGTCCGTTAGGTGAGAAAATAACTGCCTATTCGTTAATAAGCGTCCGGAGTACGATTCTGACAGACGATCTGGTCCCCTTTGAAGCGTCCCGTGCCACCTAGCAGGTAGGAAGTCACTTTCCACAGTTTTCTTTCACTTACTTAGAGAGGTCGCTGGGTGTATTGAAACCACTAATTTAATTAATTTGATTTTTATTGAAAAAAGAAAAAAAAAATAAAATCGTAAACGGACAAGCTAAATAAAAATAATATAAATTTGAATATAATATTAAATTAGTATCGAAGTAAAAAAAAATAAAATTTGGAAATCCCGGGCATTGTGTTCTGAAAAACAGAGCAATAGATAAACTTATATATAAAAATTCGCCAGAATTACTAATAAGCCTCGCCGTCCACTCTTATACAATGTGTAACGGAAATACAATATACGTTTTGAAGAACACGAAAGACATTTAATACTATTGGAATACTAGCGGCTGTGGGATATTATAATGAATCTACTAAGAACAATTGAATATTGCCAAAAGGTAGAAACGTTGAAGATCACTTTTTTTGCAGCAATAATTGCTAACAAATAATTATAATAAATATTATGAAATACTAAATACACCGAAAAAAATACCTTTGAGTATAAGGTTGGGATATGGAAAAACTATGAAATACTAAATAGACGGAAAAAAATATTTTTGAGAGAGACGGAATTCCGTTGAAACATCAGGAACAATGAAAATGAATTAAAAGGAATTAAAAAAAATGGCTACTAATCTGAAGAGTTATTTAAATTTATTATAGGCCAAGAAAGCAAGATTCTTCTTACCAGATCTGCAAGAATGGAGGCCTTAGAAGTAAGTCCAGATATCAAAAACATAATATTTCCCTACCAAATTATTTCGCACATTAACTTCTTCTCGTAAGTAAACAATAGCTAAATTCATTTACTACTACCACCGCCTAATATACATAAGTATTCCGTAAGTCCACTCGACGATAAATCCGCTCCTAATCTGCGACGCAAGAGGTAAATCCTACTGGCTCGCAGTAATTAACGTTATTAGTAGAAATTTGCCCGTCTGACCGCAGCGGCCCGTTTTCCGAGCGTTTACCTTAACGCCAAATCTGCTCGATATTGCCCTGGAAATGAAAATACGTCGCATTCCGCGCGGATAACGGCTAATTACCACGGTCACTGGAAATTGAATTTACGTTTCTGGAGCCTTTAAAGTCTGAAGCGATCGAGGAGCAATTGAACTAACTCGGCGTTAGCGACAATAGCTGGGTAATTATACGTGGAAGCGAAGCGGTGTAAACATAAGCGTTTTTGAGATAAATGTGAACAATTTTCTAATGTTTTACAATAGCTGTTTCTTTTTTGTCATGCATTTGGTTGAATCACAAACTTTTTTTTTACTTCCTTGTCTATTAGTTATTTCTCTGGTGCTATTTATATATGAAAATGGTGTGCCGGACTGTGTTTACAAACTTGTAAAAGCTTATTCAGAATTATCCTCTTGTGTTCACATTCATCCCTTATTCTGCGGAGTAAATATGAATGACTGCTTTGTTCTCAGATAAGCTTAGGTGGATATAATATTCTATGCTCTAAAATGGTGCAGCATGTATGTATAGTAAGAGTGATGGCGCACTGCGACTTGTTAGATTTACTATGTCTCCTATTCTTGTTGAGAAACTAAGCCTTTACAGATGGTTGTCTAGTTATATTTCCTCCGAAGAAATGGGATTATGTGTACATTCGCGACGCAATCAAAGTTATTGAGCTTGCCATGTACGTTGACAATGTAAGCATAATTTATTTATTTATTTAGGTATGTATTCTATACAAATATGATATGTAGAATGACACTTTATTTATGAAAACTACATTATTACAAATCATCCCAACCCCGTGCTCCACCGAAAAAGGGTACTACACGAGGCTACCTATTCTAAGTACTATATGGATTCCATAACAATTGAAATGTTCCTACTCTAACTAAATAATTTCCCTATGATTCTTACTAACAAAAATATAATACAGTAGTCTCGCGACCATATGAATACTGCTTTTGTGAAATGATGAAATATGTGAAATATGATTACCCTGCTAACTATCTAAATATCATGCCGTAACCTATCTAGTTCATTAGCAACATTACTAAAAAATTCCCACCATTCCACCGACTCATTATCCCTAATATCTGTTTGCGTCCTGGCCAATTTAACCCCCTAGCTCATGCCCTAATTTCCGTACGCGACCGCCACTCATCAGTGAGTGGACATTCAAATAAGACATGACCCGCTGTATCTACTCCACCACAATCACAAAGCGAATCATTAACCCTCCCAATTCTACATAAATATTAGTTAAAGTTACCGTGACCCCTTATTAATTCTACCGCCTGATACGATAAATTAACCCTCATTTCCCTAAAACGTGCAGCGCTACCGATAAATTTCCTAGTTTATCCCTAAACGCTTTTTAACTACACTAGCCCAAATCTAATAATCGAGCTATCTCCCCTAGACACTGCCTTTTTCGCTAATTGATTTGCCTTCTCATTACCGATTGTACCTACATGAGCCCTAGTCCAAAAAAGTTTTATATCCAACTCACTCAACATATCCGAAGTATCTAACAACAAATCTATTCTACATCTAATTCCCTATTATATGCCTTAGAATAATTGAGCATCAAATGTGTTAGATATAGCAATTTTAAATGGAATGTACTCAAGTTTATTACGTAATTTAAAACTCTAAAAAATTCTCTTTACAATGATATGTCATAGTTATTTAATCATTTAAAAACATAAAACATAAATTGAAAAATTTGTTACAAATGCACACTTTGGTAGATTAAAGTTTTATCGAAAAAATAGGCGGTGAAACAAATGAAATTTTTTGTCAGCTTCCTTTTCGACATAATACTATCTTGAAAACGTATGCTATTGCTATTTACATACATAAGTATGTATAACATAACAACATGAACAGAATAACAATAAATTAATCTGTAAACTAAGTTTAAAATTTCAGTTCATAAAGCTATAGTTCCTGTTCAACATGACCTCCGGTTGTTTGCAACGCTTTTTGTGGCATGTATTGTGTTATTTCGCCACATACCCTACGAATTCGATTTCTAAGATCGTCTAAGTCTTGTGGGACAATATAAACAAAAAATATAAACTTTCTGTTTCCGAAAACTTCACGCAAAAAAAAAACTAAAATAGAGAGATCTGGCGATCCCGCTGGCCAGTTGATGCTTCCCTGTTACTGCCATTACATTTAATGCACATAAATAACATATCGATTTTTTCATCGTTAGAATAATGATCACCCCATTTCGTGCTACTGATGAACATAATAATATGTATGAATTTCCTTAGTTAGTTTGACACTAAAGCTCTAGTAATTGTTATCACCGCCTATCTTTTTAAGCGAAGTGTCAATTCGTGTAAGCGTGCACTTGTAACAAACTATTCAATTTATGTTTTTAAATGATTAGATAACTATGGCATTTGATATATCTTTGAAAAGGCGGTTTTTTAGAGTTTTACATTTAATTTTTTGTATGTGTTTGCTACAGCTGACAATTGATTTGATGCTCAATTGTTTTTTCTTCTAAGGCATATAATAGGGAATTAGATGTAGAACAACATTTCTTCTTTAATATTTTGTCGTATCTCTAACAACAGCGGAGATATCTGATGTGACAGCTAAGATCAAACAGACTGTATAGGAGTAAAGCAGGTTTGCATGTTAGAGAGAGTACATAAATTGACTAATTTTACTGGTGTACGGTCGTCATATAAATAAAAGGATATCAACTTTCTTTTATTAATGAAATAAATGATGAATGAAAATTAAAATAAATTGTATACTAGGCGCCCCATTACAATTGATAAAAAAAATTAATTGTTAAATGTATTAAGAATCACAGATTACGAATTAGTATTTGCAACGAAACTTTCATCATCATTCACGGTAGATCGTCCACTTCATAATGTTTGTATGTAAACAATTTACTATTTATTTTATCAGTAAGTTATTATCAATAAAATATTTGTCTAAATACTAAATTGCAACCTATTATAAAAGCCACGCCGCGAACGGAGCTGCTTGATCCTGGCTTTCATCAAATATATTCATTCATATCGTGAAAGCAACCTTGAGTTTTTGTTTCATTCGTTAAGTGGCTTCGTACTGCAATATTTACTCATAGCTATGGCACAGGCGAATGAAACTACGTCCATCGCAACACTACGGCGAATACAACACCAATTTATAAAAATACAACAAAAAATTGGTAAACTCTATCAACTAGATTTACAAAAAACGGTACTTAAAGTTGGAGCCCACTAGAACTTAATTACTCCACTAAAAAAGTGCAATAAATATATGAAAATCCAATGAATAGAACTGGATATATTGTAGTCAAAGGAAAATCCCAGTAACTTTTTTAATTTGTATGTTTAGTTATAATGAGAAAGGTGATATTCCTTAAAATAGAAGGATTTAAGAAATAACAGATAGGTCTGGTGTTTTGAATGCTTATGATGTTTGTAGCAGACAATCTAATTTAATATGATTTATTAATACAGTAGATCTTGAAAATATGATACTAATTTTAACTTATAGATGCTTGTGACTACTTTAATACTCGTTTATGTATGCCCAAGGAAAAAAACAACCCGTCCAGTTCGAGTAAGAGAAAAGATAATACCCCATTATGAACACCTTAGCGAGTTTCCTTTTAGTCAAATTGAACAGATTGTATTTCCTTGAGTGTACCTGTTGCGTACCACATATGTATTTTAAATGTAACTTATTAATAAATCAATAGCTCTCTTAGAATGCCAGACACGTCTCCGAAACATCCTACTTATCTCCTATCTTAATCCGGTAGCGTCATTTCGAAGCATATCTAAACATGTATCGGTTGAAATAATACCCCTGAGCGCTCGCATTCGAACCAAGTACGTTTTGTGTGGTCTGGGTTTTGCGTAGTTTATTTAAGAGTATCCATTCTCTTGCTACTAATTTATTTTTTCCTCCTACGATGCACACTGATCATAAACAGATGCGACGTCCTGTAACCTGTCACACGCGTTCTCCAAACGCCGATGTTCGTCCTATTCGGCCGAACGTAACGCGGGAAGTGCGCAAGCTATAAATAGTTGGAGCAGGTTCTCTTATCTGCCTCTAGGGCAGGCGGGCACTCGCCGCTACCGGTGCGGTGTACTCGGGATCTGTAAAGGTTCTCGCTATAATAGCCTAGAACATCTAATAAGACCGTAGGTAAGAGATCAAGCGTTCAAGTGGTGTCTCTGGTTAGCCTCCAGACTTGCTGCGAGTACTCAAGTAGCACCGGAAGAGCGTGTTATTCTATTTTAGGTAAATATTTATTCGTACAAACTGGTTGTGAGAAAGGATTACGCGAAGTGTGCGCTATGGGAAACTTCGAGATTGTCTATTTGAAAATGATGAACAGTGTGTTTATTTAAACGTTTGTGTAACATTGGCAGTATTTAGTTTTTGCAATAAAAAAGATATTAATCGATACTTATATGTTGCTACGCGTAGTAAATATTACATTGGATGATTTACATTAGTTATACCATATTTGTTTTCTGTAATAATATCTCAGTAAATCATAAATAGCGAAAGCGTTGTTAAGTTTCATGTTTATTTCTGTCTTTGTGAATCTACAGGTAATTCCTAGATATATTAGTAATCATGGATATTTATCTGAAGAACACCAACAAGTAGAAGGAATGCTTACGAAACTTAAACGTCGTATTTAATAAAATATTATGTTGTCTTTAAAGGTACCGAGTTTGCTATCAGAAAAGCAACATTTTCTTACGTTATATATATTAAATCTTTTTTTACTGTAATAAATCTTTGGATAACCACTTGAAAAGTACTACAAGATCCCAGTCCTACGCTGAAAAAAAAATTGTAGTAGGATATTGTTGCTTTTTCTGTTTAATCCATTGAATACTTTTTGAAAGAGGTCCAATGCTTCAATAATGTTCTGGTGACTTTAGGCATGTCTTGCCCAGGGTATACTGATGATATGGTCATATCTGAAACAGAAAAATTTGAGACTATCCCCAGCGAGCTATTTCAAAGAGGACTCAACTTCACGAAAAGATTGTATCAATCAGTGGGATTTGACATTGACTCTGCTAAAACTACATTGGTAGCATTCACAAAGAAAAGGAAATGCAATCTTACACTGTTGAAAATTTTAACACTTTTTTGACTAATTTAATGGTCAGGAGAGATCTACACTCTTTTCGTGTTATTTTGTCGAGAACTATACTAGTTTAAATTTGACGAGCAAGATAGTCAAGTATTGTCTATTACTAAGGGGTTATTTTGCCCAACTGACACGTGGAATTATAAAATACTTTTAGTCACATTTTATTTGATCTACGCTAGACAAATTGACTAGCTGTTTAACTAAATGAATGCGGTCTATTGGCTGATTTAACATCGTTTTCTAAACACGACGTCTTTTTATATGCAACTCTTATTTCTTAGTACTGTAATATTCTCTCTTTAAGACGTTTTCTCAGTTATAAATATGCAGATTCAAAAGTTTTGGTTTCAACTAAACGTGCCAATTTTAAAATGACTTTTTGAGAACGATTATAAAATTAAGTGCATGTTTATGCTATTTGACTCAAATCTGAATTAATTACGTAAATAGATGTTCCCAATACATCTTTAAGATGTTGAAATTTTTTATGCCCACTGGAATTAACGTTTAATAATACAAGGTTACACTTTGCAGGTCAGTCACATTTGGTGGTTTTTTTGGATATGTTAATACGCAGAAACAAACTCGAAAACAGATACACGTGCAATGCAGGTGGTGCGTATAATGCAATACTGTATTAGATTAGGTAGGGTTTTCTATATTTCTATCCGAGGGAAAAATTCTGATTGGTTGATGCTTCTGAATGTCTAGAGAAAATAGTAAATCCTCATATCTGAACAAAGAATTCACATCTTTAAGATGTTGAAATTTTTTATGCACACTGGAATTAACATTTAATAACATGAAGTTACACTTTGCAGGTCAGTACACGTTTGGTGGTTTTTTTTTGGGTATGCTAATACGCAGAAACAAACTCGAAAACAGATACACGTGAAATGCACGTGGTGCGTATAATGCAATATCGTATTAGATTAGGTGGGGTTTCTATATTTCTATCGGAGGGAAAAAATTTGATTGGTTGACGCTTCTGAATGTCCAGAAAAATAGTAAATCCCCATATCTGAACAAAAAATTCACACGAAATTCTAGTAATTTCTGTTCTATTAAACACGCGTAGTCAACTCGTCTGGCAAAGTTTGTAAAAATCAACACTAAAATATTTGACTAGCGCGAAATTAACGCCAACACCGATAATATTTTCAACAGTGTAAGATCATAAAAATGGATGGATACTACACAGATTGGAGAACGGAGGTTAAGTATCTAGATCTAATCCTAGACGATAAACTTCTCTGGAAAAAACACGAACTTGAACTAACCAATAAGGCCGACGGGAAGAAAGAAGAAAGGGAAGAAGAGAAGTTTACAGGAAGAAACTGGGGGTGCAACCCAAAAATACTGCTTTGATGCAACAGCTGTACCACTAATCACTTATGAGTCAATATAGCTTGGAGCAAAAGAATTGATTTGGCCACCGCGAGAAATAACCTACAAATTAAAATATTAGCATGTGTATGCTAATCTTTGCTCCTCGAGGTTCTAAAAATCCGCCCAACAGTAGATATTGAAATGGTAGTAATCTTAGCCCTCTCAACATTGTGGTGGAAGGAATAGTAGAAAAGAACCACAGTCAGATTGATCAAGTTTCAGTCACCTGTAGGTGACCAAGGCTGAGATATGTATGTACGTTTTGTAAAAAAAAATTACTATAGAATTTAGCGAAAAAAGCGAGTGTTGATACCACTCGCGCCGGCGTAAAACTGAATAGATGTTCATTAGTTTCTTACTAATAGTGATGCCTTTTAGTCATAGAGAACGTACTTTCATTATTAGATATTAGTAAGCCATGAGATGTGCTAACAAGCAAGTGATATCCATTGTCGGTAATTTACCAAATTGCGCAGTGATAAACCTATGCAATATTAACAAGCCATATCTTTTATATAAATTTGTAATGCTGATTAGATACCTACCCTTACTTCCAATGAATAAAAACCTCAAAAAAAGCAAATACAAAGGAAAATTAAAGCAGATATCCTAAATACACCCATAATATTTCCAATATTATTCACTCACTAGACCAGGCATTTTCTTTGTAGGGGAGCCGTCTGACATGGAGTCTCCGAAAACAATGCAGCCTCTTGGCTTTTTGTATAAACTAGGTATTAAGCGATACAGACAGATAACATAAATCAGGAACAAACTATTAAAAGTCTTTGAAAATGTCCAATATAAATGTTCTTTCAGAATAATAGTTTCTTAGTTGTTTTTTTTTAAATTGACTTATTTTCGATGTATTTAATATGCAGGCAAAAATATTTACATTTAATTTGCTATCGCATAATAATTATGGCTTATTAATATTTTATAATTACAATTACATAAAATTTGCTAATAACTGGAAAACTTCCAATGATAAATATCTCTGTAGTGCTGTAGTAAAAATACCATGTTTCATTTGAAATAAAAAAGTTTTGTTGGTTTGAAGATATCCGCATTGGAGATGGGTTTTCGAAACACCCTGTATGTGATTCGGTCATTATTGCCATAACACTTTCTACCTACGTTTTTGTACTTACATTGACATTAGTAGAGCCACTAAATATCTGATACCTTATCAGCTATTTAATTTTACTTGAAACAGTGCAAATGTCAAAAAATCAACAAAATTGCAAATATCTCAAAAACGGTTGAGTTTAGGGATATGGAATCTTCATGTAAACTAATTGCAAATGACTCGATACATACAGTGTACCGATAAAAATTGTACCATTCCATTTAAAATAAGAAAGTTGATATCAACACCCTGTATATCGAAGGTGCTATGAAGTTGAAAATATTTTCCTTAAATGGACCACAGTGGGCCATGACTTAAAATCAAATTCCTACTAGTTAGTACTTAAAGTTCAAAAGAAATCTAATGACCCAGTTCGGTGGGACACCTGTAGTATATTACATATTTTCTATTACTGATTGTACAAATTTTACAGCCAAATATATGTATAGCTTGCATCATTGCTGTTGTTTTTTTGAGTATATTAATGAATAAACCGTGTAGACCTGACAGAGGCTTTCGAGACTCGAAATCGGGTTCTTCAGCCGTTAAAAGATTGTTTGTTCTTGCATTCTTTCAGACTGTACGATTTGATTGAAATACGTTGTCTGTAGTGGATATTTGCTGTAAAGTTAATCTATTAACATTTATATTTTATCTCTAAACAATCATGATTGATTTTTTTTTTACAAAAAAAAAAAAACGTGTTATACTACCCCTATAGTTTCGCCCCACATTTATCTTTTCGCCGTGATCGTATATCTACAGGAAAGTATAAGGTGACCCGGACCCCTTTATTTGCATTCACTGCCGCTCGCTGACTTCGAACAGCGCAGAAGGTAGTTCTCGACAGTTCGAGGTTGGACGATAATCTCTACTTTGACGCCAAGGACTGGGAATTTATGTACGTCGGCCGGAATTTCCCGGATTCCTCCGGTTTGTTCCGCTTGTAAGTAGTCGGACAGGAGCTGTCGTCGGCGCTGAGGCTAATTTATTGTAACTCAAATAAGTACTTTACCTATGTCCAAGGTATTTTAGCACTTATTTTACACAGAAAAAGTTTCTGTAAATTTACAGGCATTTTGTAAGACGTAGATTCTCTGGATGTCTCGTGTGTCCATATCTTTTGTTGTAAATTCTACTGGCTGAAGAGAGATTATTTTTTTCTGATTATTTCAGTACAAAAATCATACCTACCGTAATTTAGATGTAAAAGGAACGATCTTTAGCGAGTTTTTGTACTTTATTTCTTTTCTTGTTAATCCCTCACTTGGTAATCTATTAGTGTGTTACATATTAAAATTATTGCAAAAACGTCTAAAAATAGGTATAGCGAAATCTAATAACCTATAATATACAGCTCACACATCATAAATTGGAAGTTGAAACAGGAAAGAAGTAATGACCTAAAAATAAACAAAACAATTAATCCTAATTATTCTAACCAACAGTAATTAAATTAAAGATCTATATTTTAAATATTTATTTATATACCCTAACCATGCTAAAACTTTAGTTTTAGAGAGGCTCACAGAGAGGATGCGAGCCTGTGTACGCCTAATACGCTGAGTTAGGGACTGTAAAAATTTCTATTCGGAGGCTCTATATATTTTTTTTGTTATTACCTTATTTACAAAAATGTTTTTTTGACTTTTTAAAATTCTAAATTCAAAAACTTGTAATTTTATTATTTTAATTGAATTTGTAAGTATTATTTTCACATCTTTCATTACTATTGGTTCATATCCTTTGTAATATTGTAGATTTCTTCCTGAAGAAGTAATAAAATATATGACGAAATATTGAGGTGATTAAGTAGTTTTATTACACCGTATTACCCATACAGCTTTATTTATTCCTTAATAATAATAATAATAATAATAATAATAATAATAGTGTATTTATTATAGGACACTTAAATGGTGTATATAACAGAGTTAAAAAAACAATGAAAAGGAAAGAAAATCCATCACCGCTTAGCACTAAATAGAAAAAAAAGTACAAATTCAAGCAAAAGAATGTGACAATAATAAACAAAACAGGTTACATTCTAATAAACTAAAGTTGATTCTAAGCTAAAACAAATTAGAACAAATATTCTATTACTATTAAACAAATAAAAAAGAAATATAAATTGAAGACTAAACTAATACATTCTATTAACTTAAAATTCAATTAAAAAAAAAAGCGAGTGAGCACACTACAAGACAAAAAAAATAATAATAAATATATATCGGCAAAAAAGGAAATTAAAATTCATTAAGGGAATAAAATAATTTTTCTAAAAGGAAGGATTTTAAACTCTTTCTAAAACATACAACAGACCTACTTTCCTTATTGGCGCTGTAATTTATTAAAAAGCTATACCGAGATTGCACGCTCCAGAGTGTGTCATGGACATGGTGACCGGAACTCCTTTTCAAATAATATTTTTTTTTGTATATCAGTGTTATTGCTTTTTAATATTACTGAACAGACTGACCGAACAGCCATAAAACTTTTCTTTTGGCCGTTCTTTTATCTTCTTCCAGAGACTCCTTGCCGTTAGACGTGTATTTTTTATTTGTAGACAATGTTAAAACTCTATAATATATGCAATTAGTGGAACTTTCAGGAGAACGTATTTTAACTAGCATTACTTGTTTTTTGCTAAATCCTTTGGAAAATCCTGCGCAAATAGTCTCCGTGTATCGTTTCGTCAGATGATACACTTACTTTTGAGGGGATGATACAATTAAATATCCAGAACCTGTGAGAAAACAGAAAGAAATAACCAAAAAGCCACAATGGCCTCCTTTCCACCTTATTTTTGAAGGAACAAATTGGGACAAGCTTGTTAATAAGAAGTAATATGTAGAAATTCTGTAGTATCATATAGTTAAAGTAAACAAAACTAGTGAAAATAAATTTCGTTTGGTGTGGAGCAGACTGGGGCTGGTTGTGACAGGGGTGCATCGGCCGATGGTAGTGTGATCATTTGCCACTTCCTAACGTTAATATAGCGTTCTCTGTTTTTAGCTGCACTTGCCGCTGTTAACTAGCTACCCCTGTCACACCCCAGTCTCCCCTACATACTGCTATGGTTAGACTACCCGCGTTATCGCTTAGTGTATTTTAAGTTGCATAGTTTTGTTGTTATGATTACTCCGTTCGTTTGAATTCAATGTACCGAGAATTTTCACAATAATTTTATTTTGTATAAATTTAGTTAAAGAGTTAATTGTATGATTTAATTAATTAAGTGTTAAGTTTTTTCAATTAATTCCATTCATTTATTTGTCTGTTATTTGCATGTAGAGTTAAAGCGGATTCTATTCAATTTTGGCGTATTGTTTATACGACTGCGTTGTACGAGTTTGAGAGAGGGATTTTCGTAAGAAAAAAGATTGTAGAGTTTTGTTAAGGAGTTCCTTGTTCGACTATTGACGTAAGTAGACGTATTTTTGTATATTATTGTTGCCATTTTGTAATTCATTTGATATTGAAATTAATTCTGTAAAAATATAGCCAATCAAGGAATTCTTATCGTAATAATTGTTAATATATTGAAGTGTGCACATTATAGATATAAGATCATTTATTATTTTTGTCCGGGAAGATATTTTTAGTTTTTATTTTCTCATTATAGTTTAAAGTATTAATTTTCGGTTATTCAATTTTGCTGATTCATTTTTATTTATCAATCACCTCAGTTGGGTGAGTAGAAGCATTGTTCTTGCATTTAGTTTTCAATTTTGTTAAATTTCTAGAAATTGTTTCACGCTTAATTTATTTTAATTTGAAACCACGTGGATTGAAATTTAAAGATTTTGGATTATCTTCTTGAACAAACAAATCTTTTGCTTTGCATAGGAAATAGCATTGTCCTAGTTTAATTTAGAGTCAAGTGCAGCTTTTATTTTAGGCCAGAACCTGCAGTTCACGGTTTTTTTTTCTGCACTAGTTGTAATTTTACCCTTTTTGAATAATAAATTTGATTGTTAATTAGCATCTTTGGGTTAAAAATTCTGTCTTTTATTTTATATTGTAACCTTTTCAATTTTTGGGGTAATAAGAAAGTCAGATTTCTTTCACTCACAATTACTTTTCGTGTTAGATTCAAGTTTTAATTCGCGAGGTAACTTTGAGGTTAATAGTTCTTTTGTTCAATTTAAATTATATCCGTTGAGCTAGCTAATTTAATTTTTTTTTCATTGTAAAATTCATTTTGCATTTTCATTTAATTCAATCAGCACACAGCAATACGTTGGTATTAACTATCCATATTAGTTTTTTGCACAAAAACACTTCAACCAAAAAAATGACAAAAAATGGATGTCATTTAATTACGAGTATCCGAAAATAAAAATGGAAAATAAGTTCTCTGATTAAAATAACTGTATGAGCTGAAGGTTGTGCCACCTATCGTAGTAGTAATATAGCTGGATTAGGTCCCAACACTACTATCCCTATGCGTAAATGTTTATATGTAATTTCGTTTTTTGGCCAGCTTTGTGGCTCAAATACTGGTTTGTGCATCGTGCTGTATGAGGTTGCAGATTTGTGTGTGTGTGTGTGTGTGTTGATTCTGTTGTGTGTTTTATTATTAACAAGTTAATTTATAGAAATTGCAGCATATGGAAGCGGCTTTGTGCTCATACTTCTTAATAATCAAAAAATTTTGTGGCAAAATGGTTTAGTATGTATTTAGTTCCAGACTTTGAAACCTTAATTATCTATCGCAATTAGCTGCTTTATTATGGATATTAGCTGTTAATTCACGATTAATTCTGAATAGCCTCTGTTATTGCATGGATTCTAATTTCCCTAACTTGTTCATTAATCAACGTTTATTAATTGATAGGCAGATGTAACATTCCGCCAGACGTAAATGTATTTCATTATTATCGCTAATTAAATTAGAATTGCCCCTGGAAATCGTATATTACCGTGAAATGGCTGAGCGACGTGAAATACGGTGTCATAATGTACTACAAATCCTATTATAGGATAGATTTATATGTATGGCGTGCAACGTTCGATAGTAGGATTGATGACATTTAACTCCTTACTACTTTTATAAAAAGGATGAAAAATGAAGCGTCTGCTATAAAACAGAGAAATTTATTTTTTTTGCAATGACTCGTGTGGCCTTCTATCGTTCACATTGTAATAAAATGCGGTTATAATTGAAGATACGAGTTGATGAAGGTTGCCATGTCGCATTTTTTAAAAACTGTCTTTTTTGCATGAATCAAGGTGTTTTGTACCAATCTTTCACATAGCACCATCGAAAATTCCAGACATTCAAGAACACTCGAGTCTTGTGAATGTATGAAGGGGTTATGTTACACTACTTTTGAGAAAAACATAAAAAAACTTATTTTCGGAAAAAGTTTGATTTTGTAACATAACACCTTCATCCACTCGTGTCTTCAAATGTTTTAGGACACATATTTGCTTAAATATTAGAGTCTATAGAGCACGCCATGATACTTTTCATTTTTACAGAAAATATCGCTGTTTATAAATACTTAGAATTCTTTTGCAATAAAAGCGGTCCCAAAATGAGCCTTTGGAGCACTTCCCTTGATGAAATTATGATATTACTACTCGACCTTTCATTTTGCTTGAAAGATATAATGTTACTAACTTAAAAGTGTTAACACGAGTACCGTATCTAAAATGTTATCAAGAATTACGGAGTGGTCAGTAGTATCATAGGCACGTGAATTAGTCTTAAACACACCTGTAACAAGTTCTTACACCTGGTAATAAAAATCGCAAAGTGCGATTTCATTTAATAGGCAAATGAGCATGCTGGCAAGTCGTTAAAAACTATTATTTTGAAAAAAAAAAAATGGTAAAAGTTGTGCAGCAACAATTATTTCATTGACGTTGCAAATATTTCAAAGTAAACTAGTAGCTCTATAATTGTCAGGGATTTTTGTCGCCTTCTATATATAAAGTTTTACAACTCCTACTTTAAGGCTACTAGGGAATTGTCGAAACTGAAATGATGTTTAATTAATATATGTTAATGCGTCATATACTCCAAACCTAATTCGTCTCAGAAGATATTTAATATTCAATTTACGCGATTCTGTTAATTTTAATTTGTTTATTGTATCTGTATAAAGGCGTCATGGCGAAAAGAAATATATTGTCTCATGAATTTAGAATCTACTAATTTACTAGAAGTTTTTTTAAGTAAAGTAAGGTAATCTTGAGTTCATTTGATATATCATATATCTCTGCTGATCTACTACTCTTTCACCATTTATTGTTATTTGAAATCTTTCATAGTAGTTTTGATATTAAACGCCATATAGCTCTATTTTCATTTAAAGAACTATTGAATGCAGTTTTTGTCGGTATTTATTGTTTGACTTCGTATACTAAGATTCTTGATTTTGGGGTAGTTTCTAGTTAGCGCACCATAGCAGTCTTCATTTTCAGATATGGAACGATTTAACTTGATTCTGGTTTTGTCAAAATTGCCGCAACGAAAAGCACACAATTCCAGCTCCCATTTTTCAAGTATTCCAGAGAACACTTGTTTTATTAAAAGACTGTCTATAAGTATATGGGGTGAAGTTTTCTGTGTGAGAGAAGTCGGTGGGAACACTGCAGTTTCCTGGCATTTTTTTTTATTTAATCTCCCATTTCTTTTACTTGTTAAATTATGTCAGCCATTCCAATATCCTGGTATCCTGTGGTAAGCTGTACACGTGTCTGGTTAGTTGATCCAAATAATTCTATGGGTTCATTTTGGGCTTTCCAAAAACTTTTTGTCCAGATCCTTGCATTCGCCCAGATTGGGGTAGGTGTTCCCTGTCATCATACAGATTTTGTGATTGGCATCCGCACTGTTAATCTCAATGTAAATGTCCTTTCAGTGTCCTCTAAGGAAACCTACTACAACGGGAAGATGATTCCTACTAAGCTGAAGTAGTTTTTTAGTCTTCTACTTCGATGGTCCCTTAATGAAATATGCCTGGTTGCTTTATCCTGGTGTTCTTTGAGATTTTCTATTTAGTTTGGTTTAGTTTAGTTTAGCAAGAGTTAGCATCTGCATGGTTTGATTAATCATCCCGTCCACTACGGCTATTAAGATTTATTTTAAAATTTCGTCCAACAATTTCAGGCCCTCAAAGTAGCTCATTATCTCGGTGAATGAGATTAGAGAAGATATGCTCAACTGCCTCATTGTCTTCTAAACACGGGCGGCATTCAGTCAGAGATCTCGGTTCTGTGTAAGTGCTTTCAAATTACGTTGACACGTTTACAGTCAATTTCAAGCAGTATCTTGGTTTTGGCATGACTAGGTGAAATACACTCTCACATGCACCAAACTAGGACAGTTGTTCCAGTATTGGAGCACTTTTTGATCTGCCCAGAATTTGATTTACTGTACTACTACCGTAGGTGCTATGCCAATGGTAAGTTCTGGTTCCTGAAATTGTACCGCAGCACCCATTTTCTGCAAAAGGTACCCAGATTAGGGATTATTAACCTTCCCTAATATTTTTAGAGCATGCTTACAGCTCCACATCGTCTTTTATGCCTGTTTGTAACTGAAAATAGTTACTGATTTATGTTTGTAGTTTTTATCCAAAATCTCTCTAGCTCCTACCTTAATGGCATAGATTTTATCCTGAGAGATCGTTCTGGTCGTCTGACACTTGAACTGCGATAAACCATAAACCAGTAGATGTTTGGCCGCGTCAGTGTTCTGTCGTTGCATCTCCATTCCTCTCTGTTTGAAGAGAAGGTAGTGAAGTATGCGTCAATCATTGGTGGAGTACACATCATGTCCGAAGGCATTTGCAGTATGCCATCGGAAGTAATCTATTCTGGCCGCTTGTTGGCCACACAGATATGAGTATGTGCCGATTGATTTACTATTTGCCATATGCAAAATGTCAATCTGGCTTCCAAAGGGAGGCCAGATTGACTGGCTCTGGATGGTACGTCCAGAGGAGCTTCTAGTGTCAATGACGGGGAAGGTGACATTGCTCCCGTGATTGCCACGCTTGCAATCCTTTGAATGGGCGTAAGTTTTACCGTAGCTCTGGCTTGTTGTGCCTTTTGCACAAAACTATTGCTTCATAGGTTATGGTTGGACGTACTACCATCACGTACAGTTAATGGACTAGTTTTGGAGATGTGTAGAGAGGTAATGTTCTTTTATTTAGCTTCTTACCTGCTCTCGAGTTGTGTTTTTGAACACTCCTAGAGCAGGTTCTGGGCTTCTATATGAAGTATGATCCCTACTTGTTAACTTATCGGATTTTTCGAATCCCTGGATTGCTGAATGTCTAGGCACTTACAGTAAGATGACGGTATTGCGGTTTGTCAGGCTATTCAGTTCTCGAATATATTCCCAAACCAGCCTTGTTTGATAGTTGGTGTTAAGTTAAACTGTTTCTTTCTGTTTAAGGAATGATGACGAATGATCTTTATTGATTGGTTTAGTGATCTAATGCAACAATTGCTTCTGTGAAGACTCATCCTATTTGAGGAATCTACCGTTGAACCAAGTCCAAAGGAACTCATAAGATCAAAACTCAAAGAATAGTTTCAAAATTGTTATTAACTAAAGAAATTTATATTAAAATCGCTGCCTAAAATCACATTACGGTTCTTATTAACGCCATATGAAAAGTTAGGGAAGTGAAACAGCAAGTTTACAAAAAAGATTAAAATTATTAGAGGAAGGTGTATCAGCGAACTCACCTGGTTATAAATTTTAATAGATACTTTGTCTGATTTCATTGTGTTAAATTTAATATGTTTGTGGTTCTGTCCTATTTACAATTGCTTTTTTCTTTACAACTTTATTGCTAACCTTCTATTACATCTAATTAGTATTTTGAACAATTTGAGCCCACTTTTAGTATTTGACATAATCCTTCCGTGCTTGAACCTGCCACCAATACATATTTATATACAAGCAACTGCAAGGTCTACAGTACACAGACTTTTGCATAGTCAAGTTACCGATAAGTAAATCGCACGGCGCTGACTATAAAAAACTGTTAGACGAACTCAAGGAGGCACCCCTTTTAGGAATGCCATGTGATGCCATGGTTCAGAAATTTAACCTAGATAGAGAATATCAGGTTATAATGCCAGAAAAGAAGGACTGGGAGACAGAAACTCCGGTAAGAGCGGACTCAAACTGGTATACTGACGGCTCTAAAACGGACTACGGCGTTGGAGCGGGAATATACGCTAAGAAGCCTAAAAAGGCTCTTTCGGTAAGCTTCAGCAGAGGCACGACTGTGTTCCAAGCTGAGGTTGCTGCAATCCATCATTGTGTCCGAGAGATAGAAAGATGTACCGAGCCAGGTAAAAGCGTCGCTATCTTATCTGACAGTCAGTCCACACTTGACGCGATTAGCTCTACAAGTGTGGACTCTAAGCTGATTTGGGACTGTGTGAGCGCCCTAAATGAGGTGAGCACCCAAAGGAAAGTAACCCTGACCTGGGTTCCTAGCCACTCGGGCGTGAGAGGAAATGAGGCGGCGGACGAGCTGGCCAGGCGAGGTTCGTCAACGCCATTAATTGGAGCCGACTCCTCTTTCGGCATTACCAAATCGCAAATTAAATAAATCCATCAATGAATGGATACATAATCAGTCCAGACAGTGGTGGCAAAAATCATCGGGACAAAGACAGGCAAAAGAGTTTCTAAAGGAGCAGAGGCCTGAATTCACGAGAGATCTATTGAATAAAGACGGGAAGACTGTCAAAATGATTGTAGGTCTGCTAATAGGTCATTGTAGACTAAATAAGCATATATACAACATAGGCCTGGCAGATGATGCAACCTGCAGATACTCCCAAGAGGAGGAAGAAACACCAGTTCATGTGCTGGTTTCTAGTAATGGGGGAGGAGAACCCCACAGCTAGTAGCTACATAAAGAAGCCGCTCTCAAAGATGATAGGCATAATTAAGACGGTAAAATTAGAGAGAGTCCTCTAGGAAAAAAGGCTCACAATAGATCTGAAAAGGTCGCGGTGAAACAGGTCCATAGGCCACCCCAGTCCTAGTCTAATCTAATCTAATCCTTCCGTGCTTAACTATTTGGCTTGAAGATGAGTGTTAAAACACTCGAAACATGTAGCCATTAGTATTTTACTAATAAAAAAAGAGTTTGTGAGATTCTAGACCTACTTTTATTTCCTTTAACCTAATCAACATGTGCTCACACAGAGACAACCTTGAAGAATTATTTGCTTTAACGTAATCATAATATTTTTCTTTTAAATTTTAGAATACAACCCATACTCCACATTCTGTTTTCCATTTCCTCGCAGAATTGCAATCTCAGGCTATAATTTTTGAAATTGAATACTTGAAATTTATATAATACAAAACTGCGACACCATCCACGCATTCCTAAACCAATAAAACAGGTATGAAGCGCCTGCAGTACAGCAATAAGTTTTGTAATACCGTATGCATATGTGATCCTCGTAAATTTGTTTGCTTAATACGGGCTAGGTTTATGACACATGCCAAGAGATTCCTATCACAGCAGCAACGATACGAAACAAAATAGATATCGTTGCCAGCGTTATCATGGGTGACGGTTTAAATATGTATGAAAATACGCGTATAAGGTAGTAAGATACAAACTGCCTTCAAAATTACGATGTCGAAATTGGCTCAACTCCTGACGGTTTCCGCTTGTAACAAGCCCGATTGCATCTAAATCACCAGCACGAGGAATGCTAGTAAGTAGCGCCACTGTTGCGTTTCTACGATTTTCTCTATAGACGCGGCTATTATAGTAAGTGCTGTAGCTTTATGTTGGCGCGTGTTATTGAACAGCCAAGTCAATGCACCTTAGACTGCGACAGTGAGTGATGAATGCTCAGTATGAATCGGCCTCTCGGAGCAATTGCGATGGGTGTTAATGGAATGATTTCCGGGTGTGTTTTATATGTTAACATGCGCGTTACAGATTGTAAAATTAGGGCACTCGGTAATAGGAGAGTAATTACGTGGAAACGTAGTGTTGTTTATTAACGTAACTATATTTATGATCTACGGTTTCATCGAACACGCTATTTCCGCAAATTATGAATGATTAGATTGAAAAACGCGAAACCTTTCACGGATGTAGTTATTGTGGAATGAATGCTTTCTCTTAGCAAGTCTAACAGAATAGAGAGATAGGCTCTACTTTAACAATTTGATTACTTTCAGAGTTTGTGTATAAGTGAAAAAAGGAAACCAGTATCATTAGACTAGAACTAGGAGATGGGGTTTTTTTGATAGGAAATCGATATTTGTAAACCGCAATTTGAATTCTCTAATCATGTTTGAGATACAAATACAAATACGTGTAATGCGGTAGCTCTGTTTTAGAGTTGTAGACAAAAAATTGATAACCTTTTCGAACGATCATTGTAAACAATTATGGTTCATTTCCAATTTTTTTCGGAAAGAATTTTTCTTATTGCCCAGAAAATTTAGGGACCTCAACCTATAGCTCCATCCTTTCCATATTAGTGTTACAAAGCAGAAAAAAGTATTAATGCTTAAAATAGCCTCAGATGAATTAGCTGCTGCTTTGCTTCTCATCGTAGAAGTTTTTTCTTTTAATTCTCGTATAAGTATTACGCTGACAGCCGGATGGTCTGCATTTTGGATCTAAGCCCTCCAATTAAATTGAGAAAGTCATCCTGCGGATGTCCTTCGTTTAGCTTGAATTTGTTTTCTCTTTTTTTCTTCTGATTGCTGTGACAAGAATATTAGTAAGCACTTTGACTACATCGCAATAGTCAGACCCATAATCATTTATGCAACTCTGCTTCGGTGGATGAAGATGCATCAACGAACTGGTATAACTGAACTTAGCATGATATAGAGGTTTGTCTCTTTAGGAATAACAGGAGCAATGAGGACTATTCCTATAGCAGCCATGGAATGCCGACTAGACCCCACCCTTCCATTTAGTGATAATTGGAAAAGCAAGAATAGGCCATCTCAAATTGCAAGAACTAATAATGATGCTGTCCACCATGTGGAAAGCAACCTTTTGGTACTGAGATTACATTTACATTAGATTTAGATTTAGAAAACATGGATTGAATAAGGTGGAATCAAACCAGTTACAGAGACAGGTTCGGAAAATCGATCCAGTTTACAGACGGATCAAAAATCGAGAACGGGAATGGAGTTGGAATCTTCGGTGAGGAGAGAAACACAATGATTTCCTTCCTCTAGGAAGATTTGCGATTGTGTGACAGAAATATGTCAGAGAGCTTATAAAAACAAGCTGATCTATTTTGCAACAAACAACAGCCAGACGATACTGAGGGCTTTAGTGAACCGCAAAATATAATTAAGGCTGGTTCGCGAATGTAGTTGATTACTGAATAGCCTATAGACCGCAATAAAGTCACTTTGCTGTGTGCCCGGACATTCGGGAATCGAAGGAAACAAAAAAAAGCCGATGAGTTAGAAAGGAAGGGATCATTGGCTGCAATTATAGGCTCAGAACCTGCTCTAGGAGTGTCCAAAAACACACTATGAGAACAGATAAGGAGTTGGGCAATAGAAAAACACAAAGAACACTGGGATGAAACAACCAGACAAATTCATGGAAAGGCACCAAAGAAGAAGACTGAGGAACTACTGCAGCTTAGTAGGAATCAACGTCGCACCGTAACAGGTTGAAAAAGGTGTTAAGTAAAGGTATGCTTTTAGCTCTATTTTGTTTTTCTGCATAATAGATGACGTAATAAAGGAGGTAAAATAAAAAATGAAACAACCAAAACTAGGATACTGGAAAATGAAGCCTACTATTTATTTTAATGTTTATAACTTATGTGTGCCGATGATATGGCGGTATTGGCACTGACGAGGGGCAACTTACCCTAAGAGATAGCATCCGCATGGAATGCTATCTTAAAATTCATCCAAAAAGTCGAGGCGTTAAAGGAAGCTCAGAATGTTTTTGAATGCAATTGCTTTGAGGTCTTCTAGAGAAAGGTGAACATTCCCAAAGATCAAAAACCTGATTCTTGTGGGGACAGGACAATGGCAGAAGATGTTGTCAATGATCTCCTCGTCCTTCACACGCAGTCTGCATGCAGTTAAAGGAAGTTCAGAATGTTTTTGAATGCAATTGTTTTCAGGTCTTCTAGAGAAAGGTGAACCTTCCAAAGATCAAAAACCGATCTTGTGGGGACAGGACAATGGCAGAAGATGTTTGTCAATGATCTCCTCGTCCTTCAAACGCAGTCTGCATGCAGTTAAAGGAAGCTCAGAATGTTTTTGAATGCAATTGCTTTCAGGTCTTCTAGAGAAAGGTGAACATTCCCAAAGATCAAAAACCTGATTCTTGTGGGGACAGGACAATGGCAGAAGATGTTGTCAATGATCTCCTCGTCCTTCAAACGCAGTCTGCATGCAGTTAAAGGAAGCTCAGAATGTTTTTGAATGCAATTGCTTTCAGGTCTTCTAGAGAAAGGTGAACATTTCCAAAGATCAAAAACCTGATTCTTGTGGGGACAGGACAATGGCAGAAGATGTTGTCAATTATCTCCTCGTCCTTCAAACGCAGTCTGCATGCAGTATCATCTGAGAGCCGGATTCTGTGTAGGGTGCTTTATGAATCTACAATAACCTGCAAAGACAGAAATAATTGCTTTGACAATTTTACTGACAATTATGCCAATATTTAGTTGAAGTGCTGAAAGTTCGTGCATAAATAATACGAATAATTACACATATAGCATATCAAAACAACTTCAAGCCCTGTTTATTCGCAAGAGATATAGTTTGTTGAAATGAGACTCGCATTTTTTTAATTATGTAATAATTAATTTTTTTTTCTGGATTGGAGAGCCTAAGTTCACATTCACCATTAACATTAAAACTAATTAATTGCGTCTATGTAGACTATTCTGTGTAATTGTTACATATTAACCCTGCTTAATCTTGTGTCAATATTGCTTCGAATTCAGAGCAGTTTCATCGCGGGATGCAACGCCAATCGTACAATAGAACACCGCGTATCTACTCCCATATGCAATCCGTCTATTGGTTTGGTAATTGTGGCGGCTATCTCTCGTTTAATACGGCGCATTAGGCACAATGATACCGCGCGTTCTGGATTAACATCCGATCGAAATTTGATAGTCCCGCATATCAAACATAGAAGTCCACTAGTATCCTATCCCGGGGCACTACACTTGTCGTCATCCCTTCTAAGGGGGAAATTAAGTTTAACGATCAATCCGTCTCCTCTTAACGCCTGCAATGATTCATTAACTACGTATCATGAGAGCGATTGGATAATTTATTTTGTAAATCGAACATAAAAAAATCTTCGATAATCTGTCATCCTTGTCTGCTTATACTCTGTTTTTTAATTCGGAGGGGTAAAATGAAAGGACGCGCTTACACAACGGAAATTCTTTCAAAGGCTAATTTACCAAGATTTTAACTAGCTAGGATTTTATACGCGTGTGTTTGAACATCGTTAAAGATTTTTAGAGGATGTAGTACGATCGAAAATAAGGTTAAAAGTCATAATAAACATAATGTTCACAAATCAACCGTTTACGAGATAACAGCGGGTTTTCCTAGTAGTACATGGATATAAACATATCCCAGTAAACAGGTGCTTATCAGCCATTGTTTGATGACAGTTTAATTGACGTTTGTGCAATTTGTAGCAATTACAATGATTGCGTATTCTATTTGCTGAAATGAGCGATATGGTGTTCATGTACGGTCGTGCTAATGGGAATTCTTACAAGCACGTCGCTTCTATGCTGAAGCGTTTCCTGATCGCCAACTCCCTTCGCATGTGATGGTTTCAGACGGTGTTTACAACGACTAAGAGAAACTGGTTCGTTTGAGAAGCGGTCTTGTGATTACTGGACGGCAGGAATAGCATGGTACTCCACAGATAGAAGATCGAATTTTGAATATTATTGATGAAAAATCCGAAACTAGTGTTAGAAGAATTCGACTCAAGTGGGTGTATGCAGCAATGTGTTTGGAGAACTCTTCATGAGCAACTCCTATACCCCTACCATATCCAACGGGTACAAGCCCTACTGCTCCGGATTTATCAAGCGAGAGGGTTTTTCTTGAGTGTTTTTGCGAACCAGCTGCTGATCGGCCAGATTTCTCTGATAACATCCTTTTCACTGATGAAGCGGGTTTTACTAAAATGGAATATTTAATTTCCACAACAATCACGTATGGTGTGACGAGAATCCTCATGCTACCGTTGAAGCCAGGCACTAGCAACGTTTCTTTCTAAACATCTGGTTAGACGTGATAGGGGAACGGTTGTTAGGACCGATTGTTTTGCCACAACGCTTAACAGGTCCTGCATACTTCGAGTTCTTAGAAAATACTTTACCTGATCTTTTGGAAGATTTACCTATAAATCTAAGACTGAACCTCTGGCTTATGCGAGATGGAGCTCCACCGCACTTTACGCGTGCTGTTAGGAACATCTTAACAATGAATTTCCTGGGAGATGGATAGGGCGGCACGCTGGCCATTGCTTGGCCTCCAAGGTCTCCCGATCTAAACCGGTTTGGACTTTAGTATTTGGGTTATTTGAAAAGTTTAGTGTACGCAACACCGGTAAACGATCTTCCAGAGTTGCGCCAACGAATAGAACACTGTTGCCAGCTAATACGAGAAAAACCCTTGCTTTTGAAAGTGTGCGCGCTTCCTTTCAAAGCAGATGTAGATCCTGTGTCGAAATGGAAGGACGTCATTTGAACATCTTCTTTAGTTATAATCTATTTTATGTTAAAATTTGTGGACATCTGTATTCTGACGTTTACTATTTTCTAATCCGTACTACATTGCCCTTTCAAATCCTTTAAACGATATTTCAACAACACCTGTATAGTTCGAGTTACGCAATTAATTACATATTCATTACAAAAACAAATAATTAATCAATTAAGTACAAAAAGCACTTCAGAATAGGATTTATTCATCAACTACACATCACACTAGATTTCAACTGTATATAATAATAATAATGAGTTTATTCCAATAACTTTTACATAATACATTAATGTAACAGTAAATTTAACAATTGCATAATTACGTTATTGGAACCCTAGGGATTTGGTTCAGAAGAGCCATATAAACCGCGCTTCTGTTCTTCCACCAGATGGAAGAAATGGTGCCTTTTCTAATTGAAGTTTCTATTCTACTATAATTCTTATTTTTATATGATTAACCAAGGGAATAATAATTTAGACTTACATGTATTAAATATAGCGTATACATATTAAACAAAAACTTTGCCTTAAAAATACATGTTAATACCTTATCTTCTAAATTACTTATTCACTATCACTTTCCATTTCACAAACTGCTATCTTTGGCCACTGATACAATAAATAGTTCGATTATATCATCGATAAATCCATCTAGCTCACACATTTTTCTTTCTTCTGAAGTTTAGCAATTTCATTAATTTGTGCGACGTTGAACGGCTCACTTGCGGCAAATCATGCTGATAACATAACATGTACTATTTTTAGCAAATTAAATGCGAATCCTAAGCTCTACAAATCTTCGATTATTAATGCCATCGAAGCTACAGCCACACTGAAATAGATAATTAAAAAATTATTTGCAACAATTCTGAATAATGCACAGCTCAGTACTTGTAGTTTCGGATACATAAATAATCAAAGATTTGTGGAGCTTCAATTCGGCGAATTTAATTTGTTAAAGATAATACAATGTTGTTGCCCCAACGTTTAACGTGAAGGACAAAACGTGAAATATTATTCGGTAAATCTTCAAAATTTGTTGTTGTCCAGATAAATGTCAAACTAGTAATCTTTTATGGCCGGTCCGCTCCCGGAGGCGCAGTTCCTTGAATTGATATCGCGTCACCACGCTTAAGGAAGCATAAATATCACGTCGAACAATATCTGTAGACGTGGAGACCAAGTAACGATGTATCTGAACTTTTAAATAGGTTCGGGTACGATAGAACAAATACAAAAAGGCAAAAAAAATCAACAGTTACAAATACAGGTGTCCCACCGAACTGGGTCATTAGATTTTTTTTGACTTCTAGCAGTAATTGTAAATATCTAATATGTAATCTAACATATAATATTGAGTTTAAAGATAGGGAACCTTCATATCAATTTAGTATGCAAATGACTCGGTTAAATTCATTAGACTGATGAAAAATTGGAACCATTCCATTTAAATAAGAAAGTTGATGTTAACATTCTGTTATACCGAAGTATTTTAAAGTTGGAAATATTTTCCTTAAGTAGATCACAGTCGGGCCATGACTCAATTGCACAAGTTTCAAAATCAAATTCCTACTTAGAAGTTAAAAAAAAAAATCAAACTAATCAGTTCGGTGGGACAGTTTATGTATAATATATTTGCATATACTATGTGTAGTGTGAATACCTATAGGCTATGGTCGTATTTTGTTCTTTTATTACCTATGAATATCTATAAATATTCATACACAGCTTTCACAGTTCATTATTTAACCACACAAGTTTTATTACTTCTTCTTGTAGAATTTTCCTACAATTCTTTTCAGGCCTAAAGTTTGAGGTTTAATTGGGTCACTTATCTTGGGGTTTAATCTAGATGAATCCATCAGAAAGAATTCTTTCTTTAATTTCATCTAACGTCGAAAGTAATTTTACAAAACGAGAAACTTCATTAAGAGGTGAATTTATTACTGGCGATCGGGACCCATTTTCACTGAGAACGTTTCGCTTCAATCAACCGCGACTGTTTTCCATGAGCGGAGGTGCGGTAAACGGTCCACCGATCGAAATCTTCCTGACCTACCGACGGAATAACTAAACTTTCCGCTTCATTAAATCCGAAGAGATTTTTCGCCAGGCCAAGATTGGAGCGGATGGGAATTTCGTGGAACAGAATGCCTGGCATTCGTCTCGGGTTATTTATTTACCTTTATTTATTTATTTTTTATTTACGGCTGAACTCGCAGTGATTTCTTTTTTTTTTCTTGTCCGGAACGTTTGCGAATTTGCGGTTCTGCTAAAATCACGCGTCATTTTGATAAAGGGATTTCACTTTTCTCTTCGGCATGCGAGCACATTTTCTATTTATAATATGTGTAGCGAAATAGAGAACTGTTTGGAAATCAATCCATAATTTTTTTTTGTGATGCCCATTATTAAATGCATTTACTTCTAGATTTTCGATGTGAATATGTCTTAAAATTTAAAAACTGAGTAACGGCAAACAGGAGTAACCCTTTAAAGCAAATTCATTTACTTTTTAAACGGTAACAATGACAACTTCTAACTGCTAAAGCCCTTATTGCGAGTTCACACTAACTTAAGCCCAGATGAACGTAATTGATGTTACAGTAACTTTTCATTTCCCGAAGCTATATTTTCTAACATACATTTAAAAAGAAAAATATGGTATAACCATATTTATTTTTAAAAGCCAAGTAATCGAGATAAAGACAACGTACTGCTGTGTAACTGATTGAATTAAATGCACTGCAAAACGAATTTCAAAATGAAAACATGAAAAAAAATAAAATTAGCTAGCTCAACGGATAAAATTTTAAAGAACGCCAAAAGAAACTATTAACTCAGAGTTACCCTCGCGAATTAAAATGAATCTAACCACGAAAAGTAAATTGTGAGTGAATGAAATCAGACTTTCTTAATTACCCGAAAAAATTGTAAAGGTTTTAAAATAAATAAAAGAACAGAATTTTTAACCCAAATGACGCTAATTAACAATCAATTATTTACAAAATGGGGTTAAATTCACAGATCTGCAGAAAAAAATCTTGAACTGAAGGTTCTGGCCTAAATAAAAACTGCACTTGATTCTAAATTATAATAAGGACAATGCTATTTCCTATTGCAAAGCAAAGTTTTGGTTTGTTCAGGAAGATTATCCAAAATACACAACCTTTAGATTTCTATCCACGTGGTTTCATAAATTTAAATCATAGGCGTGGACAAATGCAAGAAATTTACAAAAATGAGAAAGCTAAAAGAGAGAACAGAACTTCTGCTCACCCAAACGCGGTGATTGAAAAATAAAAATGAAACGGCAAAATTGAATAACAGAAAATTAACTCTAAAATATAATGAGAGAAAAACTAAAATAAATCTTCCTAAACAAAAAAAATAATAATTGATCTTATTTCTATAAAGTGCATACTTAATACTTAACAATTATTACGATCAAAATTCTTGATTGACCTAAAATATTACAGGAGAAAAATTAAATCTTCAATTTCAAAATGAATGAGCAAAATGGCAACAAGGATTTGAAAATACGTCTACTCACGTCAATAGTCGAACAAGGAAGTCCTTAACAAAATCCTACAATTGTTTTTCTTACAAAAAATCTCCTCTCTCAAAATCGTACAACGCGGACGTATAACATTACACCGACAATATTAAATAGAATACGCATTAAATCAGCACAAAGCGAACAATACACAAATTGAATGAATGGAATAATTAAAAAACAAACTTAACACTAATTAAAATTAAAATGATACAATGAACTCTTAAACTAAATTTTTTTCAAAACAAAAATAAAATTGTGAAATTCTCGGTAAATTGAAAATCAACTGTTCGGAGAAATCAAAACAACCAAAAATATGCAACTTAAAATACACTCAGCGAAAATGCGTTGTCGAACCACAGCAGTACGTTTCCTACTGTTTGTCGATCTAAGGATCTATGACAATTCCTCATTGAGAAACTATGGGAAGCCTTTAGGAAAACTAATATCAATGTGGAGCTCATAAAAGTGGGTAAAGGGTATTGTATGACCGTTTCTTAGAGTTATATCTATATTTTACAACATAGCAAATCTGGAGTCTCTACTTGCAGTACTAACCGAGATATTAATTTCTGAATGATGCAATAATTATAAACAAAAAAAAGAAAAACTGAAATAACTCAAAAACAGCAACAGGTAGCTATAGGAATAGCTAATGAAGGCTGACGTATTTATGATCGTAGAATTCAAAAATGAATAAAAATTGGATCATTCTATTTAAAATAACAAAGTTGACATCCATTTTCGATCAACCCGAAGTGATATATTGGTTAAAGTATTTCAACATTTATAGTTCCAATCGAACAGATAATGGTGCCAAAATCTCAAATATAGTAAATAATATAGTAGAACATAATGAACTTTTAATGAACTACTTACGTGAAATATTCTGTATATTGTTGCCTTGTTGTATTAGCATTACCAGGTCAACTTCAAGTAATTTAATTCTTTAATTCTTTTTAATTAATTTTCAATTTTAGTAATTTTAAGTTCATCTAAAAATATTTGGCAACGTCACTTCCATTTTGCAACAACTTTATTTAACCTTCTCCTGAAAATTTTAACATATGATTCTGTAAAACCTATATTTCACCTTGTTTACATTGTTTTGCGAATCACTTCAGGGATAACAGCTGTTATACCTAGAATACATCCCGCCTAAAATAATAATAATAATAATAAAAAGAAAGGAAAACTCATAAAACAATATATAGAGCAGGTTACATAACATTATACATTGTTTACTTCAACTTATCATATTAATTAACTTTTTACATTTAATTTAACCACATTTATTTACTGATGCTTGACTGTCAAGTTGAATGAATTAGTAGCAGTTGTCCTAAATTTTATATATACTGTCTATTTAGCTTTTGCTAAATTACTTTTAATTAAAGAATATATGTTATTTGGTAATTGATACATTATTGTTTTATAATTTTTACTGGTTATTCTTTTAATTATATTAAATTGTAGTGATGGGTTGCTACGAAGCAAACTGCTATTTTGTAGCAGCAACAACCGTTAGCAAACAGTTTGTAGCAGCTATTCAATATCAAAAGAAGCTGCTACCTTTGTAGCAGTTTCCTGATATAGTAGACAAGTGCAAATATTATGAAATTTACATACTTGTATATTCGTAGCAGTATATATAGCAGTAAAGCAATGTATAAAATTTAGTGATGTATAAAACTGCTTCTTTACGTTAGCAGTTACAACCTGCTTCGATAAATGTTCCTAAATATGTTGTATAAAGGGAGTATCGTGCCTCGGTTTGGATCGGAATCGGCCGCTCTCGTGCCTGCAATTTTTGTCGTATAAGGGTACTTAGATCGTCTTGATGACTTTGGGTGGCGCGTGGTGCAGATGGGATTAATTTTCTTTTCAATGATTAAATTAATTATTTTTTTACAACATCGGTGAGGAATGGAGGAAATAATAATTTAAATGAATAAATAGATTTTTAATTTTTTGATAATTTATTAGTTTGTTGCATTTTGTAGTTGTAACTTCAGTGCTTATGTAATAATAAAAAAAAAACATTATTTTCATGTGACTATTAAATTGAAGAATTTAGTAAATTTTTGTCAAATAGATTTGAATAGTTTCTCTTATTATTAAAATCACATTGATATTATAATAATTCGCACTAAACTATTGCAATATATGTTGGCTGTATGTTATTCTAGTAGTAAACTTTGGTGCTAACTTGTAATTCAAAGACTAACAATAATTTGTGTATGGTGTTGTAATTTATATGAATTTGGGTGGTGATAATAATACAAGGAACAAAGATAAATACGTAAAGGCTATATTTATTTGATATTATAAATCAGGAAACATTTTATTGTAAGAAACAGTGTTTATTTTGTGGCACTATCTATGTACCACAGATGTTTTCTACCGTAAAAAAGATGTTTCCAAAAATACTTATACTTTAGTGGTGTGTTAAATAAATGATAAGCGTACGCGGTAAAAAAACAACCTAGAAATAACGAATATACGAACATCGCACCCGCTTAAGTAAATAAGAGAAGAAAACAATTCAGAACAGAATTCTCTAACTACTACATAGAAATATTGTTTTTGTCAAGCCCAGGCGGAGAGAATTTTATTCCAAGTAATAATAGCTATTTTGTGTAACACCCCACACAATGTAAGTTTCGCTGATCAGTTTTCCTAGTTTCTATATCGATTTTAGTTAAGAAATACCTATGCAAAAACACATAATACATATCATTATAGAAATTTGATTATTATGAAACGTACCCCTCAGAACCTATTACTAGTTGTTGTTGTTACTTGTTACAATCATCGTTTTATAATCTATAGAAAATGCAAAAAACTGTATACTTATCCGTTCAAGAAACTATTTTTCATTTATTAATCAATTATTTATATTAGTAGATCATTATTAGTTACAAAAATATATACAATACCTATTCACATACGTACTGCTGTGGTTTATACAACCCAATTATCACTCAAATGTATTTTAAGTTGCATATTTTGGTTGTTGTAATTTATTTGTCTGAACAGCTGAGTTTCAATTTACCGAGAATATTCACAATTTTGTTTTGTTTTGAATAAAGCTTAGTGTAAGGGTTTATTGTATGATTTTATTTATGTAGTGTTAAGTTTTTTTTTTAATTAATCCAGTCATTCAAATGTCTATTGTTCGCTTGTGCTGATTTAATACATATTCTATTGTCGTTGTAATGTTCTACGTCTGCGTTGTATGAATTTTGAGAATGGGATTTTTGTAAGAATAACAATTGTAGGATTTTGTTAAGGACTTCCTTGTTCGACTTTCTTTAATTATTGTCGCCATTTTGTTATTCATTTTGTATTGAAAAAAATTAATTGTATATTCTTCTTTAATTATAGTCAATCAAGGATTTTTTTTCTGTAATAATTGTTAATGTATTAAAATGTTTACTTTGCAGATATAGGATCAATTATTATTTTTTTGTTTAGGAAGATTTATTTTAGTTTTATTTTCTGGTTTATATTTAAAGAGTTAATTTTTCTATCACCTCGTTTGGGTGAGTAGAAGCATTGTTCTTGCATTTAGCTTTTTTTCATTTTTTGTAAATTTCTTGCATTTGTCCACGCTTAGATTATTTTAATTTGTGAAACCACGTGGATAGTGGATAGAAGTTCAAAGGTTGTGTATATTGAATAATCTTCCTGAACAAATAAAACTTTTCTTTTTTTGCTTTGCATAGGAAATAGCATTGTCCATTTTAAATTAGAGTCTAGTACAGTTTTTATTTTAGGCCAGAACCTTCAGTTCAGGGTTTTTTCTGCACAATTGTAATTTAACTGGTTGTGTAAAAATAAATTGATTGTTTGATAGCGTCACTGGCTTAAAAATTCTGTTCTTTTATTTTATTTTAAACCTTTTCAATTCTTCGTGTCATTAAGAAAGTCTGATTTCATTCACTCACAATTTACTTTTCGTGGTTAGATTAAAGTTTTAATTTGCGAGGATTACTCTGGGGTTAATAGTTTTTTTGTGTTCTTTAAAATCTTATCCGTTGAGCTAGCTAATTTTATTTTTCTTTTTCATTTTAAAATTTCATTTTTGCATTTTCATTCAAATTAATCAGTACACAGCAGTACGTATATAAGTACTTGTATCTCCACTCGTTTCGATTCGTTTCTGAACCAAATAGAGTCGTCCGCAATATAAATACATATAAATATTGAGTGAATAGCGGTAACAAAAGACACTTTGGGGCGGTGTACAAAGTTTTAGGAACAGTTTATCTGGTAAGGTATACCGCTATTTAATGAAAACTGCTACAAAAAGTAGCAGAAGCAGGTTGTAGCTGCTAATGTAAAGAAGCAGTTTTATACATCACTATTAAATTGTTACTTAAACTTATATTAGTGTTGTTTATTGCCGAATCCTGGCTTCCTCGCTGCTAGTCACCCCTAGCGCCCATTCCAAAAAACATCAGAATTTACACTTTTGCTCCCGATTTATGAGCGGCGGGTTATCTGCCTGTCTTTTGCCGGATTTGCTTGGCAAGTACTGGTCAGAACATTATGTAATCTTTTAAGCTGCTAGCATTTTTTCTTTCGCTACAAATGTATTTCTAGAAATCTGCTTCTAATTGGGATATGTGAATACCTAAAAGCATGTGTAAAAAAATTTCTAGGAATATCCTCTGTTATCTGGGCAAGCTTTTACTCTGATTTATTATAAGTGGCGCTATACAAAGAGTGCTGTATTTCTTAATATTTGCTCTTTCCATGAAATTCATATCTATTACATGTTTTGAAGAAATTGATTCCTATTACATACATTTAAGAACGTAAACGTCAGCATCGCAGGAAAATTCGTTAAATTTCATTTTGGCTCATCTCAGTTATTTATTTTTGTTGCGATCCGAAACCACCGCTTGGCCGTCTGGCGCATGCAAGAATTCCAACTCTCATCCGCTGCGTCCGTTTGTGTCTTTAGGTGCGACTGTGTATATGTGTGTGAGCGCGCGAGGTCGCCGTTTAGGTCGACTGGAAGGCACGGCCCTCAATTAAAAAAATAAACACTGCAGTCTGGCCGCGAAGGGAGCCGGTTTTGAGATTTTTCGCAGCGATCCGCCACCGCGTCAGAGTCTCGAAGCATCGAACAACACAATGGCGTTCGGTAGAAGCACAAGCGAATGTTCGGCACGGTATCTACGTTAGAGCAGGTACGGTTCAAGCAACGGTCACGGTTTTTGTCAAGAGATTGTTAGGCTGATACGGACGTTTAGGGTGTTTCGAAAGGACAAAGAATGAGGAACAAAGACAATTAAATTTTGAAGATTTCAATAGACATTTAAATAATTGAATTTGTTCTAATTCTTCTAGTTTAATTTTGTAAAACTTTGAAATTTGAACTTTTTTTGTTTAAACGTAATTTTTCTCAGAGAAATACCTGCAGTATTCATTGCCTGTAATAAAGCCTAAGTTTTCGAATTGCAATTACTAAAGAATTACTTGAACTAAAATTAAAGTTTATTCTATTGCCTTAAATGCTGAAAGTGAAAGTCACCTGTTTTGATACATGGTTGCGGTCTTTGCGATATAGTTTCAAACTCTCGCTCCAGAATTTCTGGCATAATTTCTAAGACTGATGCGCTTATTTGTTCCTTCAGTTCATCGGCATTTAAGAAAGGCATAGTAGCATATGTATCTTTTTTCTTTGATAAAATTCCAAACAAGAAAGTGCAAACGGTTAGAATCGGGTGACCTATAATTTTGGAACACCACGACCAATCCATCCGTTTACACAGAGAAAAATCCGCATAGTAATATTTACACGCCACTATTGGAGCAATAACATTGTGAAATGTTTTACAATATTTTACAACTAGTAAAACTAGATGATATGAAATTGCATATGATGGAGTTGGAAAAGGTTATAAACGAGACAAACACTATTTCACGGATCGAATTAATTAACTATAATTGCAATATTTTGATTTTCGCTAATGTTAAGAAGGACGTCGGTCTGCCAAGATCTTGGACATATCTCAAAATTTACGAATTGCTGTTTCTGAAGCAAAAAAAGCTAATGTTAAGACGGGTATTGGCCTGTCGACATAACAGTAATAATTATATCCAACAACTGCCAACATCCCTCGAGATTTACGTATTATCGTTAATGAAATCAACAAACAAACCCTTAAACTAATACAATCTCGTTCATTTTAGTGATATTGCGAAAATTAAGAAAATAATTGGAATAAAAGGCGATCATATTATTTTGTTACTTCTAGCTTATTAATTTAATCAACTCATTAATTTCACTTAAACAATAAGAACTCCTCAATTAACAAAGCGAATATTATTAAAAAATAAGGATTACGCTAACCACAATCGTAGTTATTTTAATGTAATTATTATGTTCAAATTATTTATTCCAAACCTAGCCCACACTTTTGTAAACAGGTTCTATCTGATCTAAGCATTATGATTAAGGCTAAGTTACACATACATCCATTGTTGTAAAGATGGCGCTTCTCCTATTTCACTCGAACACGTTTATAAAAAGTTGATTTTGGTGCATTTACCGCAAAAGTCACATACAGAACAAAATAAATTAATGATTAAAATTCATTCATTCAATAAAATTCACTGTTGCATTTGCGCCAAGCCATATGCAATTTATGCTCCCTTTATAGGTAGGTTATGTCAACAAATTGTGCAACAAAACTACACATTATGTTCCAAAAAACACATTTCACAGTAAATAATTATTCTCAACTAGGTATATTAATTATAGCAACAGCGTTGTTAATCTGTATGCAAAATCTTAATGTCGGTTAACTACACAGATTTGTAATAGTAGCAAAAATACTGATTTTATAAAATAAAAATGTTTTGTTGACGATTAGTTGCAACTATTACCACTGGCCTAAACGTACCATTTGTAACAAGTGATCTGCACTTAATGCTACTGTAAGATATAGGTTCTGTCAACCTAAATTTTGTCCATAATTTTGTGTGAAATTTTAATACAAATTGTGCTCGTCCCTGTATGTATATTCAACTTGTTGTGCGTAATTTTATAATTGTGTGAAAATTTACTTTTTCTTTTCTCTGTGTACAAAATATTCGTCCAGGTACTATGTATCATGATTTAAGCACCTTTTAATTACTTACTAATTTTAATTATTTACTTTGTTGAACAAAAGTGCTTAATTTATTTTTTGTTATTAATTAGGATCTTGTTTTATTTTTTGTTATTACCAAATTAAGAATTACTTTTTGTTAATGGCCTTAGGATAATTTGATTTTTAATTTATTTTCTTATGTATAGTTTCTCAATTCTTTGTAAATTATTTTTTCTTTTTCTTCTTTGACTTATCTGATTATTATTATAGATTAATAAACATTACTTACTTACTTACTTACTTACTAATTGTAATATAAACTAAAACAACGGCTTGTTATGGAACTACTTATTTATTTTTGATTATTCCTTAAATAACAGCAACGTTTCTATAGAACTACTATCTATCGAATCGTTGCTGTATTTAAGGAATAACCAACAATAAATAAGTAGCGCCATAACAGGCCGTTGTTTTAGTTTATATTAGATATTATTGAGAGCGGAATAGTGTTAGAAATCTTTTAATTGCTATATGCATTTAATATAAAAATTTGTACTAAACTTCTTTTTTATTTTATGTTTTTTTATTTACGCGTAGATAACAACATTTACTGGCTTATATTTGTCCTGTCGAAATATATGGCTTGTCTATTAATATACGGACCATTTAAAAATAGATATTGGTAATTTTACTTTCGCGTTGTTGCACTGTTCCAAAAATATCAGCTCAATTTTTTACTTAAATGAAGAAACAGCAGAACTATGCCTTATTTTTTCCAGTTTTTTTGTTGCCAATTTTATGACTGTGTTGAGTGATATTTTTGCAAATTATGGAATATATCTACTATAAATTTTTTATTATATGACATTCCGTCGATAACTTTTTAACTGACAAGGCATGGAAGTGCAAAGTAAATAATTTAGGCATAACTGGATTTGAATTGATTTTTTAGACAATGGAAATAAATACGATAGCATAGGAATATAGTTATAAGTAAGCGATAGTAGATAAATTGATAACCAACAAGTAGTACCGCAGAGAATTATTGTACCCTACATAAATGATTACTTACGAGTAAGTATTTTACCTACTCGCATTGTTGGGTAAGGCACTCGCCGATTGTTAACAGAATACATTTTTGCTTACTGCGAGGTGTCGATTACATTTATAAAGTATGGATTTTGTTTCAGTCAATAAGTTGTGCTTCAAACTACTTATCGCTAACAAGTAAATCTGTTTGTGACTGTCTTAGAGCTAGTTATAACAATTCGTAATGAAAAAAAAAAAATGGGGATTCAGAAAATCGGTAAGAAAATAAAAAATGCTGCTAAATAAGAAAAATTAACACGAGAAAAGTGGCTTTTTTATACGTAAATGCAAGTGTACATATGAGGCCTTACATAAACTGATACGAGAAGCGCAATTTAATGTAAATTTATAAAGTCCAGAATTACTGATATGCTGAAAAAAAAAATATTGTTGTGTATAAATTTAAGCTCTTAAAATGTGTTCAAGGATAAAGAAAGTTACAGCAAACTTTAAAAATAAAACATTAAGTTGACGTCTCAATTTACACAGATTAAAATGAAAGGTTAGATAAGAGTAAATAAACTCGTTCTTTCGTTCATACAGTACTTTAATATGTGACGACTAGTTTCGGCTTTTAACAGCCATCTTCGGATCCACGTCAATAGGTAAAATTGTCAATCATTCAATGAATGAAAGGTTGGATAAGAATAAATAAACTCGTTCTTTTGTTCATACAGCAATTTAATATGTGATGACTAGTTTCGGCTTTTAACAGCCATCTTCGGATCAACGTCAATAGGTAAAATTGTCAATCATTCAATGAATGATTGACAATTTTACGCCGAAACTAGTCATCATATATTAAATTGCTGTATGAACGAAAGAACGAATTTATTTACTCTTATCCAACCTTTCAATTAAATCGTCCACTGGATACTTAGAATTAATTAATTAATTAATAGAATTAATTTATACAGATTAGATTAGATTAGGATTGGGGTGGCCTATGGACCTATTTCATCGCGACTTTTTCAGGTGAGATTCTCAATTTATATAACAATATTATTTTTGAAAATTCTAGAAGATGTGTATATATAAAAACATTATAAAAAATAGTAAAGATAGATATACAATAAATAAAACTTTCCTTTAATCGATTACGGCTATTATCAGACCAAAACGGATAATCGGTCAAGACGGTTAATCAGACACGACAGTTATAACCGGTTATCCGGCTATGTACATACAATTAACCGGTTATGAAATCTGTTCGATTGCATAGCACTAGTATACACTAGCCATATCAGTTACAGATGTTTATAGCTCTTACAGAAGGTCTTATAGACGCTATAGATTTGCACAGAACCACAGCATTACACCCACTACAACCATATGCCACCTCCCAACCTCAGTTCCTATCAGCACCTAAGCTGAAAGAGTGAAACAAACATGTTGTGTTGTTATTCAATCGTAATATGAATATGAACGCCCCTCTTATCTTCTACGCTAACTCCAAGAATTATTGGCCCATTGTAAGTGAACTCTGTAGTACAGGGAGGTTTCCAGTCTTCGCACCTTTCTTATGTTCACGGGCCAACGACAAAGATTACATAAAGATAAGATGTAGGTCATTTACTTTGCGAGTGGCGCGTATAAATCGGTCGCCAGTGAAACCTACTCTTTCACCAAGTCGCGCTGTTGAGCAGCTCGCGCCGCGGGAACGTTATTTATTTCGAAAATTATACGAAAACATCGTGACCTCTTGGATTTAACGCGGGCACGCTTCCCGAGTCCGTTGGGAAATTTTTACGCAATAAATCCCGGCGATAACGGCCGGAGGAACGACTAGTACCCCACTATAATTCTTGTTCTTATCCGAAAAATTCAAATGTAACGCGACGTAGCACGGCTCGGTTTAACGCATGCGATAATAACACGCACGCGTTCTTCCACCCGTCCAATCCGAATTCCATTTCATGGAATGAGATAAAATTTTATGAAAATTGCTTTTGTCTATACTAAACGTTTCCAGGGATGCGACAAATATTAGATTTGAATTAGTTAAAGGGAAACTACGTGTAAAGCATGGACATTCGGTTATTCAGAACAGCCTTTAGCAAGCTCTTCGTAAATGCGAGATTGTAGGTAAATTTCGCTTTGAGAGAAGTTACGTCTAAATATATCATTAAGTAAATGTGCCATTTTCTTTCGAAAATCAAGAACGTAAAGGGGAGACTCATGACAGCAACATGAAATTATGTAAATAATTCAAACGAATTATAAGCATCTCCTTCTATTTTAAGTATGAAATATAAAGTGATATACATGCACATTATACAGTGACCGGCATAAATATTGCAACATATGGGACTTTTTTTTATTATTAAAATATTCTAAATTTTTCTTGGAGGGATGGGTTGTGCATGTCTAGGAACCCCAAAATTTATTTTGACATACGTCACGTGATCACTAGTATGGCGGTAAATTTAAAAAATATGCCAGGAATTTCCAAAAAGTGAGGTTAGATGACAAGATATCCAAAAAAGTTATTTGAAAAAGTTGCTTAAGAATTCAATTCCGAGGCTATGTGCAAATTTTTGTAAAGATATTAAAAAAAAAATTAAAATCACAATTTTTCCAAATGCTGTTTCATTGAATTACATATTTCCATTTTTTTTTTACGTTTTTAGCAGCTCAACAGCAGTAATATTTCTAAATTTGGCTGATACTCAAACAATTTTGTCAATTTTTGTATAATTAACAGAGTGAAAACTGAAAGGTACGTTTTCGGTATGACAATTGTTGTTGCAAGGGACTGTATCTAGAAGAAAAAAATCAAAAAAAATTAAATTTTATAAAGTATCCTTACAAAAATTTGCACACGGCCTCAGAATTGAATTCTAAACAGCTTTTTCAAATAATTTTTTTGGATATCATGTCATCTAACCTCACTTTTTGGAGATTAACATCATATTTTTTAAATTTACCGCCATACCAGTGGTCACGTGACGTGTGTCAAAATAGATTTTGGGGTTCCCAGACATACACAACCTATCCCCAAAAAAAGTTTTAGTATATTTTAATAATAAAAATAAGCTTTCTGAATCTGCAGTGACCTGTAAAGACAGAATTAAATACTTTTTTACATTTTTACCGCCAAGTTCTAAGCAGTTCTTTGGTTTTGACCTTTGCACGTACAAATATCCAAGGACAATTATTCCTGTTTTGCCCAGAAATTCATTTGCTAGCACGATAAGTGCTATGGCAATCGTAGGTTCTGGTCCCTGAAACTGCTTCGCAGCATTTTCTTTTGCAAGGGTATCTGCTTCCTCAGTTTCCCGCATGAGTGAATGCTCAGGTGCCCTGACTAGGGATAGATCATTAGCCGGCTCCAGTATATATTTGGAGTGTTTGTACAGTTCCAGATTAGCTTCTAGCTACATTTACACACCACTATTGCTTTTAGCATCCACTGACTCTCATTGAAAATGTTTATAATTTTTATCTGATGCTTTATTCAAAATATCTCTAGCATACAACTCAGTGGCATAGATTCCAGCCTGAAATATTTGTTGTATGGCGTCCAAGGTTATAATATTTCTAACTCTTGGAGTGCGACAAAAAAATCCTTTACCTCTACCCTGCTCTGTTTTCGAATCGCCTGCATCGGTTGCCTGCATTTGTTGTATCTCAATTTTATTTACATGTTTTGAACTTCATTTTTTTCTTTCTTATTTTATGAAGTAAAAGAAGGTTTTCTTTCTGAGACTGAAGACACTAGCACATTTGTGCATCAAATTTGGAATTTACTCAAAAAATTACCTTTCACAGTTTATATTTATCTCATACATACTTACAAAGAAACACTGGCGACGGAAGAATTCAGGATTTAATGAAACTGTAGACTGACTGATCACTTCGGTACAACAACAACACTATTTGGTTTAGTTGCTGAGTCGTCAGATTTTAATGATACAGTTCCTAACAAATCTCTATATTTTTTCAATTTCTAAGTTTTTGAAAATATCTTGGGAACGGTTATTATTTTTTATTTGGAATTATAAGAATATTACATACTCTCAAGGACGACATAAATTGTTTTCGCAAGGAATGACGGTTGAGTATCCAGAACTCTATTATTTATGTGGCAAAAATACTTAAAACTGTGGCTCTGATAATAGTACACACTAGTGTTGTGATGAACGTGGTTTCTTTCGCATGTAGAGCTGTGAGTAAATATCGCAGTGCAAAGTCACATAACGAATGAAGCAAAGGCTCAAGGTTGCTTTCACGATATGAATGGACATATTTCGTAAAATGCAGGAGCAAGCAGCTCTGTTCACGGCGTGGCTTTTTATAATTTATTTACAATTTAGTTTTTGAGCAAATATCTTATTGATAAAATAAATAGTAAATTGTTTACATATAAACAGGTTGCTACACGTTTATTCTCGTGAAAGCAATATGAAAGATTTACTTCATGCACAAGCCCTTCATTCATGCAATGAGTGAAGTAAACTGCTTGAAGTCGTTTTATGAAGCGGACGATCTACTGTGAATGATGATGAAAGTTTTGTTCCCAACACTACTACACACTACACATCTTACCTTAAATTTTACTACACATTTCCGAAACTATTCTTATAAGCAGTAGTATTGAACTAAACAACTACATTGAAAGCATTTGCCTATATGACCAAAGGTGCAGAGGGCGGGTGCGTCCAAAATGCTAAATCACGTATAATGGCTAGCTTGCCTGTGTGCCACAGGTGCACAATAGAATCAATTCTAAACCTGTCACTGCTACATATTTATTAGCTGTCCTTTTCGGGATGCCAAGCGATGCCAAAGTTGCTGCAATTCATCACTACGTCAAGGAAACAGAATGATTAGGTAAAAGCGTCACTATTTTCTCTGGCAGCTGGACAATTCTTAAAGCGATCAGTTCCACGAGTGGTGACTCTAAACTGATTTGGGACTGTCTAAGCGCCCTAAATAGAGTGGGTACCTAAAGGAAATTAACATTGGCCTGGGTTTCCACCCACCTGGGCGTGAAGGGAAATGAGATGGGACGATCTGGCTAGACGAGGTTCGTCAAGCTTATTTGTGGAGCTAACACTTCCTTCGGTATTACCAAATTAAAAATCTAACAATGAATAGATAGATAGGTAGGAGACATAAAGAGCCCAGGGAGTACTGTTAAGAAGAGTTTTTAAATGAACAAAAGCCTAAATTTACTAAAAAAAATACTGTGTAAGAACAGGAAGACTGTCTAAATAATAGTAAGTTCGGTCATTGTAGACTAAGTAAGCATATGTATAACATAGGCCTGGCAGGTAATGCTATGTGCAGATTCAACCAAGGGCACTACGGTGGCTAGCCAAGGCCAAGATTTCTACGCCACAGCTAATATCTGCATGAAGGAGCCGCTCCCAAATGTGGTAGATATAATTAAGCTAGGTGTGATGCATCCACATATGAACCAATAAAGCAACACGTCTGCTCTATGACATTTTATTTCTTGGAGTCAAGTTATTACAAATATGTTACAATTACTATTGTCCAAAAAGTACATACTATTCAACAGAAGATGGCGCTGTGCCACCAATACCACAGAAGGCAAAGTTAGGGAGTGCCTCCTAGAACAAAGGAGGTGACAATAGTTCTGCAAAGGTCGCAACGAAACAGCTCCGTATGGCCACTACAACCCCATAATCTAATAATCTTTATATATAACCCAAAAATAACATGGTGTAGTGATCACGGTAATGATTGACTATCAGTTCGATATTAGTGAACTCTAAAGAGCAACCAAAAGTTGTTTCAAACAGCATCTGGTTCACTCTAAATTTATAAGGTGCCATAAATCTAGTACAGCCCTGCATATGCTTGACGAGAATCATAAAGTAGACAATCTAAAATTAGTTACAAATGTAAACAGTCAGATACATTAAATTTTTATTAAAGTTTTATGAATTCAGTTTAAGGACACTTAAATTTTAGCTTTTACTGTTTATTAAATCAAGAGAAAGGAAATGGGAGATGAAACGGATTAGTGATTAGTTAAACGTGGCGACAATCAGCTATTACCGTAATTACTGTATTTTGTTACTTTTGGGTATTAGTTATTTAGTTCAGTGCTACTGCTGATGGTTATAGCTTTGGTATCAAAATTTGTATTGTATTATAATATAATACAATACAATATAATATATAATTATAATATAATAATTGTATTTCGAAGTCGGGCGATTCAGCATTTAAAAATGTTGCTCTAATATTAAGGTAGTCTTTTAATGTGTACAATTTTATTGAAATCTGAATTTGGTTGTTGCCGGCGCTCCTTTGTTACAGGGTTTATGTAAATCGTAATAAAAAAGCTATTATTAATAGATACTATTTTAGTAAGGGTAAGTTTGATCTCTTTGAACCTGTTTTGCAGATTCTTAGGAATCCGGTTTTAATTTTCTTAAGGATTGAGCAGGACTCTTTTCTTAAATTTGGGCTTCCAGGAGATCCAACGATTTGCTCTCTATCTGTAAGTCTAAATCTAAGTTTCTGCATTTTAGAAAAAGAATTTGGTTCACACCTATTTGGCCACGTTAAGTCATTCACCTCGTGCTGCAATCACCACATTATAATCAATGCAATACTTTTATTTTTTATGTTACGAAATAAAAGTGTAAATAGCTTTCATGTACTTACATTTGCGTAGTAGTGTATGACACTACTAATATGCTGCTTGGCTTTCGGGTTGGAATCGCGTCCAGGAACTTCTGGCTGACGTTTCCTCAGTCATATGGAACATCTTCAACAGCAATAGCAGTAACATCTTCGAAGATGCCCCATGCTGTAATCAAGTAGTATATAGTACGGATAACGGCTGCGAAAGTCTACGTAAAAGTTCAACAGTACATACATTTTTGAAGGATGCTCAAATCTTTATAGAAATGCAGTTTCTAACAATACTTATGTATATTATCAACTACCCATTACCTAAGTTGTTTTAGGTTACATTGTTATATTATTCTATTTCTTTGTCTTAACTTGTATCTTTAGGTAAGAATGCAATATTTGAATAGGAGGTATATACAGATTAGTATACAAGCTTTTTATATTAGGAAAGCTTTCTAGAAGAAACTGCAAACACCTAAATAAATGTTTACTTATTATAATTGCGTATTTACCTTGTTTTAGATACTTTGAAAATACTCCGTGAATAATTTAAACAACATGGAATAGCGCAAGCTAAAAAAGGATCACCATGCTTAGTTCATATACTCGATTGCGCTAATTAGTAATTTCATGCTATATTAATTACTTTTCCCTGTTTCTATTTTTTTTGCCACGGTAGCCGCTCTTTAATTGTCTCGTCAGCATCGCGAATTTACATAATTGTATTCTCTAACCTAGCGATTTTCGCGAATAGAGTAGCTCTGTAACAGTATTAAGCACGCTGCTCATGACGGCACGTCGTTAACGACCACAGTGAACGCTCTCTCAATAGAGCATAAATAATAATTCGTCTTGTTGATGTTACATAGAAAATTAAATATAGACGTTGAGTGGTGCACTCGTCATTAGGGTCATCAGGTCTTGTCGCTCGTAGCGGATGTAATACGTAGCTACATGCATAACGATCTAGCTGAATAATAGGGAGCTGGTTTTGTTTTGTAGGTCTTTAGCGCGACGTAAACCAACGTTATGATGTATATGTGTTATGTAATGTGACAGCCACAATCTTGATTTCTATTCATATTGGGTTGTAAATGCAAACAATATTTCTACAAAAATAAACTGCCAAAATATTATTTTTTTTAAATCCATATTGACCGTGTGTGAGTTGTTAATATATGGGAAAAAATCAAGCAAGGGTCTAGATCCTCACAATATCCTTTATATTACAGGACCGGTTTCGCTCAAGTATATAAAATCGTTTTATATACTGAGTTTCGAAGTGGTTACATTTATTTTAAATAATTTAAAGCGGTTGTTTGTGTAAACTAATGTGTTTGATTCTTTATTTAATGTTTTGCTCTTTACAATTTTTACATAAGTTCGACTATCACATTGCACTTTCTAATTTATTTTATTTCAACCTTGACCATCTTAACTGATTTTAAATTCTGGCCTGAGCATTATTAAAGAATTTTGTAGGATCTAACTCGTTTGATTTTTTTTTCCATATATTTTTTCTTAATTCACTAAAAACAATTTCTTGTAAACTGGCCGGCCATTTTAAGTGAGTAGAAGGCTGCCATTAAAGAGGCGCCTCACGACGAACTGCATCGAACGTATATGAAAAGTATACATTGAAATTCTAAAAATTCGTAGTATACTAAAGCTGACCTGCGCTATTAAACTAAAATATTTTAATAATCTAGGCGCATCCGGGTTGTACGGGAAGTGCTGTCAACTTTGTTATTTTAAAATGGAACAGCCTATTATTATTAGATTTTTTTTTAATTCCTTGTTCAAATCTAAAGTAAGTTTGTTAAAACTAACTATGTTGTTATTTTCAACCATATTTGAAATATTTGCATTTTTTTAAAAATTTTTGACAGATGGACGAGTGCTTCTGAACTTCTATAAGTGCAAAGGTATTTAACTTGAAAATTGAATTTGTAGAATTGTGACCGTATAGGTAGCGAAAACGAATGAATTTTTCGAAACATTATACAGCGTGTCGAAAAATTACATTTAAGGTTCGAATTGAAAATGTGTCAAGCTTGTTTTTTTTAAAAAAAAATTCAACTACCTACTATTCTTTTCTCATCAAACTGCCCTTGTACCAAAAATACAAAGGCCGTAACTTTTGAACATTTGTTAAAAGTAAATTTTATTTTGTAGTTTACAATACTAAACATAGTTATATGTTTGAATTTTTATCTTGCGCGATCCGAAAGTTTTTGAAAATTCTGTATTATTCGTTTAACTGTGTTTGGTGATAGTTCTGCTTGAGGATACCGAGCAGCAAAGGAATCAAATGCTCTTGTTATCACTTATTGCATTCTCCATAAATAATAAACAAATTTAAATAATCTTCGTTCGTATAATTTAACCGTGCCGGCATGTTTATAATTGACAACTTCAGTGACTTTCATTAATGCTGGATTGTTTGCCGAATGTCATGACTTACTTAGATATCCCAAAGCAGGATAACACTTTAAAAAACTACTTAAGCTACCTTTTTACACCATACATACATATTTTACTAATTATCTTAAAACGTATCCATTTTGAATGGGTAATGAACATGACTTTTTTTTTGTATTTTTATAAGGGCAGTTTGATGAGAAAGAGAAAAGTAGGTTGTTGTATTTAAAAAAAAAAGTTTTGACACTTTTTCAATTCGACAATTTAACTGTAATTTTCGAACAGGCTGTATAATGTTTTAGAAAAATTCATTCGGTTTCGAATGCTTCCTTATATAAATACTTTTGCAGCTATAAAAAATTCAGATGCACTGTTCATCTGCTCAAAAAATTTAAAAAAATGCAAATATTTCAAATATGGTGAAAATAAACAACATAGTTGTTTTAACAAATTTACAAGATTAACAAAATTTGCATGAAGAATTAAAAAATGTAATAATATATAGGGTATTCCATTTAAAATAGCAAAGTTGAAAGCCATTCTCGGTATAACCGGATGCGCTAGATGTATTTTGGCACAGAATTACTGTAGTTAATTTTAAAAACTAAATTACGAACTACTACTGACATAAATTTTAACATGAAATATAATTATTAAAAGTAAAGAACGTCCTCTAGGAATAAGGCGATCACAATAGATCTGAAAAGGTTGCGGTAAAACAGGTCCGTAAGCCAGCCCAACCCTAATCCAATCTAATCTAACCTGTTTATCCAAAGAAATATACTAACAATAAGTATGGAATAATACGATAAGCCTCAGGCTGTGGTATTAAGGAGATAATAGGAAGATTGTAACAGGTCATTATATATAGCGTCAAAGTTTGGCAATTGATGCCGATGAACAAAAGTAAATTACTTGCAGTTAAAATGGATCTCTGGATTACAGCAGCATGGAAGCCAAAATTATAATTCACAAGAAATGAACAAATTAAAAGGCAGATGATAGTAGAAGAAACACTTGTACAGGACATAGAATTACTATAACTGATTTGGTATGAACACCTAAGAGGAAAGATTTTCAAGACGAATATTGGAATAGATTCCTCCGGAATAGAAAACAAGACACTTCGTCTTGTGGTCTACCTCAGACCACCTAAAAAATGGCTTTTGGAAGAAACTTAGTAGAAAACAATTGGGGAAATAGACAGGCCTGGCATATACGAACCCAAGGGCGTGAAACAGCACTTTTCTGGTTCATATAGCCTGTATACTTTTCTTTGTTTTTTCTTTATATGTTTTTATAATCCCGAGATTATCTTCACTGAACAGAGACCAGATACGTAGTGATATCACTGCTTTTGATGACTGGTTCACCGACGGATCCCAATCTAGCCACCAGAGCACAAGAGCTGGTATTCGTGGACTGAGCCCTAATCAAAGAATATCCGTAAGCCTGGAGAAGCATGCATATTCGCCCTCGCAATTTGCCCAGAAATTATTGCAGGGGGAGGGGGTGTGGGTGGCGCATGAGGAGGAAAATAAGTATAATGATTGACCGCCAGGCTGCTATCAAGGCAGTATCGAATCCTGTAACTAGGTCAAAACTAGTTAGAGACTGCAAACAATCCTTCAATACACTGGCACGAGACTACGGTGTCTCTGATTTGGTTGAGGGACATGAGAATATAGAGGCCAAGGAGGGTTCTAAAAGACACTTCGTAGGTCCAGAGCCCGTACGCGGAATTACCAAGGGACTCTGGTAAAAGGGGGATTTGGATAAGTTAGATAAAGAAAGTACAAAGAAATGGAGGTCGACTGAAGGTCAACTCCATACTAAAGCGCTAATAGGGGATGGGGATGCTAGATTCCCTGATAACTTACTCAGGCGCAGTAAGAATGAAGTTAAAACCGTTACTGGGCTGGTAACTGGACACTGTCCCCTAAGAAAGCATCTATACAACACAGATTGAGTAAGCGAATCGTGGTGTAGCTAAATGCTAATGCTAAATGCTAATTACAGGAGGAGACGAGCTTACATGTAATTTGCACATGTGAGGAATTGAAAGTACTCAAGCAGAAACATTTCAAGAAGGATCTACTGGAGCTCTCGAAGGTTCTCAAGTTTCCACTGGGCAAGATACTGGGCTTTATAGAGGAAGCTCGAGTGGAAGTAAGAACTCTAACAAGGATGGTACAATGAGTATCTAGCTCAAGTGCCTGGACTATAGCTGCCCACTCTAACTTAAAAAAAAATGGCTTTATAATACTAATTCTTTTCTTATATAAATTAAGTAACTATATTTACAGTTTACAATACTTTATGTAATACAAATTACAATTATTTTGTTTTTAATTGTTATTTACAGTACTGCACTATTGGATCAGACATATTTGCCTACATAATTCTTTTCCATCCATCAATGCCACAACAGCAATAAATCCCAGTTAATCCTCTTCCTTTTAAAATCCACCGTATAGAATGTCAGTTTAATTTATTCTTCCAATATTTCTTTCGTTGCTAACTATGATTAACTATTGTTCGGCAGCGCGAATGCAGCGCTTCATTAATTCCCGCAGTACGACAATTCCGCACGATTCCCTCCGACGACTATCTCTGACACACCAGCTGTTTGTTTTCGGCTGCAAACAGAATTCAATTAACTTCAAATAAGCGGAAACATCGGCTCGCTATCGAATGCCTACCGAGCGATTCGATCACACACAAAAAGCTATCCCTGGAACGTACCGGAATTTCCGGCAGTGTGGAACGATTTTAATACCACTGCGGTACTCCCCATTGCTGCTACCTTCGTGCATCCGTTAATTGTCGGCCGCCGACAAATGGAAAAGCGACGAAAATGAAAAATTGGCATGAAATTCTGATATCGTTTCCGCTGTAGAGCTTTTGTGGATGCCTTTGTGGATGGATGTAAGTTCGTTAATGAATTGTGCTTGTTACAATTTTTTTTTTTTTATGAAAAGTTATCATGTGTGGGTAAGGTAGGTACACTATTTTTAGTTGAAGTGAGTTGGTTAAGTTTGAGCTTATTATTTTTCAAAAAGTTTTAGTAAAAGATCATCACCAGTTAATTGTTATAAAACCCGATAAAAGCAGTAAAATGGTAGTCATGAATACAAAAAAATAGATTATGAAACAAAATGGACATTATATATAACAAGTGAAAAATACGTAGTGCTGTGTACTGAAGGTACCAAAGAAAAATGCAAAATGAATTTATAAAAATGAAAAATTAAATTGACTAGCTCAGCGGATAATAATTAAAGGGCGCAAAAGATCAATTAAACTCAGGGTTAGCCTCTCAATTAAAACTTGAATTTAATCATGAAAAGTAAAAAGTGGGTAAAAGAAATCTGACTTTCTTTAATTACTCCAAAAATTGAAAAGTTTTAATCAAAAATAAAAGAACAGAAATTTTGAATGACGTTAATAACAATTATAAAATTTATTATATAAAAAAAAAGAAAAAAAAAACATCTGTTACAAATTGCAGAAAAATTAAACCTTGGACTTAAGGTCCTGGACGAAATCAAAAACTGCAAGAATCTACATTTAAAAAGGACAATGCAAATCCTTAAACAAACAAAAGAGAAATTTGTTCAAGAAGATAATTCTTTTTTCACAAAAAGCCACGTGGTTTTCAAAATTTAAAACAACTTAAATTAATTTAAACGTGGACAGAACAAGTAAATTTACAAAATTGAAATTTAAATACAAGCACAATGCTCCTAATCACCCAAACCGTGATGATTAATTATAAAATTCAAATCAGCAAAACTTAAAAAATGAACAAAAATTAACTCTTTTAAACTTAAAATATCTTCCAGAACAAATATAATAACTGATCTTATACCTAATTTGTGTACACAATAATACAACAACAATTATTATTTAATGAGTTCCTAGATGGACGATATAAATCGCAATAAACGAACAAATCTTTAAATAAAAAGAAAAACCAAAATGGCAGCAATGAATCTAAAAATATAAGTACTTACACGCTCGTCTATCTGGTAACTGAGCTTCCTCTCAGGCAAAACAGTCGTATACATATAAAATATAACAGCTGCGTGCGCTGCACCACACAAAGATCTGTCCGCCAACGGACGAAATCGCAAAACATAACATATACAGTACAAGTGAACGCAATATGTACAACTGAATGAAATTAATTTAAACAACTGAACAATTAAAAGAATAAATAAAATCAATTCAATTAACAAAATCTTATACAAAAATAAAATATTAATTTCTGAGAGAATGTTTTCGGAATATTGACAAAGACAAATCTCAATAAATAAAATATCACTGAATTTACGAACCCCGGGGTGCCAAACCACAGCAGTAGGTAAAATTACCTAATAATAGCAAAAAGAATAACAATTAAATCTTGAAAGGAAAAGAGATTTATTGCTACTGATGTTACAAACTGCACTGAAAATTAACAACTAATTATAACCATGAGGGCTATTATCCGGCTGTAACTCTTTTAAACCTTCGAGCAGACGCGCATTTTCTTCTTAGTTTTAGTTACTAGCCTTATTAAAAAAAAAATATTATTTGCACTTTTGCCATTTCATTTTGCCAGTTAAATACGCTACCTTGCCATCGAATTATAATTTCTTTCTATATTGTTCTTGTTTGTTTTTTCAGGGTATTGTAATGGGTCAAAACCAACCATAATTTAAAACAATCGGACTCATAAACACTTCACACACACAAATCGACTGTATCGTATCGACGGCCAGCCATATGTACCCTTGTTATTCGACAAGGACGGTCGGATTTCACTAGCCACAGGGTCGTATGAATGCCTAATGATCAGGAAGTCTACTACATTCATACCACAGACATCGCACCAAATTGTTCAAAAATTTTTAACGTACCGAGCACTGAGTTAATCGATTATTCATTCTTTAGAATTTCCAGTCAAAAACAGGCACTATTCTTAAAGAAATTTACAAATTACTCACTTTGAAATTCAGTAAGATTCATTTCAACAGCCATTTTGGCAAAACTTTATGTCATTGCCGTCGCAAACATGCTGGAGGAGTTTTCCGTCTCAGACATGTTGATGGCTACCAGGATCTCAAAGCTTACAAATTACTAACCCTGAATTGTAAATCCATTATTGTATAAAACCTCTGTAGAAAGTGAAAATTTCCCATTTCTTATCAACCACATTAGAAAGTACACATACTTGAAATCTTTACGGAAAACAATTTTCAGAGCGATTGAGATGTAATTAACAGATCCTTAGCTAATCAAGAGAAAGTTTATAATAGTATTTTATCCACATAATTCCTTTTTTTTAATTAGAATAGTTGCATTTAAAAAACAACACTGACAGGTCTATAAAAACAGATTATTAATTTACCAAATTCCACACAGATACATAATTTTACCCGTAGAAAACGAATTTAATAATGAAAATCTTATTCAAAAATGATTTTTTAAGATATTTCTTTCAATTTTCAAATTCAAAACTCTGTTCTTTTATTTTGAAAAGACGCGGCACTTTTCCACCAATCAGAGCATAGCATTTTTCAAAATTGAAGTTAATTTCCATAGTAACCAGGAATTCAATTAGATTTTGGTTGTGGAACGGGTAGCACGCGTTGTTTACCGCCAATTTTAGTGAATTCTAACCTCACTTAATATTCGTATAATTTCTAAGTCTTGCTTATCCTGAAATAAAAGGGAAACAGTTAAGTCCGATATTCACTAACCACTTAATAAATCAACCGACACGATACTACCTAGCCTGTCCAGACATACACCTTATATGTAATATAATAAAGGTCAGACCATTCCATATATAATTCAACACGATGGAACATCTAGAGTTCAATTTCATGGATATAAAATTTACCGACCGATATTGTGTTCGATAATCTGTCTTGTAAGCATCGAGCATCTACGTCGGTAAATTAGGTGTTTATTTCATTTGTGTAACCGTTGATACAAATTTTAATTTAACAAACCATTTAATTTAATATATTTGTCATTAATTTTATCAAATCATTTAACGACTCAATTTAAATTAATTTCAACAAATTGCCGAAAGAATTCGTAAACATCACATTGCCATATACAGAAAAATAGATTGAATTCGGGCAATGTTCACTTTAATTAATATAATTACATTAATTATAATTTTATTATTTTATTTTATTTAATTCTTTTCTTAATTATCAAATAATAATACATAGGTTTCCTTTTACACATTTATTTGTTCTCTGCACTCAATAAAATTTAATCTTTTGTGTTTTATATTATTATTGAACCTGTGTTTTGTATTGTTGTTCAACCCACCTTCTCCAAAAAGGACACGAACCCAGCCAAGACCGTGAGATACAATATAAGTTTACAATTAATTTAAGTAACATTCATTCATTCACGCAAGGGCTAGTACAGTATATTAGGTTATACTAAATACCCATTACTGAAGAAGACATAAGTCGAAATGTGTAATTATGTAAAAAAACCTGCATATGTATGTATATAAAAAAAATTTAATTGCTAAAAACAAGGCTCCAAAAAAGTTGTGATTATATATACATTTCAAAATTAAAGTAATATTGAAAAGGAATTATGTTTTTTTAGTAATTATTGTTAACATCCTTCCGCATTGACAATACTGGTGAATGAGAATAATGACATGTACATATGACAAGGAGGGAGTGCAAATATAGCGTTATTACGATCATTTGATATAGAAACGTAGACATTCAGCAAATAAGTATGGACCATACATTGTTCCAGAAATTAAATCAAAAGCAAAAATAATTTTAAATATGATCCTTCGATTGTAAAGAGATATATGGCAAAGTTCTTCTGTTTATTGCGGTTTTTAAAAATCATTGGACATGGAACAACATAACTTGAAGTTATTAACTTCAAACATGACATGAACTGAATAGAAGTAATCAGCTATAACAATAACAAATTTTATGAGAAATTTGTTATTGTTATAGCAAATGCATCAACTGCATCGTTTGTTAAGCTGCTACAAATTATAGTCTCGCCGTATAATCGTATGTAGTATTACGAACGATATGTTATAAGCGATGTATGTTTCCGTGTATAGTAAGAAATAACTTTTGATGCATTATATTCCTATTGCTGACAGCATACTGGTTATTTAAATTTAAAATATTACGTATATGAAGCTTTATTTTAGAAAAAGTTGTTTCAAGCTAATAACTGTAATTGTAGTACACTTAAAAACTACAGTTCTATAAGATATTTTTTAATAACATGAATTCAAGATTAACAAAAGTTATTTTAATCAATGGGTGCTTACGGTATAATGTCTTAGGAGACGTGCTTTTAGGATATTTTGTGTTATACGCGTTTTTGACGTATTGCTTTCAGTGAAAGAAGAAACAAATGAAAGGGAAATACAGTGAACAGATTGCTAATTGTTATATATAATATTGTTTCAGATTATTGCATCAAAATACATATTTGGTTTTTGAATGTACAAAGTTGCGGTAAGATAGGTATTCTAAACTGTAAATGAATCGGTATATGCAGAAACAGCACTTGCCCATATTTCCTTAAAGAAACTCTGTAGAAGTCAGTTCGTAGTTTCAGTAAAAGACGTATATGTAAATAAGTCACAACCTTAGTTAGTTATTTATTGAAGTTATTAAAACGAAAAAAGGGTTAAAGTCGTAACAACTGTGGAATGTTTTCTATGATTCCCAACTATACCCATTCACCGGGTTTTGTTAATTCGTTTAAAAAAGAATGAATACAAGTCATATGAATGAATAGAGAATAGCGTAGTATGGATTAGGAAAATGCTGTTGATAAATGAAAAATGAAGAATGCTGTACTGAATATATTGAAAAAAAGAGATGTTCCACTCTTTTTTATTTTTTTTATTTTAACAAAAATCATTCATAAATAACTCCCCGATTATCAATTTAAAAACATATAAAAGAATTGAATTGGTGATCAAGATTTCTGCAATTGGACTGTATATGGCTACAGGCTGAAAGGCATGCTTTCTCGATCTCAAAGGATTTTTCACTGAAAATGGGAGTATATTGTAGTGTTTTTCTGCAGCAGACTTAGCAACTGTTGTGATAACAGTTCCTAAGTCTGTGCCTTGTAGAAAACATATCGAATATGGAAAGTGTAATGCAATAGGAGAATCGCCATTTTCACGGCTATTTCTGTACTTGTAGAATATGTTTAACGTATTTACTACTATAGGCCAGAGAATTTTGCTATTATATGTTTAGAACATAAAACCAATGTGATGATTTACAGTTTTGTAATACAATTTTGATGTAAATCTACTACTATTTATCTGTAACTGTACCGATTTTGTATAAAATAAATAGTTTCTTTAAGAAAATCGCATACTAATCCATTTATCCATCCATACTAACTCCATCTGATCTACTACTTCTAGTGACTAGTTAAGCATGACGGCAGTCAGCCATGACCGTGATCATTGTATGTACCATGCACTTTTTTTTAGATATAAATTAGAGTCGTTTTAGTGTAGTTATTCAGTTCAGTGATTCTGCTGCTGATGATAACTTTGCTATTGAGACGCACGTCCAGTTTGGTGCAGTTTGTGGTGAGGTCTAGGAGAAGTTTGCAGTATTACCAGTGCCACAGTGCCAACATACATGCAAGTTGTTTCGGACATTCCATGTTCAAATCGTAGCAGAGTGAGTGACATACTTTAAAGAATTAAAAGAACAACAAACAGATTTTTTGATATGACTTAATACCACCTACTCATAATCAGTATAATAGTTCTAAAATAACAAGAAAACAGAACCATGTATGGCCGAAGACAATGTCATTTCTGTTTACGTCTGACTTGAACCAGAACATTCAACAACAACATTAATGCATGCGCGCCTCGCTTATTTCCTTATCACTTGAAAATTACTACATTTATAACTGTAATTTTCCAAAATGTAAAAATTTTTTCTAGGAGCAATTAATATTTTTCTTAAAGCTTCAAATCTTGACCAGGTATATAATATTCAGTGTCTTAAAGTATATAAATAAATGTAAAAAGTGTAAATTATAAATAAAATGTTTTTGTTTAATAAATGACAAAATTGTTTTGTTACTATGATTTTGAATATATTATTATATTTATTTATAGATTGCGTTTAAAAATAGGATGTTTTGATTATTTGTTTTTGAATTTTGTAATTAATAGTTCTTTAAAAATATTGTATTTAGTTATAAATTAAATTATATAATTTTTGTAAATATTGTTTATCGGTTTTATCATGACTGCATTTTTATGTTTATAAATTGAATTATTTCAAATATATTACGTGTTTTTAAATTTTGTTCTTTGTTTAAAATTGTTACGTTGTTGAAATCAAAGGTATGATTTTGAGTTATTTCATGTTTTTTTTTAAAGCTGTAAGATTTTTATTATATTTGTGTTCTTTTATTCTATTTTCATGGTTTCACCTATACATACACCATTACAATTTTGACAGTCTATTTTATAAACTATGTGTGATGTTTTACTTTTTTTAATTTTTGATTTTAATTTTGAATAGATTTGGTTTTGTAGTTTGTTTGTGTTTTGATAAGCAATTTTGTAATTATATAGTTTGAAATTTGATTTATTTTTTCGGATAAATGTTAACATAGGAATTTTTTATAAATTTTGTAATTGTTTGACTATATTTATATTTTTTGTTGATTTATTATAAAAAAGAAAAATTCTTTGTTTGAATGTTTTGTTTACAAGAGAATTTGGATAATTATTTTGTTCTAGAATATTTTTTGCTTTGTTAATAGTATTTGATCGAAGAACTGGACTTGTTAATTTTATTGCTCTGTCAGCTAAACTAATAATAACACTAACTTTTTGAGATAAAGGTTGTGAAGACTTAAAATTTAGATAGACTAAATAGATAGCGTCCAGACGACCATGTTGGTTTAGTATACCATTTAGTAAGAATTTTGTTATCATTGTTCATGAGTTTGAGGGCTGAAAAGGTAATACTATTGTTTTCTTTGATTTCAATTGTAAATTTTAATCTTGGATGAAAGGAATTAAAATTTTCAAGTAAAACTGGCAAATTTTTTTTCTTCTAACGCGGTTATGCAATCATCTACATATCTTTTGAACAAAAATTATTTCGAAATTTATTTTATTTAATTTTTTTCTTCTATATACTCTAAAACAATTTGTACAATGATACTAGAAATTGGTGAACCTATTGCACATCCAAAAATTTGTTTATAAAAGTTATTTTTGTATTGGAAATATGTTTGTGTTAGTGTTAATTCTACTGCATTAATGAATTCTGTGATAAGTATATTTGTAAAATTTTCAATTAATTGCCATTTTTTATGTATAATTTGTTTTGCTAGGTCTAATGGTGTATTTGTGTATAGCGATACTATATCTAAGGATATCATTTTGAAATTTGGTTTTAATTTAATGTTATATAAATTCTTTGAATTGCCAGGAATCTTTTATATAGTAATCATTTTTGAACGCGATATTTTTAAGGCAATATGCTAAAATTTTGTGTAATTTTATAAAAGGACTTTGTACATAAGAAACTATTGGTCTTAAAGGTTTATTCTTAAAAACCAAGAAAAAAGAAATTAAATATTTAATATTTTTCTTGGTATAGGTATTACATTATGGCAGGGATTTTTTATAAGAAACAGACATTTTCCTATAATGTTAACGTAAAATACTTGTATTTTGGTAAAATTTCCACATTTTCCTTAAGTTTCCCTACATTTACCCCTATTCAGTGCGGAAAATCATAAAAAAAATACAAATTAAAATATGCGGTATTTTCATTCGGAATGCGCGTTCCTTTGGTATAAACAATATTGCTTATTGTTAGTAACAACGAAATATTCTTACCTATAATTTTTAATAATTTCATCGATTTATAGAATCATTTTGACGCATTTCGTAGGCACTTTCCTTTATTTTGAACACTTATTAACTCCTTGGCGATCTCGACCATAAGCCACATCTTTTTACTGAGACCAGAATTGACAAATTTTCATCGATATGAACCGAGGGAATCACCTCTGAAAATCAGGTTTTTCCATTAAATTCCATCAATTTCCCGTATAGAGAAGATATCGTGTTGAACATTATTTGGTTTAAATACACGGAATGATAATATTTACATATATTAATAATTATTTGTATTATATTCGAAGCCCTTTCGCTTGTTTAGAGATTGTACATAAGTCAGTAGCTGGCGGGTGATGATGGCCCCTGTCTAAATTGAAACCCACCGAAACGTAACTGAACGTAATGTAAATAGACAGGACCAATTACGCGATTACATCACGGTCAGGGTATATCCGGTAACCGTTAGCATCTATTTTAACACGTGCGTGCGTATTCGTGTTGGAAGCGAGACGGCATCGTTCATATTCTAGGGTCTGCAGTGGCGACGGAACCCATCGGTTCTAGGTAAATTAGATTCATTTGCTTCGGAGATGAACGAGTTTTGGCGGTCGTTGCATTGATGCGCTGTTGGAAACAGATGCGGTCGTTTGGTTTCGAGTTGCCAGTGGAAACGAATGAAATTTGCCTGGTATCGGTTAAATTCGCGGTTTCAGAGCTAAAAGGGCATTGAACAATCTCTGAAACACTTTGTCGGTTGTTCCTGACTGAATAAAGGGACGTGTGTGCATTTCTGTAATGTATTAACTTAATTGATTGAAAAAAGATAATGAAATAATTTATAGGTGTATGTAAAATTTGTTTTGGTTCTTCTTGGATGATCGTTCTCTCAATACGCACTTTAAAAATTGTCTTTTTTTTCTGAATTGGTTAAAATTTTCTGTTTTGTTATTTTTTAGAATTGTAAGAGAACTGTTCAACAACTGTTCGTATTTTTGGTAGTAGCAAACTTAGGTCACAGTATAAACCTTATCCAGTAGTTTCACTAAGTGTCGGCGCCTTTGATGTTTTGTCTATCAATTTAAGGAAATTCGCGATGGCGTTTGGCGGCTATATTTGCAACTAATTATTGGAAAGTGGGTACGAAAATAACCTATATACTCAAACAGACTGACAATTAACAGAAAATCGCGCAACATCAATGTCACTCCTATAACAAAATGACAAAATGGAACGGCTTTGTAAGTTAGATTTTTGCTTGTAAACAAATAGAGCTTTCCATTCACCGTCTATCACTCCTACTCTGCTACTACTCTACTCTACTCTTGACCTACACAATTTAGAACCAGTGGAACGCTTCTGTGCTTTTAAATTGTAAAGGGAGGCCGGAAAGGAACCTAACCTAGAAATCAGATTTTGATGTAAACAACAAATCGTGACCGCAAGGAAATCTTACTTCAAAATGTCAAAAAAATCTTACAACGATTATAATAGTAATATTTAATTTGCAATCATTTAATTTACCAAAGCAAAAAGAAACATTTTTCCACAAATAATTTTAAAAAAAATCGGCTGTAGCTTTCTAACTTGTCATAAATAGCGTGTAGAGACGAACACTAGAAAATAGTTAGTGCATGAGGGAAAAAGGGAGGTAAAAACTGAGTACATTGGGAGTTTCGTGCTCCTTATCAAAGGAACGCTTAAATTGCACTTAGAGTACACCGGAAGTACTACCGAACTGCTTTTATGAGTGAATGGAAAGCACTAAAATTCCAATAGTTTTAGTTACAATTTCACTCGCCTATGCGACAGCGCGAATTTCCTTGGGCGCCATGTTTGAAACCCATGTTACTGGCGATGTGAAACTATTGGATATACATATATACTGTGCTTAGGTTGATCGATTTTGGACTGGTTAGAGGTGTGGACTTATCCTTTCACTGCTTGTTGGTCACAGTCTACATAGTTTACTTAACTTAGTTATGAAAAACTAAACAAATACATCACCTTCAATGGAAGTACTGATTATCTATTGCCGGATTATCACTATATATAATACATAATAAAAAATAATGAGAAAAGTTTCAGAACACTCGTGAATACACTTGTCATTCATAATCATTTTAATGCTTTAAACCTCCCAATTAGTTATTTAACAAATAGTACATGTAATAGTACACATACAAATTATCACACTAAAAGAATATGTTACGGTTATTTTTATACTGCCTCAAAGTCCTCATAGAAAGTCAAAACATTAATTTTGGGCTTCTTAAACAGGGTTCCAGGGGCAGTGGGAGTGGGCTATGTTAGGATGATTTAAATCTCGGTAAATGGGCGCCAGGCTTCGGAATAAACTACCGAAGCATACAAAATTTAATAAGGAAGTGCCAAGAGCCTAATAATAATAATAATAATAATAATAAACGGTCTTTATTTCCTCAAATATTATAAACGAGGAAACAGTGCGAAATTCAGACGAATCTGTTTTTCAATTTAACTTTACATAAAAAAGTAAAAATAAAGCACATTGTCTGATAATAATTATCTGACGGAACATTTAACGAGAACAACTCTCCGTCATTAATCCTTTCAAGAGTGGTGAAAATCGGTGTGTATGCAGTTAGGTATAAATGGTTTGTGTTCAATGTGTATTTTTTGAGAACAGTGATACTTCCTGAAAATGTTGAAAAAACCAATAATATGCGTTTTTTTTTCAATTTTGGCGTTCCAGTTTTGTATTAACAAATTTAAGATTATTAAAATTAAGGAATTAAAATCGTACTTAAATTAATTTATTCAGATTCAAGCTCGTTTTAAAATTCCTTTTAATACTTTTTTTATATTTTTCTTTTTGGATGGTGAAGTTTAATTGTGGTGACAATTGTTGAAGGCTTTTAACACATATTCAATTTTATTTTTTACATTGAAATGGGCGTCAGGTCATTCTGGGATCAGAGGCAATGAAATAGCTGACACGTTAGCAAGAGGCGCTAGCGCGTGGCCGTTTGTAGGTCCAGAACCGACACCGACGTGTGGTAGCTCAAATGGCAGCATCAAAACGTTCGTCAGGCCCCAGCTTGCTGCTACGCACTGCTCCTTTTGGAATAGACTCGCCAGCATTAGGCATTGCAAATCCTTAGGGCTTCAACCTAATGAGGAAAGACTCCGTATGGCAGTCTTTATGAGCAGTGATAGGTTGAGATTACTCACAGGAATCTTAACTGGGCACTACGCACTAAATAAACACAGGTACCGCATGGGCCTAGTAAATTCTCCGCTGTGCAGGATGTGTGGGAGTGCGGACGAAACTCCTGCTCACCTTCTTGTCAACTGCCTGGCAGTGGACGAGGAGAGGCAGATGCACTTTGGGGTCCATCGGTTGGACGAACCACAAGCCAGTAAGTTAACTCTCAGCCAGATTGCGAACTTCTATGATAAGGTGCAACCTGAGTGAGAGGGCTGAAATGGACATGGGGGCACAATAGGTCATTCTGACCGAGTTGCCTTCTGCAGTTCTACACTCGCCCATGGCCACAAAAAAATATATATGTTTTTATAGGGAAGTTATATCTATAAACATTTTCTTTAGTTTTCAAATAATAATAATTTCCAATACTATCTAATTTTTATTATATCATTTACAATGTGATCTTGGGATTTTTTTTAATTGTGGGGCTAGTTTCGTTTATAATCTTCTTCAGGCTAACAAATACTCAAGAATAAACATAACAGTCAATTTTCCTGGATGTTGAAGAAAAGTTGCTAAAGTAATCGAAGAAACAAAATACTTCTTAAATCGATTATCGACATAGTATTGAAAACCTAATTATAGACAATCACATACATTTTCTTTAGTGTTGAGGCTATTTCTTTCCGGATCTGTAAGCATCTTAACATTTCGATTTGCTACAGGATGCGAAAAAGAGACTTGGGAATTAGCGTATGGAATCAAGGTACACATTATGAGCTTAAGTAAAATAGACCAAAAATGTACAATTTGTTAGCGGTAATTGCATGATGTTGATCTACTAAAATATACATAACTCTATGAATGTTTGTTTAGTTACAGTCTACCATGATCTTGTGATATGAATTATACTACAGTACCGGCGGTGCGTCAACTCCATACCTATCGTTTTATTATAAATCAAACGCACTCATCAACTCTTCTCCTTTAGAAATTGCCAATTAACAGCCGTATTAAGAACTTTTATTTCATTCAGAGAAATTATATATTTTTTTTGTATAGGTATTGTTCCTAATTTCAAAATCATTAATCCCTATTTTGATTTGATGAAGTTCTTTAAAGCAATGTGAAACTAAATCCATGTATAACTAAAGCCCTACATTTATTTGTTAAATAAACATTAAATAAAATTTTTTTTATTGTTTCAGGTAAATGGATGCAATTCTGTAACTTTAGGAATCATTTAGCGTTTTATACATGCGTGAGTATTTCATTAATTACTCTTATTATTTATTTCTCATTAGAGGAGAATAAATTCGTGCTACCATTTCTCTTGTCTCATTTAGGTATAAATTTATTTTTTTCTGTCGAAACATGTATATTTTATGCCGTTACAGATGTACATTACAGCAGCTACCACTTTCGTAGTTTTCTGTAGTGATTAGGAGTAATGTTGTAAACTTAACTAATCAAAGTTATTAATGGGCTTTGTTGAAACACATATAAAACATTATTTAATCTGCATCTAGCTAGCTAGATATTTAACTTTGTGAGAGTTATAAAATGATTTACCTAAGATTAACCAAAACCGTAATTTGTTCCTGTTATTTTCTTAGAATGTAACAATTTAGCATAACAACTTACGATACATGTTTTTGCATTAGAAATACATTAATTTGTATTTCATGTTGTGATACAAAATGTTATCAATTTGTTTTAAAAATCATTGAACCCTCTTTGATGTAGAATTCATCAAAGTATGGGTTAGAATTCTTTCCTGATAGATATTTTCAGGAAAATAGAAGCTATTCTCTTGGAAATAGTAACTTTTTTGAAATGATTTTTTTAAAACATGGTCCAATTCAGCACTAAAATTTATGAATCCAAGAAAAACGCCCGGGTGATTAGAGGATAAAATTGATTCGTCGTGTTCTCTCAACGCAAGTTCCAATGCTCTACAAAAACGCACAGAATTATGGTGAAATTCTGTATATACCTGCAATATCTGTAAGCATCCATAATACATGCTTATAATTTTAGATAGATAATCTTCCAGGTCCTACAAATATACACAGAATTTCGCCATTAATTATAATGTTCAATATATAGAGATTATGCTTCAATTTCTCGTTATGCAATGCTATATTTCTTGATATGCGCTATTCATCTGACAATGAACAGTAATATTGACATTTGCAAAAAGAAAAATTGGACTACATTTTTCATATGCCTTTGTGATTCGACCGCTTAAATGATTTAAATTATTCAAATCCAATTATTTCATCCATAATTTTTCAAATAGTAAACAAGGAAATAGAATAGTGCATTTTTTATATTAACATTGCTATCTACTGACTGAATTAAATGAATTTTAAAATGAAAAAGAAAATTAAAATTAGCTACCTCAACGGAAAAATTTAAATTGAACAAAGGAACAATTAATTTCAGAGTTACCCTCGCGAATTAAAACTTGAATCTAACCACGAAAAGTAAAATGTGGGTGAATGAAATCAGACTTTCTTAAATACACGGAAAAAAATTGAAAGGTTTAAATAAAAATAAAAGAACAAAATTTTCAACCGAAAGAAGCTAATTAACAATCAAATTTATTTTTCCAAAATGGGTTTAATTACAATTTGTACAAAAAAAAAAACCGTGAACCGAAGGTTCTGGCCTAAATTAAAAACTGCACTTGATTTTAAATTACAATAGGACAATGCTATTTCCTACACAAAGCAAAAGTTCTGTTTGTTCAGGAAGATAATCCCAAAAAAACCAATATCAATCCACGTGGTTTCAAATTAAAACAAACTAAATTAAGCGAGGAGAATTTCCAGTAAGAAACAAGAACGAAAAACTAAATGCAAGCACAAAGCTTCTACTCACCCAAACGAGATGATTGATAAAATAAAAATGAATCAGCGGAATAGAAAAACGAAAAAATTAACTCTAAAAACTAACTATAATGAGAAAATAACAACTAAAATATCTTTCTGCACAAAAATAATAAATGATCTTATATCTATAATGTGCACACATCAGTATATTAACAATTATTACAAAATGAATTCCTTGATGGACTATATAAAATTATTTATGCGAAAATTCAGAATATCAAAATGAATTACAAAATGGCATCAATAATTTACAAAAATACGTCTACTCACGTTAACAGTCAAACAAGGAACTGCCTGACAAAACTCTACAACGCAGTCGTAACACAACGACATACAACGCAAAAGCACAATTCACTGACAAAATCTAGTAGAATAAGCGTTAAATAACATGAGCAAACAAAAGACACTTAAATGAATGGAATTAAATTAAAAAACTTAACACTAAATTAATTAAATCAAATAATAAACTCTTTAACTTAATCTAAACAAAATAAAATCTAAATTTGTGAAAATTCTCTCGGTACACTGAATACCGAACGAACGGAGTAATCATGACAACAGAACTATGCAACTTAAAATGCACACAGCAGTAATGGGTAGCCTAAACTACAGCAGTACGTTTCGTTCACAACTGCGGTGAACATCTTCAGCGGCGAGGTCGAAGGTTCCTTCATGATGGCTCGTCGTTTAGTGATGGAAAAACTTTTTACAGTAGATTCCGGCCGTGAAAGCCTACGCAACACTCAGTAATATAATAATTTACATTATAAACAGTTAATTTATTCTGTGCAGTACGCATTTTTAATTTATAATTTTTAAAATGTAGAATTAGCCTTTCTTTCATTTTATAAAATTAAAGATTTTTTCTATTATAATATTTGGCGGTTGCGCAAACCTGCAAACCATAGAAGAAACCGCCACTGTTTAAAAGTGATCATGGAATTCTTTTGGTTACATTAATTCGTATAATATGCAATCTTATAATTAAAGAGAATATTAAACGATACACTTTAAAATCGTATTTTTTCTTTACTACATAGTTACACATAAACACGCAAAACCGGTAAGACAAAGGTGCATCGCATCTTCAATCGATGTCATTGACCAGACAAAGAAGGGCACATACAAAGTTCGACGGACTCCTCGCATACAGACACACTAAGTTTCGGTGACAAAAGGTAAAAAAGAAAACCCCACGAAACAGAACGAGACAGCCGAGATTGTGGAGGACTATCGGACGATTACATTCGAACACATCTGGACGCTAACAGTCGGCGATACTTACGTCCAGAAAATATTCAACCACGTCGGAATAGTTGGGGCATCAATAGCGTCATCATTATTGGCCCTTATGCCTCCTCTTCTTGGGGGGAGACGATGACTACGTCCGGTTTGTGAGTAGGAATCTCATTACAATGGAATTTCAAGTCTTCGCGACCGGTACCGGTCGCTCCGCGACTTCGGATCGTTTCTGCTTTGATTGGTCGCTCCGTCTCGCATAAACTACTTGAAGGAACAACGCGGGAAGAATATGCAGATAAGGGAAGTGCATAATGTATCTCCGTTGTTATAATAACGAAGTTGCGCGTACTCCAAGAAGACGGATCCTAAGATTTATCTTTCCCCATCCTTTCCATTTTCTCGTATATGAACGTAAACATTCTGACGATATTATATTGTTGACTTAGAACATACATATATCTCCTCGCTGTTGCCTTCGCGGGGAAACGTCCCTTTCCGGTGATAAATCGTACGTAAATTCCGTAATAGAATAACGACCGGCCATATTTCACCATGTCCCTTGGAATCCCCGTCAAGAATGAGAGAAAAAACAATGCGGAAAGAGTGGGATTATGATGGAAGTGAAGGCAAAAATAATTCAGCTAATCGATGCGAAACGTAAAAGGAGAAAAGTAAATTGGACTCGCGGATGTTCGCGCCAGATTCAATCAGCTGTTAACACGGCGTCACTCGAAGCTCCATTGTGTGCTCAAGGGTGATTGAGAATTTCCAATTCAGTGAGATTAAAATTGTATCGTCAAAAATATATGGAAATTTCTATTCACATTTCCGATGCAGAATCGCTGTAAATTTTTCTGTAGAATTTCAATTGTTGAATTGGCAGTACATATTAATTGAGTTACATTATTAGTTAAAGATGGCGTAAGTAAAGATCAATTGAAGATTTTTGATTTCGTATCCTTTCTTTGGGGTAGATTTTGTCTTCGAAGATAATTGGAAGCAATAAGGGACATAATCCACATTTTGGTCGTGCAGGGAGAACTTAATTCCAAGAATTTAATTAAATCCCGAAATGTGTTATATACAGAATATTTATCCATAATATATCTTCAAGGCAGTAAAATCATCTCCACCGATTCGTGTGTCTAGTATCTAGCATGGTAACATCACGCTGAGTAAAATGAAGTTTAAGAAAAACTTTAAACATTAGGTAGTTAACATCCATTAAATGCTTTAACATTTAATTGAGAGTTTATTTCCAAATTTAACTGTGAATTATGTACTTTCACACGTTTTGCTATTCTAAAAAAAACCTTCTTGTGCATCCGTCCAGAAACATTTTGCAGTACTTCAAAGCGGCGGGAAAACGGTAGTTTTCTTAGGCAGGCAAAATGTCACTAAAGGTTGGCCACACTAGATTCCACATGACAGACGTGTAATAAATTGTCATTAAGCGACTGTTCAACCATGCTAACATGAGTTGGTGTCTTTATTGCACTTATTATTGATAAATAGATATTAAACTAGGAAGAAAATTACAGAAAAAGATTTATTCTCGGGAACGTCAAAATACTAAGGTATGTAACATGTGTGCCAACTTGTACCGTCAACTCCCTAGTGTCAACATTTCTTTTCTATTTTCAATTTAAAATTAAGATTTGTCGGCCCAAAAAACATTGTGTATCACAAGATCAGAAACTCTTTTGCGAGTATTTGTACTTGTACCCATATTCGCAAAACTGTAGCTTCTGGCTTAGTGATACAAATAATTACATATTTATCATAGTTGGTCAGACAATTTGACATATTTCGGTTTTGGTGAGGAAAGTGCATCTTTTGCAATTAAAGAAAGAACAGTTATTTAATCAAAGATTACAAAAATTGTGATTTTTGCATTCTTTCACCGCACAAGCAGGCATTTTATACAATTTAGCGACCTATAAACAAAATTTGTACAAATATGTACAATGGCCACTTAACCTCTCATCTAAAAAAGCAGCATTTGTACGTAGATACAAAATAAAATAAAACTTAATTCAGAAATTATATTTAAAATAAAAATCGTCGACAAAACAATAAAAACAAAATAATGAAAATACATAAATTTACAGGGTTGGGATAAAGTATGGAACCAAGCAAATATATTTAAAACGATTTAAAAGGATGGTATTGACAAAACTTTGCAGATAATGTACGAATCTAATAATAGTGATGTCTGATTTTATTGTTGTGGACTCGTACTCCCCGAATCACCGGAAGTTCCTTCCGTTTTTTTTTATTTAAATGGAACACCTGTATATTTTTGCAGATTATAATAGAGACCTTGTTTTTGCCAATTCGACCATACTGGTTTTAGCACCTTTATCTGTAAATAATGGAGAGATAATTAGTTGGGCAAAATTTCAGTGGGGATGACACAATAAGTCCATAGATGTCGGTGCCTAAAAGTGTCAACCACATCCCGAAGCTTTGCTCAGCAACAAACAAACGAAAGGTATTATCATCTAGTAGGTAATTATTGATAAACGGTCAAGTTTATTTAATTCGCGTCCATCGAATTAATTAATTGTACAGATGAAATGGGGTGCATTTAATGAAAGAGAACGTATTGAATTTTAATGATGGTCGGGTTTGGCGATCGTGTAAGAACTCATGCAGAAGTGTATCACCTTTTTAATGATTTGCATCCCGAAAGAATTCCTATAACACGTTCAGCTGCCACTAAAACGTTTTAGTGACTGGAACGGTTAAAAATTTACCAAAAACAGGAAGACCGCAGACCGCAACTAACGCAGTTGTTAGAGGAAATATTGCTAATTGCTATTGAGTTAGAAAAAATATCCTCAAACTTCCACCACAACTTTAGCACTAAACCATAGTATAAGTCGTCGTTCTGTAGGAAAAATACTGAAGAGAGAAAAGAAAAGAACTGTCTGATGATGATTTTGACCGACGCCTGGAACTGGTTCAACGGGCTTTATGGAGCCAGGAGGATTACTGGATCCATGAAGCCCATACTCGACATCCTCAAATGTTTGGATGAGAATTGTTGAAAACAGGCTTATAGGCCCATTTTTTACAGAAGGAAACTTGAGTGGGGAAAAGTATTGGGATATATTAAGATACCACATTATTCCTGCACTTCAACACAATGGAGAGTTGCCGGAAGTTTTCGGTTTCAACAGGATGGAGCGCCTCCCCACTACGATAGGCGAGTTAGGAATCTTTGGAAGACTTACATATTGTCAGGAAGTAAACGGCGAGCATTTTGAACATTTTAAATGAATTTGTTTATAAGAGGACTATCATTTTGTTAATAATCTACAATAAATAAAATTAATTGTTCAGTAAATGTAAACTGTTCTATCTCTCCATTATTAAAACCAATACGGTCGAATTCGGACAACAAGGTCTATTGTAATCTGCAAAAATATACAGGGTTGTTCCATTTAAATAAAAAAAAAATAGAGGGAACTTTCGGTTGAACCGGAAGTACAGTCACAACAACAAAATCGAAATCAGCTGTACTATATTTCCTTACACTTATCTGCAAAGTATCATTAACACCTTCCTCTCCGTTTTAAAGTTTTGCTTGGTTCCATACTTTATCCCAACCCTGTATAAAAAACATTTTCATTCTTTTAACCTCTTTTGCATGTGTATTTATTACATATATATTTTTTTACGTGATTGGATTTGTATTTGTAACCTATTATTTCCCATATAATCCACATTTTCCTACCATAAGTGTTTTTATTCCAAGTTTCCCGTCCTATTAGTACCAACAATATACCATTAATGTTGCTTTATTTAACTATATTTTCCCATAATCAGCTATTTAGCCATGAATCTAAACAAATAATTCATAGATCTGCAGCACATATTTGCATTAACAACTATCTCTTCTTCAAGAGACGCAACCTACGACTAATACAATAACTCTGAAAGAAAATAAATTCTTCCCAATGACAATTTAAGGCCACGATAATATGACTAAACTTGCAGTTTTCCGTTTCACCAAGCCAATTACTTTGCGCGTCTGCTCCCTGACGTCATATATATTAATTTATGCGTCAATTACCAAATTAATTGCTTTAATGAGGAAGTATATCTCTCTTTCTCCGGCACTGCAATTTCCACTACAAAATTTATTACATTCTGGCACTTCACCGCCTGCCCTAAAGCTCGAATGTACAACGTTCCGAAACCGTTTCCGTCAGATAGGCCTCCGCACTATCTTTTAATTGCACCCCGTGTTCAATTACCTACCCTCGGCGTGTAGGCTTTCTCACGGCATGTTCCACCTCGCCGAATATCGCGTTATGGCAGTAGAAAAGGAGAAAGATACACTTAGTTATAGTATAGCGAGCTTAGGAACGGTCCCCATGTTCTTTTACATCTTCCCCGCGTTCTCCCTAATTGGACAATAAAAGGCGCGTAAATGTCGGGAGTAGAGTACAGGTGTCCGTAGGAAAAACTAAGTGTTTCGGCACGAATAACTGCCTTGGGGGACTCCGTTTGGGTGCTCGTAAAAGTGTACCGGGCGTGTGCTTAATCGGATAGTCTTAGCGTATGGTGGAATATGAGCTTATATCTTTGGTGTCGTTGTAATTTCTATTACAAAATAGCTGCATTAATATGTTATAAAATGTTGTTATAGGCTGCAAAATTAATTGTATACTGGGAAATTAGTTAGGGCGAGATACATACATTGATTCTTTTTTTATTGCGAATAAAACTTTTGCCTGTTGTCATCAATTGTATTAAAAGTTGCTGTTCTAATTTAATCTTCAACCTTTCTCTCTGCTCCTAAAAAGGCACCTTCTAATCTTTGCTTCTTAACTGGCAGCGGTTTTGGTGTTCTCTAAGCCTATTAGTAGAAATCTTCTGCTTGCCAGGGCATCGTATAAGTCGTCGACTGGGATTTCTTCTTCATCATGACAGAATTTACAACTAACGTCCTCTATCTACAACGACCAGCCAGTGAGCACTGTGAGCAGTCAGTTCTACCATCATTTTGGTTGGTTTCTTTGGCAAATTCAGCCCTTTCTTTGTGGAATTCATATTCTTCCTATCTTCGTCCTGGTAATTTTTACCACCATTCCTCGAACTTTTTGTGTATGTATTCGTTGATAGATTTTGCAACTTGCGATTTGGTAATCTCAAAGGAAGCCCCAACGGGAAGCCTGGACAATGTCGGTTTGCCAGATTGTCTGCAACCTCTTGCTTCTGGGTGTCCATTTTGTTTAAGATACTTAACACTCACAATCCACATCGGAGTTACCATTTGTGGACTTAATTGTTTTAAGTGTTGATCGGCTATTGGAAGTAAATACGATGCTTTTATCTAACTTTCTGGAAACACTACAGCCTCTTGGGTTTCTGTATTTAGTGCTCCATTTTTTTACCCATTAAATTATATCAACCATTCCAGTGTCCTGTACCAATCTGTACTGTCTGCCTCCCTTTCTGCATCCAGAGCCTCTCATTCACATAGAATGTGGTATGCGTTTTTTGTCATCTCAGTCTGCAGCTAGTAGTTCCACTGTTGATCCAAATTTTCTGTAGATGTTCTCAAAATACACAGTGTCCTGTTAAGAGACCTGTTAGCGTGCAAAAACAATTCCTATTGAACTTAAGTGGTTCTTAGGTCTTCTTCTTTGATGGTTCTTTAATAAAGGTCTTTTCATGAATTTGCCTGATTGTCTGTACTTGCTTTCGTGCTGTGTTTTCAGACATCTCTATAACAGGTGCCTTACTTGCTAACTCATTGGATTTTTTGTTTTCTTAGATTGCCGAATATAGAGGCACCCACAGCAAATTGACCTTATTCCGGTTTGTCAGGTTATTCAGTAGTTCTCGAATACATTCCAAAACCGTTCTTGATTATTCTTAGGATTTACTATTTTCCGTAGCAATAGAGATCGCTTATTTTCACAAGCCCTCTGATTGATTTCGTGGTTTTCCTGATTCCTTCCCAAATGTTGAGAGACGAACATCATCATAAGTATTTTCACGGGCAAAGACCCAATAATAACTCCTGGTCGGCTAATGCTCCCTGTAATTGGTGGAAGTTCTTACAGGTTATTTACTAAATACCTAACACTAACCTTATTTAACTAGATTAGCTTGTAAGATACGTTGCAATGGTGTAAATCATTGATGAACCATAATGCAATGACAATGGTTTGCTTGCCATAACATTTTCAAAATTTTTAAATACCCAAGTATTTTCCAGGCCGATATATACGCTATTGAAAGATGCGTCCAGTTCAAGATTGATAGAAATTGCCGAAAGCAGGAGATTATCATCATGTTTGATAGTCAAGCAGCCATCACGGCGCTGAGCTCACATGAAATCAGTACCAAGATGGTCTGGGAATGTCTAGGGAACTTAAATGAGCTAGGCAAAAGGAATAAAATAACCCTCCTGTGGGTTCCGGGTCACACAAGTGTGGGAGGAAACGAGATAATGGTTAATCTCGCAAAAAAGGGACTGGAATACCTTTTGTAGGGCCCGAACTTCTTTGCGGGATAAGTAGCAGTACAATACTGAAGAAATTGAAAATAGAAATGGAACAGAGAAAATCGAACTATTGGGTGAATCTCCAGTAAATGAGGCAAAGTAAAATTCTTCTGGGAACCTATAACCAGAAAAGCTCTACAGAATACATCAATCTGAGTAAGAACAATGTTCGCATATTAACAGGAGTATTTTCAGGCCATTGTAAACTGAAAGAACATTTGAGTAAGCTTAGATTCACAAAGGAATCTGAATGTAGATTTTACAATTTGGACTATAATATAATTGTTTTACTTTTACTATTTCGTAATTTTTGTTTGAACTTGTCGAAAAGACTGGACAGCTGTAAATATTTAAAAAGCTATGTTTTTTTTTTTTGCAAATCTTGCAGAACATGCTCCAACACTTTCTAAATGCAAAAAGAAATGCTTTCTTTTTTATTTTATTTTTTTGAGTTTCTAATCCCATTAAAGCGTAGAGATCTTTCGAAAATATATACTCATGTGTAAAACATAAATTCAGTTCATAGAACGTTAATTCGTTTTTTTTTTTTTTTTTCCTCCCTTGAAATGCATACTTCACTACCAACAAGAAAATCAATCATACACTAGCAGCTTGTTTGGATTATGATAAGCCGTCATAGTGCTATTGACCGGTTGATTGATAGGCACCTGTGTCTAACGTTGCCAAGGGATTAATTTTAAATCTGTTGTTTAGAGATGCTTCCCAGCTATCGGCTCAACCTCATTTGCATGCATAATGAAGCAGTTTGCGCACGGCGGTTTGCAAGTAAATAGATACCAGAGCGAGTGGATAACCGTGTGTTTACTTTTGCCTCTCCTGGACGATCCTGGGCAAATAGGACGCCGATCGTGTGTTCTAAAGTGATGCTTTTGAATTATGAAGTCGGTATAAATAGGGATTTCCTAAGTACATACATTTTGTATAAGAGGATATTAGATTAAAATATAATACTTGTTATGGATTGTTGATGACAATATGCGGGAGAAAGTGTATTAAGAGTGAAAGCGAGACCAAATTTATTGCATCGAAATCTAATGTTATCTAAATAAATTTGGTTGTAAATTCTAAATATATTCTTTTGTTAAGTGTTTCTACTCGTAAGACTAAATCCAAAAATAAGTTATCCTGTTAGGAAAGTTTTAGATAGAACTTGCAAAAGTTGGGTGTAGAATTAAATTGTACACCGATTTGCTGCAACATTTCCTTACTATGTTGCTGTTGGGGATGCCAAGGCATGAATTATTACATATGTATTACCCGCCTTAATGCCAATAACCCTAATTGCCAAATTTAAATTTCCGGCAATTATTCTTAACTTCAACGTTGAAACATAAAATTACCCACCGTTTTGTATTATATTAATAGTTATTTTGATGCCTTTACGTTGAATTCACTAAAAATTGTGGCGGAAAATTAAAAATTGACTGTTAGGCAAAGAGAATTTTTTTCCAATAACTTACAATTTATTGTTCACTGATAAAATATTAACATTAAAGAAACATTTAGACTCTTACTCATGAGTGAATTCATTTATTTAAAACATTTACATCAATGTTCAAACGCTTAATAATAATTTTATTTCATCCTTCTGATTACATTGCACACATGCATAATAGGATAAGTCATAAACTTTTTAATTAAAATAAGATAAAATATACATTCCTTCCTACATACAAAAGGAGAGTCAATAGTAATTAAAAACCTATATCAAGTGCGTAATATTACATAATTCATATAATAATTATTTTATATAAACGAAATAAAGAGAGAGAGAGATGTAAAACAACACCTCACTGAGAACACATATAACATCAGATATTATGATCGCATAGATAATCTTCTACTGAATAATAAGCTTTAGTAATTAATAAATGTTTAATACTATGTTTAAATCTACTAAAAGATAGCATTAATATACTTACCCAGTACATTAAAGTTAAATTGAATTAAAAAAAAAATGAATCTCCTCCTACTACTATACAGACGAATTTTCATCTTCTGGAGTTTAGCTTTGCTTGGCTAGAAAGTAATTTGTGCTATACTTTTAGTTTTGAAAAACAAGTACGCCTTGGAAATTTACAAAAATTTACACTAATAAAATTTCTTTTTTATAGGAGATACTACAAAATGTTATTAAAAAAAGTTATTCAGATTAATGAATTATTCAGGTACGCAAAATTTAAACAAGATCAAGCATGCCTTGGAAATTAAAAAAAAAACATCTTCCCATTGAGAAAATACCTTTTTTGTAGAAGATACGACAAAATATTATTAATAAAAGTTGTGCAGATTAATAAATGACACAAGTACACAACATTTAAACTAGATCAAGCATGCTTTGAAAATTTAAAAAAAAGTTGCTGCTAATAATGTATTTTTCGCAGGAGATACGACAAAATATTGTTAGGAAAAGTTGTTCAGATGAATAAATTCTACAAGTATGCAAAATTTCAACAAGCATGCTTTGAAAGTTATTATATTCACTAATAGAGTTGTTTTTATGTCGAAGTACGATGCGAATGTTATTAAGAAAAGTTGTTCAGATTGATAAATTATGTAAGTGTGCAAAATTTAAACAAGATGGGTTTACTTAATCGCTTATTAAATAAATCTAAAAAATAATTAACTTCAAACAACCCAACAACAACTTTCCACAACACCATCCTGTTTAAATTTTGCACAGTTACATAATTTATCAATCTGAAAAAATTTCGTAATAACATTTTGTCGTTTGTCCTACAAAAAAGCACTTTATTAGTAGGAAGAGTAACTTTTTTGTAAATTTCCATAGCATCCTTGGTCTTGTTTATATATTGCATACTTGCATAATTTATTAATTTGAACAACTTTTTTTAATAATATTTTATCGCATCTCCTAAAAAAAGGCACTTTATTAGTGAGAAACACTACGTTTTTGTAAAATTCCAACGCATGCGTGATTTTTCAAAATTAAAATATGACACAAATTATTTTCTATCCATGCAGGGCTCAACCACAGATGATGAAGTTTCAACTCAAAATTTTTCGAACTTTTTTACCTATTCATGCGTTAATCCGAGGACACACTGTATGTTAAATCATGCCCATCGAGGTATTAACCTCATATTTTATACAAACATACAAACACAGCTTAATTTTTTTATAACCATTTTAAGCTGTCGACAGTTAGTTCCAACCTTAGTTAAGAAACAACAAACTACTTACTTGCGCTCAAATTTAAACACGAATCACACTAAATACCTTCGATTCTTGTGGACATATATCGAAAGATATCTTAAAACAATAAAGGAAGGATAAAAAGGAACTTCGCTTACAGAAACTCCAGCAACAAATAAACACATAGTCTGAACATTTTATTCTTAATTTCTCTAACCTACTGGTTAATACGACGACTCACATGAACACAATTCATAATTTTTTTTATCAATAAATATCGTTCCCTAGTCATTTACTATTAATTAAAGCTACAGTAGGTTTCTGCCCACGAATGAACATCGATACCAGAGAAACTAAATTAATATGATTCAACGATTGTACAAGGACAAACTTCAACAAACACATTGCTGTGGTTATGCTTTAAATTAACTAGTCCATAATATACTGCATTTACAAAATAGGTATTTATGTATATACACACAATAAAACTTGATGGTAATTTTGGTATGATTTAACATATTATTGTGATTTCCTGGCTATATGTTTTTACGAGCAAAAGGAAAATAAAAAAAATAACTATCTTTAATAAAACAGTGCAATTACTAATAACATGTATAATTCATGAACAAGTCTATACAGGAAATATATAAAAAAGTATGAGAACTTACTCAGGGTGAGTATAGTTATTTGGAATATTGAAACAAGTATTATCAATTATCCAGTATAATCTAGATTCTTTAATTCAAAAAGCAACTTTTAAAATATCCCGCGCTATCATAAGAGAATAGAAAACTACCAACCACGTTTGCCAACTTATAAAAGCTCAGAATTTTAAATCACATACGAAATAATAATAATTTAAACAATGTTTTTGACCAGATACCTCGGTTCATATCGGTTCATACAAATGCTAGAGTACCTCTGAATGTGATTTCCTTGTAGTGACAATCCAGATTCGCTCGTATATTCAGCTCCTTCGTTACATTCAGGATGTATGATTAGACTCGGAGCAGCAAACACATGCAAAATCCCATGTAAAACATGTACCCAGATATAGTAAACACCAAATTTGTGAATTTATCCCCTTCGATACCAGATATACCCCCGCAATATGATTTAATTCATTTATCTTTGATGAGAATTGACACAGCTTTTTCTAAGACTTTTCATCAACTATCAACACGTAACCAAGGATTTTCATACATTTTCTTTATACGAATCACATTGAGTCACTCCCCATTCAATTAAAATAGATACCTAGGATACCAGACTATCGTACAGTTGTCAGACGATAAATTATATTATATATATTAAATATTAATATTATATATATTAAACAAAAATAATTCAATAAAATTGACAAGCTTGTACAAGCTTTTCTCTTATTTCGCGGAAAGCTACATCTGTTTTTCCCTTTAACGGTGTTCGCTAGTGGCAATGAAACTTTAACAAAACAAAAAAAAATCTCACAGCGAATTTCGATTTGATATCGGAAATTTGAAGCACTAAAGCAACTCTATTCCCAAAAGATAGGATTACTTTTTATCGATTACGTTCTCACAAGGATATTAAAAAACTTAGAACGACGGCCAACGTTAAACAACTTTCCTACCGATGTGCGAGAAAGCACGCGCCCTTGGAGAGAAACGAACGCACGGAATAGACGAGGAAATAAAGCGGAAACTCCGGAGAGAGGTGTCACCTGGATTTCGCTTAGTTTTTTTTCGCATTTGGAGCGCGGCCCTGAGGAAAAGCGTAAAGCAAGACCGCGTTTTCCCTTCGATTGGAAGATCCGCTCCGTTCGTACTCCGCGTTATTGGGCGTTTTCCGTCCATTTTTCTTCGTCGTTCGACTATTAGTTCCTTTTCAACGGACTGCTAGATGGATGGATAGATAGATGGATTAGTTTTTGTTACTTTGGAAATACCAACTGTCCAGGAGTAATATCCTCAAGTGCCGGCTAACAGCAAATCATTCTCGTGGACATTTTTATTGGTGATTGGTAAGGTAGTTAGAGAAAAAGAGCATCAATTTAAAACTTAATTAGGAGTGCTTGATGTATGCTGAATCAAATTTATTAAAAAGGGCGATACTTAAAGGCTGTTTGTCGTCCTATCAGCTTGTTACCAGTTTTTTTCTAAAATCTACGAAAGTATAATGAACAAACATTTAATCAATTATTATTATTAACACATTTTAATTTGCTCTTCGCCAATCAACATGGCTTTTCTCGCAATAAAAGCACCGATACAGTTGTTTTCAATTTTCTACAAACTATGAAATCCTAGACGAAGGTTAACCCGGCTTGGATATCTTCCTTGATATGTCTAAAGCGTTTGCTCTAGTAAATCATGACATATTCCTATATAAATTAAAATGCTATGGGGTGGAGTGTATTGCTAGACAATGGTACCAATCATATCTCTCAAACCGCAAGCAGTCTGTTAAAAATTCATTGATATAAACCTCGGTGTACCACAAGATTCTGTCCTGGGTCTCACACTATTTCTGGCAAAAGCTTTGAGAAACATAGAAAATGTTCTATTTGTATGCAGATCATGTTAGTTTAATTATTAAACCAGAAAATACTGATACAATTAATGACATGGCTTCAGGAACTTTGAACACAATTAATAAGTGGGTGAATTCAAATAATAGGGCAATGAAAGTAAATGGTCCAATTTCTCGCAAATTCTTTTACTGACGGCAATCGGTTTCATCCAATTACGGACATCCTCAGGTCAGAATTATAAAACAGTTTAAAATTTAGTCATGTAGTAAAATATTAAAAATGGAATTGTAAAAAAAGTTTTTTGTCACTTGTATACTGCTTTTAGAAATACAATGTTTATCATTATTATTCCATGTTTGCTGAAATTGACATGTTAAATTCCATACAACTAGGACAATTTTTGCTTTACACCCACTATAAGAAAATACGCAGAAGATTCCTTCATACTTTACTGATGTACTCCATTTATATTTTTTTAGAAATTATATTCTACCAAGACTACATCTATATTATTCTCTAATCAGTTTCTTGGTGCAGAGATTTTATATTTTCGGGGTTAAACAAATTTCCAATTTACAATATTAGAATGGTAAAGAAATATTAAAAAAGGAAGAACAGGAAGAGCCAGTAAGTCGTACTAAGCCGATCGGTAACTGAATGCTATAGTGTGCTCCACTTGTTTTTGACAATACAAGGTCTTATGGGTAATACGCGTCACTTGTTATCTTTTTGTAATTGCAGAAATACATCCTTTTCTACCTTTTATTATGTTGCCGTATTTTCTGCAGAATGTATACTGCTGGTTTAATTATATGCGTGTAGATCAGTGTTGGACAAGTTAGGAGAATAGGTACATTGCTCTGAAGATCTAATTTCGAAAACTCGGTGCGTACTTAGTGACTAAATCAATGAATCAATAGATGCCGTATATATTAACTGTGTTCAATATCAGTAATAAGGTCTGTGACTTCTTCCCAGATCCTCCTAGAGTAAGGTTTTTGCCATGGTTTTCCCTTACTCCGTGGCCATTGATTTTATATAAGTATATTATATATAATCAGTGCCCTTGGCGAATGTTGGGAGATAACGAAAGTCTTTCCATGGGCGCATTTAATAATAACTGATAGCTGACTGATTTACAGTAGACTCGCGATTATGCGAACTAATCACATTTTACATTTTTTATCATTTCTCAAAAGTAATATTCGTATGGTCGCGAGGCTACTGTATTATATTTTTGTTATTAAAAATCATAGGGAAGTTATTTAGTTAGAGTAGGATCATTTCAATTGTTATGGAACCCATATAGTACTTAGAATAGCCTGGTGTAGTACCTTTTCAGGTGGAGCACGGGGTTAGGATGATTTGTAATAATTTAGTTTTCATAAATAAAGTGTGTTCAATATTTGACAATAGTGTACGGATCTGTACAAGTTCCGTACTATCAATAATAAGCGGGTTATGCTATAATTACAAAATTACTAATAAAAATAACTTGAGCCTCACGCTTCAAATTAAGTATGTTGTTCTAGTGTCTACAGCAACCTTTTATGATAAAGTCGAAGATCCATGGACAACTTTTACCATTTCTTTGTATTGTCCAACCTTTTGAAACAATGTAACTAGATTAATGAGAATGGCAAGAAGGAGATACTATCACAATTTTTTTGATCAGTACCGAGGTAAAATGAAGGAGACTTGGAAATTGATAAATCCAGCATTGGGAAGAGATAATAGGGCTTTGAATGACAGTTCTTTTCTATTGGGACTACATACAGATTTCCTTCAGATAATTTCCGTTAAAGCTTATCTTTTACAATGTGATACACTGCTTCTGGCTGTAACCTATAGGCGCATCCCGATAACTTCATGTGTGATGGATTTCGACTCGGAAAGGGATGTACTCAATCTAGTCTATAATGTAGGTATCAACAAATCACCAAGATCAGACCAGATATTAATGAGGCACATAATCATATTTAGTAAGACTTTCTGTCTTCCAATTCAACTACTGATTAACTTATCATTGGAGGAGGGCCAATTTAATTAAACCTGTGCATAAGAAATGTGCTAAGGTTCAAACTTTATACCTACCACCATTCTTCCGTCTAGTGACAAAACTATGGAAAGGTATATCTCTAAAACTCTTTATGGATATATTGAAAAATACAAAGTTGGTGACGATCAGTTGTATCTATGCTTTTTTTCAGGCCAAGGGCACCATATCTCTTCTAGAAAACTTCTCAAATTATATAAACTCAAGACTGACGATTATAAGCCCGTAGCTTGTCTCTTTGTAGATTTAACGAAAGCTTTCTACACGGTTGATCATGGTGTGGTATTAGAAACACTTGAATCTATTGGTATTCCTACAGACTTGCAGTATTTGACCGCTTCTTCAGGGTGTTTGTTTCTGAAAACGTTTTGGACTTGGTACCTATAAATGAGGGAGTACCTCAGGGAAGCATTTTGGGACCGCCTGTTTTTTCTCTTTTTATAAGTGATATTGGGGCTCACTTGTACGATTGTCAATATTATCTTTATGCCGATGATATAGCTGTCTTAACTTCAACTGATGATGTCTATTTATCTTTTGTGTATCTACAAATTACTGCAATTTATTTGTTGAAAAACGAATTGAAAAACTATCTTCAATAAACTCATGAATTACCTTTCTTTATGATGCCCACTTATGTCTACTGTTCACTTTATGTACTGTTCTGTTCATTCTCTATTATTACTAACTTTGCTTGCACTGTTAAACCTTCCGTTGCTAGATGGCACCGGGTAGTAGACTCCACCATAAATTCAAATATATCGTTTAATTTTTTTCCATATGTCACTTTCGAAATATAATTTCCTTTATAAGCGTGTACATTTTTTTTTGTATGGTAACTAAGCAAATTAGCAAAAAAAACAAAACAAAGCAGGAGGTCATTTCTTGTATTACTGGTATGGCGGACAAAGGTGCAGCAGGAATCTACATTGGGGTTATTTCTCGCCCCGGTGTAGATTCCATCTTTCCACTGAAATCAATCCGAGCGCTTATGAAAATAAACGAATTTATATTGCTACAGACAACCAGGTGATACTGAGGGCGCTATTGAACCCCAAAATACAACCAAGAATGGTTCGTGGATGTATTCGAGAACCGAATAGCCTTACCGACCACAATAAAGTCACTTTGGTGTGCGTGCTCCGACATTCAGGAGTCGAAGAAAACGAAAAAGCCGATGAGTTAGCAAGAAAGGGACCATTTGCTTCATATATAGGCCCAGAACGTGTTTTAGGAGTGTCTAAAAACACAGCATGAGAGCAGGTACAATGTTGGGTCAAAGAGAAACAAAAAGAATACTGAAATAATGCAATCTGAGGAGGATTACTTCAATCAACCAGCCAGAGATATGCACATTAGTGCAGGGTACTATGACCCTGGAATGGGTAAAAGAAATGGGAGACTAAATAGAAAAAAATCAATAGACTGCAATGTGTTCGGCCCCTTCAACAACAAAAAAAAATCATCTCACTAAACTGTTTCAGACCTTTTATACCTAGTGCATTTAATTTAAGCATTACTGTAATATAAGCTTGGAAGAAAATTAAAATTAATTAAAAAAATACACTATGTTCAAGTTCAAGTTAAACAAGAAAAACAGATATATTCAATTATTAATCCGATCGTTCCGTATTTAAGTTACCGTCAACTTGTAAGTTTTCTAATATGAAATCTATGTCAGTGTCAATATTCACGCATGTCGTTCACGAGATTACTGCAGAGGCTTGCAGACATTCGCTTAACCATTTTGGCGACGCTTCAGTCAATTGACCCGTCGCCATCAAGTGCCATTCCAATACAAATATCCCCATTATCGTCTTCCAACATGATCCTTATTTTAATCTCCCCAATCTTCTTTGTTCGAAAACCCATCGAAACATTACTGCGGATCTTTCGCAGTCCTCTCAACCCCTCAGTCGACCCGATTCGGCGACAAAGAATGGGACAATTCTGTTCCAACCCGTTAATATTAGGCGCCCTAGTGTGCGTACGAAATCAGACGCGGAAGAACGAAGTTCTTACTCACATCCTAAGTTGCTCACATACGCGTCTGCGGTCCACAAAAGGTCTGCGGTTTATTATGAGCGAAGGGGCTAATGGGCACGCGGCGAACTCGGGTTTCTTCATTAGTCGGATTCTCTAGGAATCCGAGAAATGATCTCCGACCCTAACAAAAGCGATTCCCTGCCGAAATGTAATATCTTTCCGGGACGCAGAGGGAGATTTTTATGAAAATGAAGCGAGAACTCGAGTGTCGTCGTCGGATTTCGATGAGTCGAGATGACGCCGGAAGATCTTTGGGGACATAAACGGAATGAGTGACGCTTCCTTTCCTTTATGAATAATACGGACGAAGACGTAAAACATTTAATGTCTAATTAAATTGACTGAAAAAGTGTATGAGTGTCACATTTGGAGCAGTTGTTAGATCATTAAATTACTAAGTCTTCAACTCGTCTTATTTATTCAGCTACTGTTTCGCCTTAAACTCAGTCTTGCTCAGGCTAACAAAATAACAATTAGAATATGCTTAATCGACATGAAGGTAATTTACCTGTAAAATTATCACAAAAATTGTTACATTGCCACAAGGCTCCCACTTAGGGCCATTTCTTTTCAATATATATATTGCTATGATATCTAAGGTATGGAATCTATTTTAAAGGCATTCACAACAAGGTTCTAGACTAAAGGAACAAGTAATTCAAAAGTGAGGCGTGTACTCAGTTGCCTACTCTACAGGCGAATTATGAATTTGTTAAAGATAGTTATTTAAAATGAATAATATTAGCATTAGGTGCTAAATATTGCTTTATTATAATGTAAACTTTATTTTATATGTTAATTCAAACTGACCTGGTATCTTTTTTATGTATGTTATATTTTTGTTCGGAGAGATTTTTCAGTCTTCGGGGTGTTTTTATTTTAACGTTTGGCGTATTCTCCTCAAACTATAGAAAATAACGGTATTTTAATGACGGTTAGCTTTATCTTTCAAAATTCAGGTTGGTCGACCTGTGTGATAACAATCGAAGGCTATTGACCGTTGAATATGATTTGAATTCTCATTCTGTTGGTGGCTACCAGACACGACGGTTGTCTTAATCTTCCTATAACGTTTTTTTGCCACAACTGTAAAAAATTTATCAAAGTTCCAAGAAGTTTTACCTAAAAAAAGTATCGATACAAATCCTGTTTATTAAATCCATATCGAATACTTGAAATTTGCCAAGAAAATATCCTATAAAAATATCTCCCGAAAATATCTCTCTACGAAGATCTCCCGACCAGATTGCCTTTCCAAGCCATTGACCGAGACCGGGGGCCCGTTCCTTTAGAAACTGCAGTCCAGTGCCCGAGATTGCCAAGCGTCGTGTCAATTCCAAGTTAGTACTCCTTAGAATCACCTCACCTAAAACAGAACGGAATTAATTCAGTTCCCTTTCAATTTTAATCAGAAACTTATATATTTTTGTGTAATTTATTTTCACCATACGATAATTTGGGGGTTAGTTTATAAGAACCGCCATTTAGTTTAGTTATTTTAGTAATTTTTATATGTAAGGGTTGTATAAAAATATCACCGAATTTTGATATTTGATAAAATAGCTATCTTTAACAAATAACGTGAATAATAGATAATCGTTTGCTATAAAAATTTAGTATTTGCCGTATACAGATAGATGGCGCCGTTATTTATTTGATATTTAATTTATTATATGACGTTTCCATAGCCTCATTAGTTTTAAAAATGCCAGGAGAGTTTGAAGACATGTTTTTGTATTAAAGATTGTCTTATATAGTATTTTCTATTATAGTATTTTCTGATGATTTTACGTACCTTGTGATCATTAGAGTCTCAATTGATAAGGAAACATAGCATTTGGGGTAAATAAATAAAGATTTAAGCTTGTTTTGTTTTGAAACGTTGTTTTTTATTATACAGTAAGTGTTTACATCGATTTTCGATAATTACTTATTTCAAATTTTAATAAACCGAGAAAGGGCTTTGAGGGTGCGCCTGTTAGGTGAGAAAATTAACTGCCTATTCGTTAATAAACGTCCGGAGTACGATTCTGACTGACGATCTGGTCCCCCTTTGAAGCGTCCCGTGCCACCTAGTAGGTAGGAAGTCACTTTCCACAGTTTTCTTTCACTTACTTAGAGAGGTCGCTGGGTGTATTGAAACCACTAATTTAATTAATTTGATTTTTATTGAAAAAAAAGAAAAAAAAAAGAAAATCGTAAACGGACAAGCTAAATAAAAATAATATAAATTTGAATATTAATATTAAATTAGTATTTGAACTATAAAAGACAAAATTTAGAAATCCCGGGCATTGTGTTCTGAAAAACAGAGCAATATATATTATCAAATAACCTTCTGCACAGATTGAATTGAAAGTGTTGGCTTATGCGGATGACCTTAAGATCTAGAGTCGTTTAAATTTTATCGGGAACTGGTATAATACTAACAGTGTATGCTTAAATATCAACAAGTGTATGATACTTTCTTTCACCAAAAATGTGAACCCCTACATTTTCATATACGATATTGGTGTAATTTTCGATCAACACTTAGCTTTCTTCTCTCACATCACTTCCTTGTGTCCGCCTGCTTCTGCATCTCTAAGTTTCATTATAACTTCTTGTAGAGATTTCTCTAACACGCAAGGTGTTATTTTCTGCATTTGTGCTGTCTAAGTTGGAGTGTAGCTCTATTGTTTGGCATCTATACTATCATTACCAACAGCTGCTCATCGAGCGAGTTTGGAAAAGATTTCTTAAATATATATCGTTTAAACTTGATGGCATTTATCCCGGTCGTGGGACAGATTGTACCCTCAGAGAAGAGGTGAAGCCAGTGGCAAATTTCTTTTAAAATTAATTCATGATAGTGTTGAATGTTGACTCACCGTTCATATCTTGACTATCAATAATGGTGGAAAAATAATGATGGATTTCTATCCTAAACGAATTAATTTAAATCGTATCTTAACATTTTATTCCAATCAGTCCCTTCATTATAAAATTAACGATATAAGTAATCGGTAACAACGAATTTTGCCTCTTTCATACCTAAAATTTAAATTCTTAAAAAGAATTAAATTATTTAGAAGTTGTTTATAACTACGCAATTCATTTTATTAATAAATTACTGTATAACAATAATAGGCCCACCCTTAAAATTGATAATAATACAACAAAAAAAGATTAAAATTATTATATTACTCTTACCCCCTTTTTATGGATGAAAAAAAAATAGATTTTTAGTTCGCGCAATACATAACTATCGCGTTATCTAGGCACCAGCTGTTTATCTAATTGATTACCCCTTGCACTCACGTGAGCCCTAGTCCAGAAATAGTATTTCAAGTATTTAATAACAAATCGGTTAGATTTTTTTTAAATTCCCTAACGCCTGCATTTCATATAAATTTCCACTCGCGTCTAATATAATGTATCGTCTAATTTATTTCAACCTATTCTGCTTGACAATTATTGCAATGATACTCGAAATTAAACTTTTGATTACATATTTCAATACCTTTATTATAAACAATAAAAGCCACCCCTGTAGTACCCTTACTCTTCGATGACCCATCCATAAAAATACGTTATCAAAAGACTTAGCTAATTTTGTAAAGTTATTTACTAATAATTCGTATAAAAAGTTAATTGCACAATGAGCAGTAATAGCTTGTTTTAACACGTCTCACATATAAATAAACTACAAGCAAAAAATCTCGCAGCGATTCTACTGTATACACGCAATTTGATATTAATTTTATCTTTCTGGCCTCATATTACTTTACCGGTACATATATTCGTGGGAGAAGAACTTTCGAAATCCATCCCATTGTTCCTATGTCATTTAATTTACAGTGTAAATTATTCAAACTTTGAATTAGTTGACGCATTTCCCCATAGTGTAGATTAATAAATGAAGAGGGTTTGTAATCCACCTTTTGAATCATCCACGTCTTCCGAATCTTTCCTTTATTTCCTTTGTTTCGCGCCGCATCGTCTCAAGTTTCCCACGATTCACCTTTCAGTTTCAGGGCGCAACTTCAATTGAAAATACCTTCCTTTGCGAATGCCTTACAAAGAACGTTTCTTAGAGCTCGACTATCAATTGTCTGTTTGCTCTATTTTTATGTTATATATCTTTGTGTCGAATTTTATTACAAACGAAACTAATATAAAGAAGAAATAATGAGTACGAAAAGTATTATTGCTATATTATACGTGTATTACATACATTGTGGAAATATCTGATACCTGCGCCTTTCCGCCAATTTATTGCAATACCGGGATGCTTCGTTATCTATACCGTTGGCGGTTATTATTACATTTTTCTCTTTCCTATTTGCACAGCTTGTACGCCTCGTACCGCAGCCGTTCCCATACCATGCCGCAACAATGCCTCTTTGTCGAAGGCCTTGCGGAAGCGTTACCTATGCAGCATGATGTTTTGTTGTGGTGCGGTGTAATCGATAATATATTTATGGTGACATATACGCACAAAGCTTCTCTGGTTTTGTTTGTGCGTATCAGTTTACAGCGCATGAGTTGACATCTCATCCGATCTTTTTAGTGTGATACATTTTCTAGGTGTTAATGAAGACGTATGTGTTCTGATGATATCAACTCGGCATGATGTAAATGCAAATGCAGAGCAGAATCCCTTTAATTGAGGTAATTTCCAATAATTTTGGTGTGCAGGTTGTTTCAGATCTATTAGCGCATTTCATTGCACGGTAAATATAATAATAATAATAATATTTATTGATTCATAATATTAATACAAAATAATTGAATCAGTCAAAGAAAAAGAAAAAGGGAAATAAATACAAAAAAAGGTCATGATTTTACTACACTAAACTACAATAAACGCTAAAACTAGCCAAAATAAAAGTAAAAAAAGAGAAGCAAAATGACAAAAGTGAAAAGAAAGAAACAACCAAAAATAAAAAGACATTTCTAAATTTCCAAACGTGAAGAAAAATTCGTCTGTAGTGTAGTAGCAATTACATATCAGCATTTCTTTAACAAGTTTTTTAAATTGTTTTTGATTTTTGTATTCATCCGATATTGTATAGTTTCGGTCCCAAATACTCTAGACCTTTGCATGTTACAGATAGCTCAGCTTTCGGCAGATGAAAATCGCTGGCTCTACGCCTGTAATAATGATGAACATGTTTATCTCGTGCATAAGTACATTTACGACTACGAAAGTAATCTAGAGCTTCTAAAATATAAAGTGACGGCAATGTTAATATTTTAAAATACTTGAAAATCGGCTTACACGAGTCTGAGACTTTTATGCCGCTGACTGCTCTTAAAATTTGTTTTTGGGCAATAAATACTGGTTTGGCTGCAGGAGAGGATCCCCAGAGAAGTATTCCATAACGCAGACGGGATTGTATTTCTGAATAGTATAAAGATATTAATGTTTCCAACGGTAAAGAGTTACGCAGATTTCTGAAGGACTTTGCTATGGAGTAAGGCTACCAACTTATTATAGTGATCCTCCCATAGGAGATTATCTTGGATTGTTATTCCAAGAAATCTTGCCTTTTCTTGCTGCTGAATAACATTATTATTTACGTTAACACTAGAAGTAATGTTTTGACGTCTCTGATGTGTGTGAAACAACAGAAAGTTGGTTTTAGCTTCATTAAGTTTTGACTTATTCGCAGAGAACCACTGATGCAAGCTGTTAATTGCTGTGTTTGCAAGTAGCTCAGTCTGTTCTAAATTATTGTTAGTAACGACCAGTGTGGTGTCGTCTGCGTACATGAAAACTAGAATATTAGACACGAAGAAATAGATATCATTAGTATATAAATTAAATAACAAGGGACCTAGCACAGAACCTTGCGCAACCCCATGTAGTACAGGTATACAAGCGGATTTATACTTCCTAACAGTATTGCCATTATTATAACTACTGCTGACATATTGCATACGACCATCTAAATAAGATGCAATCCAGCTTGCAGCAGTGCCCCTTATCCCATATTCAAATAACTTGTTCAATAATATTGAGTGTTAAATTGGATAGTCCCTTATTTTAAATGGAGCATAGCATTGCTTGGTATCTTAATTTTTTACCCACACAAAGACAAGTTGCGAAATGGTCCTCCACCTCTAAATTCAACTGTTTTTAAGATATTTACGAAAGCTAGTGAAATCGGCTCTTGCATGGGTTTGGCTAATTTTCTTTTTTAATCTCAGAAACTTTGTAATGTTTATAGTTTTCGAATAAATAACTGTTACGAAGAAAAGCAAGAAAGAATTATTGTTGCTAACCTGTGTGATATATTCTTTTGAGTTGTAGTATGTTGTAGTAGTTGTCAAAAATATAAGTAAATACCTCGATCATGTTGCATTTTGAAAGCATCTATGATTTTCCATTCACCAAGTTTCCATACTTACTACATATCCAAACAACATGTACAAATTGCAACTCCATACAAAGGATATAACACAGTGAAATAAAAGAGTATATTTTGTCTAATAGTACTCATATAGTAATCTGTGATTCAATTCGAGTTTCCTATATTGGCGACATTGTAAATTAGACAAATGGCATGAATGTCGCGTGTTTGACACAACCAGTGTTAATTTGAAATAACCCATTTAAGAAATAAATCGGTAAATCATTTCTCAACTCATTGTTCAATAGTTTTACAACAATAATTATTTCGGGTGAACGGTGTATCAATGTCTGCGGGATAAATATGATCAATTTCATCAAGTCGTCCTACTGAACGAACAATTCGCTACGTAATGAACAATTTTCAAAAAGCTGGAAGCAATGGGGATAGGATAATTAAAATCGTGTTTTACTATTATCTTAAAGAGCCGTAATTCATAATCAATACGGTGCTGGATTTATATGCCAGTAAGTACACCGCAACTTTTAAATAACGGACGTTAAAAGTGATATTATTATATCTTGAAATACACTGTAACTGGATTATACTTCGTATATGCAGGTGTCCCATGACGATTTAGATACAAAATATCTCGCCCAAAAAATGGGATATAAAAGCTTAATTTGGTGAGTAGATATTATTGGGAACACCACATAATATAGTATGTTTATATTACTCTTAAAAGCTTTAGTTTTAGATCACGCGACATAAATTAAAAAAAAAAAAATAATTAAATACTTGTATATTTTTGTAGTTTTAGATTCCTCTCGATAAACTGGTTAAATTGATTTATCGCACTTAGTGTTTATTATGATTACCTAATCTGTTATTAACCAATGAAGTTGGTATTTTATGGTTACTACATCGAAATACTTAATGAAGTAATGTATGAACTATGGAGTAAGTTGACAACAAATAGATGTTAATAGAATAAAAATAAAAAAAAAAGTAATCTAGTAGTCTACATCCTTGCATCACGTATTAACATAGAATATTGTGGCAAGAGTCAACGTCAGATTAACAGTTCATTATAAGAGGTGTTATTATTGTTTGTTAGTTCATAATGCCTTTTCTATTTACGCCCGGTGAATATGTTGATATACTCATTGTTTATGGCGAATGTAAAAAAGATTGTTAAAGAGCTAGAAATTTGTATAGAGCTCGATATCCTGATCGTTTAACACCTAATAAAGATACATTTAAAAATGTTGAACAGAAATTACAAACTAGCTAATTCCCAAATCGAAAAGCGAAACAGGAAGCTTTCAGAAAAAAAAAACTTGTTCAAACCGACGAAAATAGAATTAATCTTTTTGTATACTTCGTTGTCCGGTAGAAGACCTAGGTATCAGCAAATCAACAATCTAGAGAGTATTAAAAATCATAGGTATCATTCTTATAAGATACATCTAGTCCAAGATTGGACTCCTCGAGATCCCGACCAACGCTTAACATTAATCGCCCACATGAACGTCCACATAGAAAAGGATACACATTTTTTTGGATAAAATTTTATGGAGTGATGAATCAACATTTCATAATAACGGGCCTGTTAACCGTCATAATTGCCACTATTGGTCTTCCGAAAATCAATCCGACAAGAGAAAACAGAGTTCAAGCAATCTGGAGAGTGGATGTATGGTGTGGTGTATTTAATGGCAATTTAATTGTTCCATATTTTTATGATGGCACACTGACCAGTGAGAGATATTTGGACTTTTTGAAAAATACGCTCTCGATCCTACTTCAAGATATTCCACTAAATAGAAGGCAAACAATGTGGTGGCGCTACTCCAAATTTTCATTACGGAGGTAGGATTACCTAAATAGGGTCTTCTCTGAACGTTCTATTCATTGGCCTGCGCGATCACTAGATTTGACCCCAGTAGACTACTTTCTCTGAGAATGTTTGAAAGGTATAGTTTATACAAAAACACAGAGATTTAGAAGACTTGAAAAATAAAATACGAGAAGTATGTCGATCTGTAACCCTAGAAATGATTAGGGGGCAGCATGTAATAGAAATCTATTGTCCAGATTTGAAAACTGCGTCCATGAAGGCAGAAATCAAGTTGAACAGCTCCTTTAAAACTTTTAATTACTTTTACTCTACACATTGTTGTCAATGTACCATATACTTCTGAAGTAATTATAAAATACTAACTTTATTTGCTAACAACAAACAGGTGATCATTGTAGATAGTAAGACTGGTACATCGATTTAACTAGTTTATCGAGAGAAATCTAAAACTACAAAAATATACAGGGCGTGCAATTTAATTTTTTTAAATTTATGTCAGGTGACCTAAAACTAAACGTCTTACAAGTAATTTAAATATGCGGCGTTCCCAATAATATCTAAATCAAATTAAACTTTTGTGATACAATTCTTTGCCAAGATATTTAGTGTCTAAATCGTCATGGGACACCTGTGTTTTAATATAGATGTTATTCTGTGCTATAAACAGAACCTTAACTAATAATTTAATCCATTGTTTGTGATTTTTTTAGTGACGTGGTTTCATTTGTTTAATTGCTAATTGCCTTGGGCAGAATGCATATAAATATTATATAAGGTTTATTGTTTATACGATTCTCACACATATGTATGCATAAAAATACACTATATCTTTTTATATGCTTTCCGTGTTTTCCTTGTCTCTCCATATTATTTTATCTGTTAATATACTGAATTGTTTTGTGTATTATCCATTTTACCAATTTTTAATATGTTTTTAAATTCAACTTTTGACAAAACTTTTTCATTTCAAAAATTTGTTGCTGTATTATTAATTGTAAGCAAATGTATTTAAAATTTTATATGTAATCATATGCTATCGTTTGTTCTACTTAATTATTACTTACACACATCCTGTAATTATAGCGTTTCTTATTGCTCTAGATACACATTGAAAAAGACATAAACAGATATCGAAACGTTTTTTTTTTTTAACATAGGATTCTTGTTTTTATTTTTTATAATAGCCATGTTATCTAAAAAATCTTTTTAAAGACTTGGTATAAATACTCAAGGTTGGTTAATTAATTAACTACTTTAACCTAAGAAGTAAGTTTAGGTGTGCTGATCTTTCGTCAAAATTAGGTGAATGAAAAAGATAAGCATTTAAAAAACACTATACGGCAAATATCTTTTATGGGATGATAGAAGAAAATTTAATTCTGTTACCATTTCTTTTTTTTTTTTTGAAGTGAACACCTATAGTCCAGGCACTTGAGCTAGATGCTCATTGTACCGTCCCTATTAAATTTCTTACTTCCATTCGATGAGCTTGGTGTTCGCCATAAAGCCCAGTATATCTTGCCCAGTATAAACTTGAGAACCCTCGAAGGCACCAATAGATCATTTCCGAAATGTTTCTGCCTGACTGCTTTCAATTCCTCACATGTGCAGATTACATATAAACTCATCTCCTCCTGTAGTTCGCATCTTCTGCACCACGGTTCGCTTATTCGACCTGTGTTGTATAAATGCTTTTTCAGGGGACAGTATCCAGTTACCAATCCAGTAATTGTTTTAACTTCTTTCTTACTGCGTCTGAGTAGGTTATCAGAGAATTTAGTATCCCCATAGCTTATTAGCGCTTTAGTATAGAGTTAACCTTCAGTTGACTTCCATTTTTTTCTACTTTCTTTATCTAACCAGGTCCAAATCTCCTTTTTAACAGAGTCCTTGGTAATTCCACATACGGGCTCTGGACCTATGAAGTGTCTTTTAGAGCCCTCCTTGGCTAGTTCATCGGCTGTTACATTGTTTGCAGTGGGAGGCCCACAATGGTCTTCAAAGAAGCTGTCCCTGTGTTGTCAATCGCACCAGTGATTCGCAGCTGGTACCACTTATGTCCATATAATCTACACCTACAATATTCATAGCCCAGATTTTTTGTTATTTCGTGCATTTTAGAATTATAAAAATTGGAAACCACAATTAAATACCGCTTTAAATGTTTCTAATCATTTAAAGTTCTGGCAATTAAAAGTTCTCGGGAACTCTCATCACTAGTACCTAACAATCACTATGTGCTCATGTTTTAATTAAATCGTATCTTGATAAAGACACTATATTTAGTCATCGAAACATCGCAACTATAGACAAAGTAAATTAATAAAGTTTAATTGCTCAATTTGGCCATTTTCGAACTCTAAACAGAGACTTGACGGTTCAAAATAATCAAAACAATGTCAACAATTAAATAAGAAATGTAGCTCGTAGAATGTAAGGAAAAAAAGAAGACATAAATGTCAGGAGAAAACAAATGCGAATTAGGGTGTACTTCCTAGTCCTTAATTTGAGATAAATTTAACACTACAGATCGATTTATAAGAGAGTGATGTTGTATGACATTCGCAAACCTTGAATTACGACATGATTGCACACTTATTTACACTCAGAAATATTTGCTTCTTGCCATACTCGTACAGTTGTTAATAATATCAAGATTTTTTTTCTGGAGTGTTAAACGATCTCACACTGCTCTAACTTGCACAGATATCTTCAAATCATCTAGGGGTTGAAAATTATTGTTTAGGTATATATTAAATAGTAAAGGATCAAGATTAGATCCGTGTGGTACACCGGAAATTGCGCTGAACTGGTCGAATAAAAATTCAGTATACATAACGTTACAAGTCATGTTACTTAGATACAATGCAACCAATTGCGTTACTCCTTCAGAAATGCCGATACAGTGTATATTTGATTGGTAGAAGTAATAAATGCGGTCGAGATTTTCAAAAGCTCTTATTAAATCAGTAATAAATTTGGAATTTGATGTACGAACGAAGTTGAAATTGTGTTACCATTACTTCTATTTACCAAACATGTAATAAGAAAAAGAACTACCACAGGCATTTATCTTCATTAGAAAACAAGAATTTCTTTGAGTTTACCTTATATTCGTGAAACATGAAACCATTAAGTTTAATTTTAACCGAGCCAACATAAACATACCAACTTTCCGCTGATCCCCAAATGCACACCTATTCCCTCAGAACCTCAGCACCTGGTCTTCTATTGTAACGTAATCCATCGTTAAATGTGGAAGTACCTTCGCTCTCACGTACATTCCCTTGCGATATCCATATAATAGAAGTCACGTTTCGTGTATTGGAATTACATAGAAGTCCTTGCGCGTTTGAAAAGCATTCGATTGATCAAAAACAACCATTATAAAACCACCGAAAAAAGTACCTCTTCCTGTTTTTCTTTTCATGCGCCGCTGTTTTGTCACTCGATATCCCAGTCGTGGGGGACCGCATTATTCCCTCTAACTTTTTTTTTATTTCTATACACACGGTTATCTGTTACCTGTCTCTGTTTTATTTATATATATACTATAATAGAGAATCGAGTTTCACTTTTCTCTCCGAAATACTTATTTTTATTTTTGAAATTCTCATGTCGTATTTGTTCTCCTATATATCGACATATCCCCATTTACGTGTTCCATTTTAATACTTTGACGTTGTTGTCCTTCTCGCTTTCTTTCCCCTGGATTCGTTTGAACCTCTGTTTTCTCATCGTTCCGTATTCAATCAGCCTGCGTTGCTGTGTAAATAAACAATGAAGCATTGGGAAACGCGGCGTGTCTATTTTCTTTCTGTCGATGGTGGATCGCTCCAGTTTTCCTCCCGATTATTATTGGCTGCCTTTCTACGGCACGTTTTTCGTACGGTTTCGATATTGGAATTGCAGACGGGCGAACAATACCTAGAGCGAGAACGGCTGCCTGTCATCTTGAAGGTATATAAAACGTTCTTACGTTTCGAGATAGGTAGAGTGCCTCTGAAATGGATTTTAATTATTAAACGGCAGGGCTTCAGAAATGAGTTTTTTTGCGTAAACTACCTTATCAAAATGGAAGAGAATTTTTTTGGATAGAGGTCCCATTTTTTTCCTGGAAAGGTTTAGATATTAGACTCTGTATTTCTAAAGGCCTGTCGTGATACACATTAACATTTTTTCGATAAAATCCCTGTGTGCCAATTTTGTGCCGCTAAAACCGTATAGGTATTTTGTATGTATGCATATATTGCAAAAGTGATATTACACTGAGACCTAAAAGAGCTATTGTGTTTCTTGTTCTTGCTGTTTTACAGCTGGCCTTCCAATCCTATTCCTTTCAGAAAGTGTAGAATATCAGAAGGCCCCAGGTTAGATAAGTCTCCCTCTTCGATTTCACATGCTTCCAGGTGCAACGCCCTTGAGTTTCACAGTGCTACGCAATTTGAGAGGGGATGGATGCCATCCTATTCCCCCATCTGCTCCAGTCGTTTTGCTCCTCCCTTGTAAGGTACTCTCACTTTGGAAATGGAAGGCTTCTTATGGAGGTCCTGCTCCAATTCCTGTTTATTAGCGGTGTCGTCCCGCTAATAAACGTCCTTCCTCTATGGTTGATCACACGAGTAGTTTAAGGGAAGAAAAGGTGCACCTCCACAGAGCCCCACATGCAGAGGTAAGGCTAAATACAATGGGGTGCGCCAGGTGCCCCAAGGTTGGACTAGTAGACTGGTCTTCTATCCAGCTACGCATCCCATCAGCCTAGTCCGCCACTATAGGATTTAGGTTTTTGTTGAGGTTGTCTTCTCTCGGTCCGTGCAGTTAAACCAAGACCCCTCCATCTCTTTCGGGACCTGGTTTAACAGTTGGGCTTTTGGTAGCCGAAAGCAACAACTGGCATAGTTGAAGAACCCTGTGCAAGCCCTTAGCCACGACACGACAGCTCGGGCAAGGTGGAAGTGGTTCACGGCAACGGTCTTCATTCATCCTGCTCCGGTTTTAAGCAGAGAGGACGAACTTATAGCCGCCGCTAATCATCTCGTCTTGAGTGAACCCTGACAAGATGGCCTTTCCCTATCCACCACCTCGGGGACGCGCCTGGAAGGTACTCCCAACCCCCAGGGTATAGGTATTTTACTTTTAGCATGTTTTATTTAGCAAATTTAGCAATTTATTTAGCATGTAGTAATACTTATAACTATAGGTAATTTTTCAAGTATTATCATGTAGCCTGGAATATATTTATAGTGAAATTTCGATATGTAGTTTTTCCAACGTTGTTTAATGTAGTCTGGAACACTCACAAGTAGAATTTATAAGGTATATTCCATTAGTAATTTCCAAGGTAATTTCCATGAAGTTTTACTTGTTTAAAAGTAAAATTACAAAGAAAAAATTCAGTATTTCTGATTTTTTTCCGTAACAAAAAGGAAAATATCGTCAAAATGAAAATGGCATTAATTTCTTTTTGTCGGGAGAAAATACCATATGCAGTACCAGTGATCTGGTAATGTGGGACACCAGAAACTGTTTAATCACAAAAAAACCCCATACATTCCCAATGATGTAACTCTGCTGGAACCGTTGGTGGAACCTCTACGTAAGACAACGTTTGGATGCCCAATAGTACTTCTCCATCGTCTCTAGCCCTCCAGTAAGCTACCTTGTATGGCTCTTTCTTCCATTTCCTTAGTGGCCATGATAGTGTTTATCATTTGTCCTGGGTTAGCTCACACAAGTTTCGCATGACCGCACTCCTTACATGGTAGAGTTTATTTAATTGGAATTTAATGCATAAAAGACAAACAAAATATGAAAATTTCTAAAGCTTACGCCAAAACCACTGCACGTAAGTTTCCCATCCACATTTTGGCGGTTAATTCGCAAACATCACTATATGCAATGGAGAGACTGTTGTGATAACAGTTCTTAAGGAATACTTATCTGGCAAGTAATAGATAAATATTTGATAGCTATTAAGAGATGGCTACGAAATAGCAGACCTGATATTTTGAACCTGATTCGAGGCTCGGAGCAGATGGAGCTGGATTCTAGAAACCGTTTAATCTGCTTCTGCTTTGTTAAACTGCTTCGCTCTAGAACCAACTTCGATTGACTTACCCGAGTTAGTACTTATCACGGTACAGTGTAATAAAATACAATTATTCGTTGATGCGCGCTAAGGTCTGCGTTGGCTCTAATCTGTGGCGTTCGATGTGATTACTGGAACTCGATGTAGATGTTCTATTTTGCATTTTTTTCATTGTTAATGAAAAAAATTAAGAAAATATTTGTTATATTCTTTTATATTAGTTGGTAAATATGAAAAAAAAGACATGCCCAAAGTACAACATGTATTCATATGGCATAGAGGTAATTTAGCATCTATTATTTAATAAAGAAATACCTGAATAGTTTAAATTACGGGGCAACAAATGGCAATATTTTATAAACTTAAAAAAAGATGATGCAGTTGCGATTCGTAATGCACTTTCGATTTTTTTTTATTTTGCAGTTTTCATGTAATATAGAGGTGATAGTACACAGCTTACCACTTCCGATATGCAGATGGCGCGTCGAATTCAGTATTGCAAGGTGTAGTAATAACAGTCGATTTAAATTATTACACAATATTTATAGAAGCTCACCTAATTTATTTTTTGTATTGTTATTTTACATACTTTATACAAAAATTTTATTATTTAACGCATTATTTTCTGCAATAATAATATTTAGCTTTTGTAATGAGAATCAATACGATATTAGTGCAAGCCTAATCGCCAATTAAACCTAATACAATATTCAATTAATATTCGAAAAAATTAGATTTATTTCAACTGTTCTTAAAATAAAATACCAACATAAATAGGAAAGGACCAACAAAACCAATGGTATGTATTATGTGTTTTTGCATAGGTATTTCTTAACCAAAATCGATATAAAAACTAGGAAAACTAATTAGCGAATCTTACTTTGTGTGGAGTTGTTACACAAAATACCTTATTACTTGGAATAAGATAGTCTCCACCCATGGTACAATGAGCACCTTGCTCAAGTGCCCACCCTAACTTGAATGAAATTGAATAGTCTTCACCTAGGCTAATTTCTGTTCATTTTTTATTTTCTTATTTACTTAAGCAGGTGCGATGTTCGTACATTGTTATTTCTAAATTAACTATAATTCAACAAACCTTTGTTTAATGTTTCATTATATTTAAAGTAATGGTGATTTTTTGTTACATTTCATATTTTCTTTGCTTGTGATGTGACCATAACACTTTCTTGCTATAATATACATCTATTTTAGCTTTACTTTATATTTCCACCTCGTCTATTTTATGTATAGGTCATTTCAGTATAACTAAATCGAACAAAAACACAAAATTGCCAATAAGAATTTATTAATGTAGACAAATTACATGCGTACTTGATGGTTGAAAAGGAACAATTATACTAAAACATATAACAAAACATATACTCTCAAAAAAAAAATGAAATTACAAAAAACATCTATTATAACTAAAAGTTTATGGGTTATATTTATGTCTAAGGGATAAAAAATATTTCTGCATATCCTGCAATTCCTTCTTTATAGGTGCCAAATGATTGCGTGTAATTGAATCCAACAAACCAGCTGTATTCGACCACTTCGTCTTAGTAGATTTCTTCTCCTCAAGGTCGTCTAAAACATCTGGCTTACCAGAATTCCAGTCAAAACAATCACTTCCACTTATATTCAGCTTGTTCATGTTGTCACCCAATACATTAAATTCCTCTTCTATATTTTCCTTGTTGCTTATATTTATCTCTTCTTCCTCGAACATGTGTATACTTAAATTCTCACTAACTAATGTAGAAACTCCTTTGGAGATGCCATCGTTCGTTAATTTATTTTTAAAATCTGATAAGATATCAGAAACTGATGGCGAAATTGGGATGGAATCAGCTTCTTCTAGCTTGTTTTCTGTCGTGATACTACGGGAACGCTTCACTTTGGTCAATCCGGCTCTTGGAATTTTCTTAACGTAAGTTACATCACCTTTCTTAGAGACTTTGCTGCTGTCGGCTGCTTTGCAACACACACTGCAGTTTGTTTCCAATTTTCTAGGTGTGTTAGCGTCCTTATTCCTCACTTGAAAACTCTGGTTACTTGGAGATGATGGGGTTGAAGTGGGGCCACGTGACATTCGGCGACCTCTTGTCTCTGACTTAGTCCTCCTAAACGGACTAGAGGCTGTGCAACTGGATTTTGATTCGTTCATATGCTTCATCCGTAGTTGGAAACTTCTGTTCGTCGAAATAAATCTATCCAGCGGTTTCAAAATGTTTTTATTTTTTGGTCTATCAGCACAAGTAACGTGGCACATACACTTTTCAGCACTTTTTGATCTTTCAACTTTCGCCGACCTAATGCACTGATTCTCCGCATTCTTCTTTGTTGAAATACGACACTTAGAATCTTCAACATTGATTGTTTCATCACGCACCTTGGAGTCCACCACCTTCGCAATGATGCTGTTGAACTTGCACTTGCAATCACTTGTCCGTTGACTTTTTTCTGCCTTCCGAAATAATCTGGTGACATCCAAAGTAGTTATCCGGCTTCGTTTATACTTTTCATAGGATTTTTTCAATAGTGCGTCGGCTTGCTTCTCCACTTCGTATTGCGGTAACCATGGCTTGCTTTGGTATATATAATTGGTTACCATATTCCACATATCCTTGTTGATTAAGCAGGCGCAGGCCAACCTTTCTTCAATATTTCGAAACATCTCTTTCAGAATGTCTTCCATTGCGGTAACTATAGAATGTTGGTGTTCGGAAACTAAATACTTTCTGATGTAAAATTTATTTTAAATTCAACTTATATAGTTGCAGTTTAGGGGTGGGAGTAAAATTTCTGGAAAATATTATAATTAATAGTACTAAGAAACAAAAGGAATAAGTTGAGATATAATCACCATTATCTATTACTTAAATTACATAGGATAGTATTGTTAGTATAATCCTCCTCAGGTAATTTAAGACTAATTCATTTAAAGACGATTGTAATTAAGAGATTTTCAAGTCGGTAATTATAGATTAAATGCTAAATGCCAGATAATCAAATTTAATCCCCATTTAATATGACATTAAAGATGGATGATTTCATAACTACATTTATGACTGATTATTAACTAAAGTGGAATTAAATATAAATATTATCCTTCACATTATTTACAATAATTGTAACATTTTTTATAATAAATGTTTTACTTAATTAAAATATACATTTGATGTGTTCAGCAACTATGAATATTTTTTATAGTAGTTTCGTCAAATAACACAAAACATTTAAACACAACACACTTCATTTAGTGAAGTGCCTTATGTACATTTTAATGTTATAAAAGGAGATAGATTTATACAAACATGTTAACACACAGCAAAACAAATACTTATAAATGTTGAATGGCGTATTTTCAAGAACACGAAAGGTTGAACTAAAAACTTACTTTTTTATAATTGTTTTGTTAGAGACAAATAAAATCAATATTCAAAATACAGATGTATGACATACCAGATTTAACAGAAATATTTAAAATAATTCATTATCTATTTACGATATATTATCAACGTTAACTCATTTATTAGTATTGTTTCCTTTTTTCTAAAATGTTTGGTATAATAATATATCACATTTTTTCTCACATACTGTAAATACAAAAAATTAGCTAATCGATGCTCGAGATATTAGCATAAGGGTGGAAGAAAGTATGTGAGTAAGTAATAATTATGGGCATTCTATAAAAAATCAGGTCTAATTCGCTTCACTCAGTTGAAAGTTATTATTATTTTCCCTTTCGAGGCGAGGTTTTTTTTAGTTTGGTGCCTAACTTTTTGTTACATTAGACAGTTTAGGCTAACGATATATTTTTCCCATTTTCTTTTTATATATAGTAGAACATGTAAACCTCTTTGAATGATCTTAGTAGAAGCAACTTGTTATTGGCTATTTTAGGGTTAAAATATATATTCATAGATTAATTTCAGGATTATTTGTATTAAAATTTCAGCCGTAATAGTTATAAAAGCACAGACATATAAAAAAGAATGTTGTAACAATAAAATAATATTTAATTCCGTATTCGCAATTCAAAGTTATTATTATCTTTCCTTTTTGGAGGGTAGTTTCTCTGAGTTGGGTTTAAGGTGTCAACTTGACTTTTGATAACATAGGAGCCTACTGTACTGACATTGTTTAAAAACTAAGAAGAAAGAAAATAATGCATTGCCAAATACATGTTTGTACACAAAATTAAATAGAAGTCCTACAATAACAATAAAAATAATCCCACCAACTAAAACACCTTACAATTGTACTGGGAATTTACGATTGCGAATAAAGTATTATATTGGGATTAAGATTTAGTTGGAGTAATTCCTAATCTGACATAATAATAGTTTAAAAATAATCTTCTTAATTGCTTTGATGTACATTTAATATTCTCCATTCCAAGAAAATATGTCTTTAACAATTTATGGTAATTTTGGAACAATTAGAGTAAATACCTCATAGTGATTTAAATGTAAATTAAGGTAAGATTAAATTAATCTAATCTGCAAAATCTTTGCTAAAATTCTTCATTTCTAAGCACTCCGGTTTGGTAAGGAAATTCCGGTAATTTCTGGTTTGCCAGATGAAACATTGTGTATTCTTATGATTTTGGTGTGAATATATAATTATATTAACGTTATTAAAAAGCATAACAACTAATCAATCAAAGGAAATATAACACGAAGACAGTATTAGATGCCTACAATTGATAATAGTTATTGTCATTAATTCATTACTAATAATGCTTATTGGTGATTAAACTATATAAAATATTACCCCTGAACGTTATTGCAAAATTGTTAATGTTAGGCCATGCAGATACGTCCCTTCCCATGTAATTACTTGATTCTGTAATATATTTTTATTGTATCTTGTGTTAAATGTAAATGTAATTATATAAGTAAATGAAAACTGAAAGTCTATGTTACATTTTGTTATTTATTTAGTTTTATATATGCCAGAACAAGTTTAATTTTGCTTACCTTAATTTGCTTGTGGTTACATAGGATTAATTAGCATCCTAATGATACTAATCAATGCTATTTTGTAATTTAACACACTCAAACAAACAAAACTAAATTAAAATAGGATGTTTAGATATTTAATCTTCAAAGATCTACGGAACGGAAAAATTGTTTCCGCACTAATTTTTAAATATCTCGAACCTTTTTAATTTTAAGAAGAAAATACTGTTATCATAAAAAAATACTGTGCCTAGTTACATTTACCAAGAATATTATTCTAAAAGCATTTTTTATACGTCGGTTATAGGTATGTCAACGCCTGTCTTATATTCAATGTTATGGTATATGTTCAAATTTCGTTTTCCTATTGAGCATATCGGCTATTTTTTATTTTATTAGACAATGCATGTGTATACTCAGAGAAAAAACAGTTTATTTAGTTGTTTATCAGTTAACTGGCAATTAGTGCACATCCTTTCAAATAAAAGGAATACGTTTTAATGCTAAATTAAATCTATAATGTTTTAATCTTTTGTATTTTTATTTAGGGGCTATTTGTACTTATTTCTCCGCTTAGTAGTATTACCAATAATACTTCATATTTCACGTTAGTAGCATACTTACTTGTTGCAAAATAATAACCTAACTACAAATTAAAGAAAAAGGGAACAATACCAACTTAAACATTTTTAGAGGCAAATGTTAGAACGGAAACAATAAAAGGCTTAAATAGTAAATTAAAATTACCTATATAAAATGAATGTGTACAACGTTAGAACTATGAACTGGTTAATAAGACATTATCTACAATGTTGCCCTAAATTTATTTTTAATAATTTTCACTTTTAAGCTTTTTCTGACTAAGAAAACATATTTTTCTTCTTTTTATTGGTTCACTTAACTGGTCACAACATAATATGTCCTATGTAAAGCCTATAAATTTATTTATTGTAAAATAATGCAGTTTAGTGTTTTTTTTTATATAAACACTCTTCATTGTAAATGCATATTTGTTGTGAAATAGTTGTCAAATAAAAGCTCATATATAAGCTTTCTAAAAATTACGGAAAATACTAGGTTAAAAGTACAAAATTAAAATTTTATAACATTCGAAAAATGAATCAATGAAATAGAATATGGAGTATAAATATAGTTTGAAACGTGTACCATTTTGCGTAAAATTTAAAGCATCTACATTGATGCTTATACAATAGATTTTTTATCAATCTCTTTCTTCCCAAGGAGTTGAATGGCATGGTCGGGTTCCATTGATGAGTAACATATTTGCCTCAAATAATACTTACATGGGGCATTTTCACGTTATTGATGAGGAAACATTTTTTTCATATTGCCGACAGATCTGCTGCACCTAACAGAAATTTTATATGGCCATTGTAGTTCAATCGCATTTATTGAATCAACACCAATGCCCAATACTAATATACACCTATTGCAAATTAATGGTGGGCAAAATCGAAAGAGTTGTTACATCCACCTTCCATCATTTAACAATAATTTTGTGATTATGACTATATGGGTTATGAATCATTTATTCGATTATGCCTATCACTCACTACACAGAGGTAATCGAATGATTACTTTTCCTTCATTTGATTACGCCCACCACTATTCTAAATATTCCACTGTACATGAAAGATGCATGATTATATATAAAATATATTTAAATAATATAATCGGTTGTGACTCTGTGTAAGTACATAATCGTTGATGGTAAAGAAAACAACTAGGTATAGTTCCTCAGAGACGGAGGAATCTCTGACCATCTACTTGCAATATTTCAATAACTATGACAGCCAATTATTTTTACATATAATCACGCCGAGTTACGCTATGCTGATATTACGATAAGTGCATGTAAATATTCATAATTTGCAGAACAAATGGGAAAGCAATTCATATTCACTTCCTGTAGATTGTAAATCCTCCAGAAGTGTTCTCTAAAACTGTATAATACATCCATAATGCATCTTCTTCGCATATAACTTTCAGCGAATCTTAATTATACGTCTGCTTATATTAATGTTCAATCAATATATTACCTGGCATTTTGAATGTTATAATATTCTTTTTGCAGTTATAAAACGTTCAAAATAATTATAAAACGTGTACAGAATCGCTACGTCAAACGACGCTAACAAATTGCATGAAAATATGGAAATAGCATCAATAAACAAAACACGAAATATGCGCAAAAATGTGAGTGATCTGTGGACACTGTGGAGATGAATAGCCTGACAGAATGAGATAATCATACAGAAATATTGAAATGGAGCTACATTAGTACAGTAACAAGAAACAGGCAGCGTTTTAATAGTTTTCTTTGTACAATAAAGGAATCGTACCCCTCTGCCATAAACAAAAAACTTGTAAATTCTTATTGTTAGTAATTTGAAACTTTTCTTTCCAATAAAAAAATTGGTTCCTGTACATATTGTTAAGTTATAAACCTAATTACATTTTTTGGTACTCGCTTTAATTTGATTTTCATTCGCATGTGTGGATGCATTTTACACTGTTGAATATTTTAACACTTTTTTTGACTAATTTAATAGTCAGGAGAGGTCCACACTCTTTTCGTTGTTATTTTGTCCGAGAAACTATAGAAGTTTTAAATTTTGACGCAGCAAAGATAGTCAAGTATTGTCTATTGCTAAGGAGTTATTTGTGTCCAACTGACACCGTGGAATTATAAAATACTTCTAGTCACATTTTATTTGATCTAGGACTAGACAAATTACTAGCTGTTTAACTAATGAATGCGATCTCATTTGGTGTTTTAACAGCCATTTTCTAAACACAACGTCTTTTTATATGCAACTCCTATTTCTTAGTGCTATAATATCCTCTCTTTAAGACGTTTTCTCAATTATAAATATGGCAAAACTCCATTCACGTTTTGATTTCAACTAAACGTACCAATTTTAAAAATGATTTTTTGAGAACCATTATAAAATTATAGTGAATGTTTATGCTATTTGATTCAAGTCTAAACTAATTGCGTAAATAGATGTCCCAATACATCTTTAAGATGTTGAAATTTTTTATGCCCACTGGAATTAACGTTTAATAACACGAGGTTAACACTTTGCAAGTCAGTCACATTTGGTGGTTTGTTGGATATGTTTAATACGAGAATCAAACCGAAAACAGATACACGGCAATGCAGCGTGCGTATAATGCCAATACTGTATTAGAATAAGTGGGGTTTTCTATATTTTTTATCCGAGGGAAAAATCTGAATTGGTTGACGCTTCTGAATGTCTAGAAAAATAGTCAATCCTCAATATCTGAACAAAGAATTCACACGAAATTCTAGTAATTTCTGTTCTATTAAATACGCGTAGTCAACTCGTCTGGCAAAGTTTGGAAAAATCAACACTAAAATATTTGACTAGCGCAAAATTAACGCCAACACCGTAATATTTTCAACAGTGTAGAATGGACGATTTTTTTGTAACATAAAATCCAATAGTACCTTTCGAAATGTGTCACATTGAATCGTAAAATTCAAATTCTAAATTCGATTCATTTGCAGTAAAACCGGAAAAAAGTGGCTATTAAAATCAACGACATCAAATTACACCTACTAAATCAGAAAATAACTATGTTAAATCCTGGAAAGCCGGATTTCTGCAGTTTTTACAGCTGGGTGTATATAGCTACGTATTTATTTCTACCCTTTCTTTTTTTTTTATTGTGCTATTATCACGTTTATCATTGTTAGATAAAATTCGAACATCTGCATGAGCTTTAAAAAAAGAAAAAGCGGTACCGCACGAAAAGACAAATAATAAAAGAAAAAGAATTAGGCCATAAATAAAATATTAACATGAACGTGTTACGGAGGCCGTGCTTTACGTTACGCGCAACACGAGAGCCCAGTAGCGTACGCGTCCGGATGAGCTCGTAATAAAAAAATGATTGTTTTTTGGCCGTGAAATTCGCCATAATGACCCCGAAACAAGGCACGGGCTCCCGGCGAGGGTCGGATTTACGGCGTTTTTACGCGAATATTCAAAAGAAAAAAAAAATGAAAAAATACCCGCTTGTCGACGCTGTTGTATAGCTAAAAGTTATTGTAGCGTGCGTAATATAGCAGAAGAAACACGCTATATATGTATACATACAAATTTAGAACGATACCGACGCCCTCGGCGCACACAGTAGTGTATAAAAATATCCCAACAAAAAAAATAGGCGCTCATCCAAAGTGTGTTTTATATTCATAAATAATTTTATGGCCCACCATTCATATTAAGCTATATGAATAAATTACTGTTTTATGTTTCATATTTACAATTAATTAAAGGTGCTGTGTGGAAAAGAACGAAAAAAATATATTCTTTTTATTGGCTTAAAAATTGATCCGCCTTGCTCTGTATATACAATGGTGTACATGAGAAAGTAATCATTACTCGTTTTCATTAGATTATTCTTAATGAATGCATTTCAAAGAAAACGTTTTACTTATGTAGTGAATACGTTTATTTTATAATATACCAGCGTAAAACATAACAATTTACATAATAAGTAACTAAATGCTAATATTTAGTGTACCCACCCTTCGATTGAATAACGCTAGTAATTGTATTCGGTACATTATTTATTGTATTATTAATAAATTCAGGTGAAATATTATTCTATTCCTTTCACAAAATAGTGAATAAATAGCTTACATTTTTAGAAGATCTGCATTTTGGTGCGTCAAAGAAATGACACTCCTGCTCAATGATGTTCAAGCTTGGACTTTGAGGTGGTATATCATTGACTGGCAGATGCCCTCTTTTTTATAATTCAACAAGATATCGCTTTACAATCCGAGCGGTGTGCCTCGGATCGCTATCTTGCTGAAAGATAATTTTTTTACCAGCAAGATATCGTTCTGCATTTAAACGGCCCTCAATTCTTATGAGTGGGCCCACCCACACAGAAAAGAAAAAGTCTTGTAAATTTTCAAAGAATTATAAAGTTTCGCACAACAAGTTGTTGAACATATAGGGACGAGTACAACTCAACAACAACGAGTATTGAAATTTCCCACAAAATTGTTAACGAAAGTTATCGCTTTTTTTGCAACAAAATCACACTTTTGTTATACAATTTATGTTGACAGAACCTGTATATTACAGTAGCATTAAATGCAAATAGTACGTTTAGGCCAATGGTAATAGTTGTAACTAGTCGTCAACAAAATATTAACAGTATTTTTGCTACTATTACAAATTTGTGTAGTGAACTGACATTAAGATTTTGCCTACAGATTAATTACGCGGTTGCTATAATTAATATACCTAGTTCTGAATAATTATTTACTGTATAAGGTATTTTTTGAAACTAAAGCTGGACTGTTGAATCAAGGAATAAAGGGTCCCTAATTTGAGAAGTTTTGATCTCATTAATTTATGTTGTTCTGTATGTGACGTTTACGAATTTTCCTTCGCCGATATACAATGCACCAAATCAACTTTTCATCACCGTGTTTGAGTGAAATAGGAAAAGTGCCATCTTTACAACAACGGCTGTAACACATTTATCTATTGAACGTAACTATATGTGTAGAAAACTTCGCCATAATACTAATGCTTAGATCAGAGAACCTATTTACAAAAGTGTGGCATAGGTTTGGAAAAAAGTAATTTGAACATAATAATTCCAATAAATTAACTGCAATTGTGCTTAGCGTAATCCTTATTTCTTAATATATTAATTATTATCTAATTATTATTTAATGTTGACTTTAATTGATGAGTAGTTATTGTTTAGGTGAAGTTAATGGGTTTCTTAAATTAATAAATTAGAAGTAACAAAATAATATGATCCCTTTTTATACCAATTATTTTCTTTTCTATTTTCGCAATATCTCTAAAATAAATTGTATTATTGTAAATATTAGTTTGAGGATTTGTTTGTTGATTTTATTAATAACAATACGTAAATCTCGAGGGATGTTGGCAGTTGGTGGATATAATTATTACTGCCATGTCCACAGGCCGATGCTCGTCTTAACATTAGGTTTTTGCTTCAGAAACAGCAATTCGTAAATTTTGAGGTATGTCCAAGATCTTGACAGACCGACGTCCTTCCTAACATTAACGGATATCAGAATATTGCAATTATAGGTAATTAATTATTAATTTGATGCGTGAATTAGTGTTCGAGTACTATAAACTTTGCCAGTATAAAAATTCTAGTTTATAACTTTTTCTCAATCATCATATGCAATTTATTATCTTTACTAGTTGTAAAATATTGTAAAACATTTCATAATGTTTTCTAGAAGATTGTGCTACAATATTTTCTAACAATTTTATTGTTTAAAAATTTCGCACAATAATAAAAATTCTTACTACAATTTTTGTCCAACAGTGATGTGTAAATATTTCTATGCGGATTTTTTTCTGTGTATAAAAGTGGTTGATTAATAAATTTACCTGAGAAAAAGGACGAGTCTAAGGTTGTACCAACTGCCTGTAGCCTTGTAGCCCGTTTTGGCAACTTTGGAAAGCCGAATTTGTTTAAATTAAATTAATTTGCGAAAATAAAAAGGTTTTTTCTCTTAGAAAAATGAATAAATATTCTATAATGCAAATATTGTGTGTTCAAGTATGTCACATGCCCCAAATAGATATACGTATTCAAAACCAAAAAAGCAGTATTAGGAATATATTTGAATTTGGTACTTAATGTTACGTTGTTCCATAATATTAGATAAATTACAGACCTGTAATAACATCTTCGAACATCGTAGAATTATGATTATATTCTTTTATAGAATGCCTACCTAATATACGATTTTTGCTGGTACATACTAACTGTTTCCTATCAGCAGTGAACTGGTCATTCCTTGACCGGTGTTGACACAACATAATGGTAGGTAAACTGTTAAATTTAACTGGTTGATCACTAAAACTCGAACTTGGTACAACTGGCCTTAAGTTAAGTAAATAGAGATGTGGGAAAGGGAATTAAAACGAACAAAAATTAAACGTTATTAAGACTAAATATAGACAGGCACAATTCGCAACCTATTACGAGAAAATAGCTAAAAAATAAAATACCTAAAATGGAAGTGAAACAAAAACAAGCAACTACATATACACATCGGTCAAAATGGTAGACGAAATTTATAGAGGAAAATAGGGACGTATCAAAAGAATTTAATTGATTATTTAATAAATTGTAAAGTGGTTTGTGTTCTTCAAATTCTAAGAACATGGTATCTAATAAATTTTATTTCAAACTTTTATGGCGTTTATGAAACGATTGTCAGTTATCAAAATCAATGTGATGACCAATATCTAATTTTTATGTTCTTGTATGCTCCTTTGAATTTTTTTACCAGTTTGACCGATGTATGTGAGCAGTAATCAGAAAACTTTGTAAAATGAACACAACTTTCTTCCATCATATTTGTTTCGCTTTTATAGTTATTTAAAAGTTGGGGAAGTTTAGTATAGGATTTGTAAGAAGGAGTTATATTACATTTGAAGCGGATATAGTTTGATTATAAGCCAATAGCTTGCAGCGTTTCCGGAGATTTCTTCGAGGTGTGACGGCTTCTACAAAAAAAAAAAAGAGAAAATCACTTCAAAAGCATTTCTTCATTGCGTTGGTGCGTATCTCTATTGAAAATGTAATTTCTATCTCATTTAATTTTTTTTTTGTGGTATCCCATCGATTTGGTTCACCCAACAAATAATGACTTGTGAAAATTGGACTACGCGATGTGTAAAAATTGCGTCGTTGATTGTAAGGAAAGGAAATAGTGGTATATGCTTTTCTTTTTAATTAAGATCAGACATTTTTAGTACTCAGTTGTCAACTTTCCGGCTTATAATTCTAATTAACGAGTCATTTTTAAGGTTACACATTATTATTTTTAGCTATAGAAATAAAAGAGGTACGGCAATAACTGAACACCACACTGTTTCCATTGTATTATGTAATGACATAAGATTTGAGAATTTACCTTAGAATTCCGGGCACCGACAATAATGATATTCACCAAACATATCAAGGCGAACTCATTTCCTAATTGTAAAGCTCATTTGCCTTCAATTGTCGTCTCCAGCCCTTTCAGTGAATGCATATAAGCGTGGAAGCCAGCAAAATCAACATACCAGATCTGTAAACTGAAAGCGACGCGATCTCTTAAGCGCACCTTGGCCCTCAAATGCCTGGGACGACGAAATTCTCTGCGCACGTCTCATCTCGAGCGCCCAATTGTCTCTATGTCATCGCGAACTTGTGCAATAACGCGCGCTAACGTAGGTGACTAGGGGATGCAATCAAATTAAGCGGGCGAGTCTCGAGAAACGATAGCAGCTATTGTAGCTGACGCGCACATCAGCGGTGATTACGAGAGTGTTGGCCTAAATGCACTTCCGATAATAATCGATGTCGGCACTGCACACAGTATGTGTTAGGAATAACTTAGACGATGCTTCTCAAATATCTAGTGGTTTTAGACTAATTAGAAGGGAGATATTTCGCTAATTTATGGTTTGTCTAGTTACGAGCTTTCGCTAGTGACGAGCCCGTTCTTGTGTTTTGCTTTTATTTCACCTGTTAAAGACCAAGCTTCATAATACGTCCAAAATTATATGGACTGAAGAAGTTTTTGCTAGATTATTAAAAGGATCATTAAACAAATACGTAAAGTGTCACATCACTCCACGCTGCATTGTTTGTGTCTTGGAAATTTCCATTTTTAATTGAAGAATGAATGAATTAATAAAGGATGCAATAGTTAAACATGTATCCTTAGCTCTACTATAAAAAAGGATATTTTTAAACGCTATTTTTTAAAGGCACTGGCAGGTGGCAAGTGAAGTGATGAATGAATATGGAGAAAGTAAAATGAGCAAATAACCCATTCAAACCATATATTTGTCGCAGAAGCTTAGTATGTTATTTAGGAGAAGTCTGGCAGTGGGATACATGCCAATGGTCTGGAGGGTGATCAGAGTTACTTTTATTTCAAAACCTGATACGTCTGATGTCATTCATCCTATACTCTTGAAACACGGTTAGACAGACACGTGAGTGATGATGTATTGCCATACTGGCCACCACATCAAGACCAATATGCATTCATTCATTCATTCATTCAAGTTAGGGTGGGCACTTGATGTCCGGGCACTTGAGCTAGGTGCTCATTGCACCATCCCTATTGATTCTCTTATTTCCACTCGAGCAGCTTGGTGTTCTCTATAAAACCCAGTATCTTCCCCAGTGGAAATTTGAGAATTTTCGAGGGTCCCAATAGATCTCTCCCAAAATATTCCTGTCTGAATACCTTCAGTTCCTCACATGTGCAGATTACATGTAAAAACTCGTTTCCTCTTGTAGTTCGCATCTTCTGCACTACGGTTCGCTTACTTGGCCTGTGTTGTATAGATGCTTTTTCAGGGGATAGTATCCAGTTACCAGCCCAGTAATGGTCTGTAAACCAAAAAACTGCTTTTGTGCATATTCATAGGCTTAGAGAGGTGAGTTTACACAATTATCATGGGAGAGACATTTTCGGTTCGGGTTCGGGGAAAGATAGTGTCTGCGGGGTGGAGTTTTGTCCCTCTTGCTGTGGAACCTGGTTGTGAACGAGCTGCTAGTGAAACTGCACAGTGATGGACATAAAACTTTGGGGCATGCAGATGATTTCGCCATTCTGACCTAAGGTTATTTATTGGGCTCATACAAAAATACATTTCATATTTTCTAAAAAGACCAAATCACCATAATAATGCTCTTCCTCTGGCCTTGAATCACGTCCAAATTTAGTTGGTTTTAGTCAAAAGTATAGCCTTTCATTTGACACACGTTTAATTTATCCTTCACTTCTTTTATACAATGTTCAGCTTCAACCACATCTTCTTTTTTGATATCTGTTTACTACCTGAGGATAGCTAGAACTCTATATATTTCAACTCTATTTTCCGTAAAAACCCAGAAAATGTCCAGAAATTTAAAACCGAAGACAATGTAGCTGTCAATTTGACTGATATTTGTTTAAATATCAGTTCCTCCAAAACGGCCACAATAGCATTCACAAGATAGAGGAAGTTAGGTGGTATTAGATCCCTAAAACTTGGAAGTGAAGAAATAAAGCTGTCAAGGGAAGTAAAATATGTTGGTGTCATCCTAGACTATAAGCTTACTTGTAATGGACAGCTTCAGAGGATTAAAACCATAGCGGACACAATGCTTATGTTAGCTTGAAGAGCTCACGGAAAACATGGCAGTTAAGACCTAATATGATGTACTGGACATATGTATATCACAGTGGTCAGATCCATGATCACTTATGAATCTCTGGTATGCTGGACAAAGGCGCAGCAGCAAACTGCTATAATTGAAGGCACAGAGGCTTGCATGTTTAGCAATAACAGGAGCAATGAGGACTACTCCTACAGCAGCAATGAAATGCCTCCAAGATCTCCCTCCTTTCCATTTGGTGATAATGGACGAAGCAAGAACTACTAAGTGGCAGATATACAGGATTGAGATACAATAATATTGTCCATCATGAGGAAGGGGGATACTTTCACCATATCTTTTAACAGAAATTTACAAATAAATAAAACAAAAATGTAAAACAAAATATTTCGGGAATAAATTGAACTAATTCAGCATCACTGATGATGACAGCTTTTGTAAGATGCTTTAAGTGCATACACTACCAACAACCTCACTAATAAAATGGTACACAGGCATACTTCATTTCGATCAAAGTTATAGTACTAAATATTAATTGTAGATATTTTTAATGTATACGCTTCTATAAATAATGTTTATTGACATAATGAACACGGAAAGTAACTACACTCAACAGCTCTACGGAAGTTTATCGCACGCCAGAGACTACCCCTTCAAGGCGCTTTTTGTTATTTCATTTCTCTGTGAGTTTGCCTGCGGGAGAATGCAGTACAAACATCATTAAAACTTTCTAAACATCTGTCAGAAGTTTAGAAAATTGTAATGTTAGCCATAAACGCATTCTGAATTCAAATTTTGAATTGCGAACTTGCGAAATGTAAATGCAATTTTAATTTTTTATATTAATGCTCTCCGAAAGTTCAAACGTAAATGCGAGACTTCTTTAACTATGTTCAGTTAGTGTAAATGGAAAATTTGTTGTGCCTTTCATGTATGTAGGCATTTCTAGGCAATGGAATTGAAAATAATAAGTAACCAGTTGTTATTGCACTGATTAAAACCAAAAATGGTTGTATTATCTCCAACCCCATGAGTTCATAATTTAAATTACATAGGAATAGTTGGAATAACCAGCATTACGCTTTTTTTTATCGCTACTTTAAACACGTTTGGCTGTAACACACTATAACTAACCTATCTCACTACTTGTCCTAGATCTTACAAAATAATGTTTCTCCGTGCACTAAAACCGTTAATTTTTTTTCAACTGTCATACCTACACTTTATTTATGAAAAGCTACATAATTACAAATCATCTTAACTCCGTGTACCACCTAAAGGTACTACACGAGGTTACTTATTCTAAGTACTAGATTGATTCCTTCATTATTGAAATATTCCTACTTTAACTAAATAATTTCCCTATGATTGTTAATAACAAAAATATAATATAGTAGCCTCGCAATTATGTGAATACTGATTTATGTGAACAACCAAAAATGAGCAAGAATAATTGAAGGAGAATTTAAGGTATAAATTTCCTTATTAACGTGAAGATATTTGCTAAATTGAAATTACAATATGTATCTATAAAGGATAAATGTAGGACGACTTTAAGCCACTATACATGCGTTAATTAACTTACGTTAATTAATAATTAGGTCACATTAAAAACGTTTTTAATACTCGGTTGATTTTAGCATACAGATTGCTATGGTTAGACTACCCGCGTTACCGCTGAGTGTATTTTGAGTTGCATATTTTGATTTGTCTACTTTCTTCCAAGCTGAATCAATTTACCGAGAATTTTTCACAAATTTTATGTTTATTTTGTATAAATTTAGTTAAAGAGTTTATTGTATGATTTAATTAATTAAGTGTTAAGTTTTTTTTAATTTAATTCCATTCATTTAAATGTCTACTGTTTGCTCATGTAGATTTAATGCTTATTCTATTAGATTTTGTCGTTGAGTTGTTTACGACTGCGTTGTACGATTTTTGTAAGAAAAACAATTGTAGAGTTTTGTCAAGGACTTCCTTGTTCGACTATTGATGTGAGTAGACGTATTTTTATATTTCGGTTGCCATTTTGTAATTCATTTTGATTTTGTAAGTTTTGCTTTAATTTCTGTAATTATTTAGTCGATCAAGGATTTCTTTTTGTGATAATTGTTAATATATTGAAGTGTACACATTATAGATATAAGATAAATTATTATTTTTTGTTTAGGAAGATAATTTTTAGTTTTTATTCTCTCATTATAGTTTAAAGAGTTAATTTTTCGTTATTCAATTTTGTTGATTCATTGAGTAGAAGCATTGCTCTTACATTTAGTTTTCTAATTTGTAAATTTTTAGTAATTATCCACACTTAGTTTATTTTAATTTGAAACACGTGGATTGAAATTGTAAGATTTTGGATTATCTTCCTGAACAAACAATACTTTTGCTTTGCATAGGATATAGCATTGTCCTAGTGTAATTTAGAGTCAAGTGCAGTTTTTATTTTAGGCCAGAACCTTCAATTCACGTTTTTTTTTTCTGCACAAGTTGTTAATTTAAAAAAGAATTGAAAAATAAATAATAAAATAAATTTGATTGTTAATTAGCATCTTTGGGTTAAAAATCTGTTCTTTTATTTTATATTGAACCTTTTCAATTTTACGGGTAATGAAGTAAGTCAGATTTCTTTCACTCACAATTTACTTTTCGCGCTTAGATACAAATTTTAATTCGGGAGGGTAACTCTGAGGTTAATAGTTCTTTTGCGCCCTTTAAAATTTTATCCATTGAGCTAGCTAATTTTATTTTCCTTTTCATTGTAATATCAGTTTTGCATTGTCAATTGATTCAATCAGTACACAGCAATATGTTTCACCTTACCAAGGATCTTCAGTGTTATTAGTCAACCTAATGAATACATTAGGATAAAGGATATGGAAAAATTTGTATCTATACTTAAGAAATTGAAGAGTAATTGAATGAGAATTTAAGACGGAAATCTCATTATTAACGTGAAGATATTTGCTAAATTGTCTATCTCGAACTACATTTAGTATCTATAAAGGATAACAATAGGTGCAGTAGGTACGCTAATATCAACCGAGTGTTACACACGTTTTTAATGTGACCTAATTACCAAAAAGCCGGCAGTACGGCTGAGAAGGAAGGGTGCATCATTGCCAATCTTTAAAGTCAAGCAGCAATATGCTGACTTCTCAGCGGTTCGGTATGTTCCGGCATCCTAAGCCAAGGGTCTTCAAGGCCTGTAGTGCTGAGGTATTATTGTAATTACCAAAAATGTGACTAGTTCACAGAATTGCTAGTCTACCGTAAATCGGTCAGCTATCAATTGTTATTATATGCGCTCCTGGAGCGACTTTAGTTATCTCTCAGCATTTGCCAAGGGATAAGGGAAAATCATGGCAAAAACCTTACTCTGGGGGCAGGATCTGGGAAGAAGTTCCAGACCTTGTTACTGATAGCTGGAAAATTATTATTATCCTTCTGAGTTTTGAAGAAGCAGCCTTCACGGTTTCTGAATTTCGACAGCCGTGGTGTTTTCAGGTAGGTGCTCCCTTCCTCACACATCATGAATTTGAAGTTGAAACAGGATAAAGTAAGGATCTAAAAACAAACACAATAAAAGCAGTACCTATTGTAATACTTAACAATAACTTAATCCTAATTATTCCAACCAATAGTAATTAAATTAAACTGCTATACCGAAATAATATATGTGTAGGTATATTGTCTCGACGGGCCCTTAATGTCCATGACTTACATTATTTTGTCAGTATGCTTCTTCTTCAATTTTCTTCACAATTTTCCTCCATTGAGATCTTCCCTGTGCGGTTTCGCAATATTTTTCTTGTTTCTTCCAAATTTCTTGTTACTGTCTCTTCATATGCAATCCGTTGATTCCATGTTTCTACCTTCACCTCGTTTGGTATCTCTTGCTGTTCGTTTTTATTTTCTCCTATCCAATAATTTCGGTTCGTTTGCTTTTCCTTTGCCGTGTCCTCTTTGTTTGATTTGTTTGAGCTCTTGTCCTTTCTCGTGGTCCGATTCTCTGCCAATGCATATATACCATCTTCCTGCCCCTTTTTTTACTAGTTTTTTGCTTTTACTCCCATTGCCTCCTTATTCCATTCGTAGATTTCTCTGTTAATTATTATTTTCTTTTACTTTGTTTTCTCTACTTCGTTCTTCCCTCGCGATACTCCTTTAGATCTTTCCTCTACTGGTAAACCGTTGTCAACGTATTTCTTTGCCCCTTTCAATTTCCTCCTCGCCTTCATTATTAATTTTTTTGCTTCGAATGTTTCCAGTTCCGCTTTTATTATTTGGAATTCTTGATCTTGCTTTATAATGTTAGCTTTTTTACTGTTCACTTGTAACTCGTCTCGTAAGAACTGCTCTATCCCTTCTTTTTTTCTGGCTTCTCGCGTACACTCGACTCAAAAAAAGATGACATAGGGAAAATAAGCCACAAGGAAAGATACATCCGCTTTAATCTATCAGCGATTGCGTATGTGCTGATTCTAAGACTTATTCTTTTATTGGACTCTTCGGCGAGAACTGTAAAATCAAATTCTACGAATGTAAATCTCTAGCCGAAAAGTTTGCGGCACGTTTATCACATTGCATCAAGATTAGCTTTCGGGGCAATTGTCGGAATATATAACTGTGTTTCTTTGTTTATTTTAGCCATCAATTACTCGCAGATGTTCAGATGGTATAATTTGCAAATACTTGAAACGTGTTCTTGTATAATTATTTGAAAAAATAAGTTTACTGAAGCCATTCCTTCGATTACGAAAAGACTGTTTAAGATTTAGTTTCATTTTATTTCTTAATATGGATATATAAAATAATCTGTCAGACATAAATGCTCACTGGCAATTTATATAGAAGAAGTCTAAAATATCTTATACGTTTAAGAAAAAAATGGTTGCCTTTATTTAAAAAAAAAAAATTGATCATTATTCCATAATGTTTTATTTCTATTGCTTTTTATGACGGCACAGATCGAGTTACATTTATTAAAATTTCTGCGTAAAAGACGTTTTGATTTTAAAACTGGAAGAATTATGATACTTCCACTTAATAGTAATATCAAAAATATGGACAAAAGAAAACTTTTATACATGAAACTATTGTTGAAAAGCTATTGCATAAAATATGTAGCTACTTTATGCTTCTAAGGGTTTTTTTTTTCTATAGAAGGCTTGGTTCTTCAATTGAAGGAGGAATCAGCAAGTATACCGCTCATTTACAATATCCTTACCTTTAATACATATTGTAAAGTACTGAACGAGCAAACTGGCATGTGTATTTGTGAAGGTAAAAAATATATGCAAATATTGTAATTATATAGACTCCAATCAAGACCAGGTAATGACTCAACCTCGATCGCGCGGTGTACTAAAGCCCTACTCAATTCAGACCCAGCCCGACTCGGCCGCTGGCCGTGTCTAGCCGTGTCTTTTCCGTTTGTCTAGCGATTTACAATTCTCAAACTGTGCGTCACAACTCTGACCTACTTTGTTCGAGTTATATATGTATTTTTACCGGGAATTGGGAATTTAAAAAAAGAAATGCAAATATTGTAATTATATAGACCCTAATATAACTGAAATGAAAACAATTTAAACTAAAAATAGCTACAAAAAGAAATCAATGTTTACATAAATACAAATATAACGAACGCAGATAAACTACACAACTAAAGTCAATGATAACTAAAATATAAGAAATAACAAAAATACGAACAGTTGATTAGAATAAAATTTTGACGTGAACAAGAGAATTAAAGAGTTTTTTGGCGGATACTACAAAGTTCTAATCTTTGTCGCGCGCCTTAAACTGTATTATCTTTCGAGGCGATAGTTACTCCATCGCAGATTACGATGGTATTGCATTTAAAGTAGATATGTTGGAATTACGTTTACGCATTCATTTCACGTACCTAGGTCATAATTTTTTGAGTTAATTGTACACCTACCTTCTTATTATAATATTATTCCTTCTTTCATGTTTCTTATCGTTTTCCATCTTCTAATTTCTCGATTTTTTTCTTTAATCTATTCCTTCTATCTCCCACTCTTCTGGCTTCCTTCTCCATTCGAGTTTGTTCTCTTTATTTCTTCTTTCAGCTTTTAGCCTTCAATTATCTGTATCATTATACCCTTCTAGCCTTCCATCCTCTGTGTTTCTTCGTTTCCTTTTTTATGTCCTGGGTTTGTACTCCTTTCTTCCCCTCTTTCCTTTCCCCTTCTGCTTTCCTTTGTTACGGGAATATTAATCTTTTTTTAGTGTTACTAAATATGCCCCCGTCTTTCCTCTGTTTTGCCGGTCTTTCTCCTGTATTTATTATCAGCGCTAATTTGTCCCGATCAAGATCAGATAATGACTCAACCTCGATGGTGCGGTGTACTAAAGCCCTACTCAATTCAGATCTAGCCCAACTCGAACGCTGGCCGCGTCTAGCCGTGTCCTTTCTGTTTGTCTAGCGATTTACAATTCTCAAACAGTACGTCACAACTCTGACCTACTTTTTCGAGTTATATATGTATTTTCACCGGGAATTGGGAATTTAAATTATTATTATTCGTACTTCTGTACTTATTTTCTCTTTCTTTTTCCCTGAATCTATCATTCTACTCGTCCCACTCGTAACCTCTCAAATATAGGATTTAATTTATCACTACATAATTTTTATATTTATTCACTACACAAAAAGTGAACTGAAAAAGTCGATAAACTTCGTAAGTATCGACCATTGTCGTAGATAACGTAATGTTGCTATGCGGAGAATTTGCTTGTGCTTCAGCGAACAAGCGGCGAAACTTTGGGCCCGCAGCCAAAGAATTCCAGAGAAGCTTTAGGTGCAAAATTCATCTGTAGTCGGCTATTCGTTACCGGCGCTGATGAGCCATTGTACGAAGTTAAGTTGACGCAAAGTATCTCCCGCTTGATAACGCCACCATTTAACTAGAGCAATTGCATGCGCCAAGTGGGAAAATCAACTCGTCGAACGAGAACGGAATGTATGTTCGGATGAATGGATCGGGAATTACCCCCATTTACTGATGTGCTGGCGCAAAGAGAGATGTCGGTTTGCGCTAGGGAAAATATCATACGGATATTGATCATTGCTAAAGTTGTACGAATATTCTCAATGTATCTTGCGTTGAAAAGTTCGTGCACGTTCGATTTGAATTGATTAAGTACATACTTAGGAATGTTGAAGCATTCACGACGTTACCGTTAAAAGAAGCTCGTTTTATATGCGCATAAGTAAATGGTGAAAGATAGAATTGCGAATTGCAATTTGTTAGCTATCGAGCTTTTGCATAATGAGAGTAGGAACAATCCTAAACGGTTTTCCATTTTCATTGTTCTATTTGCTTAAATAAATAAACAGATTAAAAAAACCAAAAAGACAGTTCTGATGTCATCGCAATTCCTCGTTAGTCCAGTCCAAGTTCAGTGGAAGTATTACTCTTATGATGGAGATAGTACATACCTAACGATGCCAAATCTATTTAAGTACTTAATTTTTCGTATATTACCTCTCTATTGAACAACTTAAAATTTCTTGTTGGCGGTTCATGAATATCAATTCTGTGAGTTTTGCTTGCATTTATAGGTTATGTTCTATCAATATAAAAATTATTGTAAGTTCTGGATTGGTGGATTTGAATTTGAAGTATAGGAAGCAAAGAAATTGAAGTTCTATATCCAATCCCCCCCAAAAAAAAATTATTATATTTCCGATCGGTTTCGGACTAGGTCATCATCAGGTTTAAAACATCTACTTATATAGAATTTTAGAGCTACGTCACTCATAATTGAATTTACCACTATTTAATAGATAATAGTAAGAATAAAAAGAAAACATTACAAAACAATAATAATTTCTTATAAAGTTAAAAATATTTAATTTAAATTTAATGTGTGTTGTGTATTTTAAACCAGAAATTGGAGTCGCCTTGTGAGGAGAATAAATCACTCTTTCGCTACAAAAAAGCTTATTAATTTCCTTGACTGCTTTAGTGCAGAAACATGTATTAACAATATATAAAATTTACGTTAGAGGTAAAAACCAATAATAGTATTAAATCATTATCAGATTTTGTAGGACAAAAAAATGAAGCTACTCTTATTTACATGTAATCTAAATTATCACTTGAAAAAGCCCAACCAAATTTCAGGCAGCAAGGAATAACTTAATGCCTCTCATGTCTAGGAGCATCCAGCTGGACCTTCGGTCCAAAGTTCTTTTGTGTACAGCCTGTCTGAGGTCGATACTTACCTACGGGGCGCTCTCCTTCGTGAGTATGGCGAACATCCATTTTAACACCCTGGACGTCCTTCAGAATCGAGTATTTTGACAAATAGTGGAAGCCCCATGGATGGTTCGTAACCAGCAAATCCGCGACGACCTGAATATCCCTCCTCTTCGGGAATATAAACAAGATTTAGCACCGCGGGAGTGGCTGAGCTTGAGCGCCTTCACGAACAAGCTGGTGGCTCGTCTGGTCGGGCCCCAGGATAGACCTCCACCCAAAGTTTTCACCAAGAGAGCTCAGGACTGCATAGATTTCTCCAGCGTGGGTCAAGCTGAAAAAGAAAGCTATAAAAGCCAAGTAGTGGGAAAAAAACTAATGAATATAGGGCCGACTCCGGCCAGCGAAGATAAGCCATTTTTACAACTTCTGGCGGAATATCTCACCGCCGTAATACTTATTAAAGTGCTCCAGAGATCAACGTCTGGCACTAGTAAGACAAGGAGACCAGGAAAGCTCAAAAATTACTAAATAAAAAGGTGAAAAGAAGACGATTGTTGCTAGATTTTGCTTTACTAATTGCTCAACGGTTTTCGAAATAACATTACGAATTTTGGCCTTATAAAATTGAGTGATCTACATTCAGATTCCTTTGCTAATCCAAGCTTACTCAGATGCCCTTTCAGTTTGCAATGGCCTGAAAGTATTCCTGTTAATATGCCAATATTGTTCTCTTACTCAGGTTGATGCATTCGGTAAACCTCTTCTGGTTATAGATTCCCAGAAGAGTTCTAGCTTGCCTTTTGTCCTGGAGATTCTCTCAATAATTTACGACGATTTAAATAACACATCGAAAGCTTGAACACAAAAAGATTTCCTCATAGTTTGGCTATTAACATTACTAGCTACACAGATTGGATTAGATTAGGATTGTGACTTATGGATGTGCTTCACCGTGACCTTTTCAGATCTATTGTGATCTCTTTTTTTCCTAGAGGACGCTCTCTAATTTTGCCCTCATAATTAGGCCTATCATCTTTGAGAGCGGCTTCTTTATGTAGCTACTAGCTGTGGGGTTCTCCTCTTCCATTACTAGAAAACCTTGTCTACGCCAGGCCGTCACATTGGCACAGCACATGAAGAAATGCAGCGTGCAGTTATTTGTTCTGCTCTACTGAAATATTTTATTTTATTTAGATTTATTTTTATCTACCTAGACGTTTGGTCTACAAACGAAAAGAGAACTTTGCCCTAAATATGATGTTTGATAATGCAAAAACACTGTATTTAAGCTTTGTGAAAACATAATTGTTAAATTTATTAGTAAAATGTTTTTAAAATCTAAAAATAATAAACTATTGAAGTGACAAAATTATAATATTGGTCAATTTTGTTAAATAGTATATTATTTTTTTCAATACATTCCTCATTAGTTAACGATATTATACTAAAACCATAATTAATTTGCAATACGTGTCAACAGCGTTAACCGCCCTTTTCAATTGTTGAAAGATTTATTATTTCAATTATGTAGTAATATAATTGCCAACGTTTGTATTACTGGTTAAATCTTAATTAAATTCATGTTGTGATATAGTATAATAGTTTAGTTGTATCTTCATGTTAATTACTTAAATTAATAAGTTGGCTTAGTCAAATATAAAAGAAATTAACAATTATTTTAAAATTTTGTGAAGTGGGCAAGACAAACGTCAATAATGCAATGAATTACAACACAAAATATTTATTATCGAAAGTTACTTTATAATTGGTCGAAAATTAGATAATGGAGAATGAGTTTATTCCATTAATCAGTGCATGCAAGATTTCCGACAACAGTTTCCTAATACGGCGGTTACTTACGCATAGCTTTTAAGTCATATTTATGCTTGTATTGACAAATTACGTGCAACTGGGACAGTAACTCGTAAAGCTGGCGGTGGTACACCTACTAAACGAACCTCAAATTGCGTAGAGGACATTCGACGTCAAACTACTGAAAGATATCGGAACGAATTATTACAGCCCCTTATCAATAAACTTCATGATGACGAAATTACAGAAGGATTTTTTCAGCAAAATAATGTATCGGCTCTCAAACCTCGACAAACAATAGCTTTCTTGGAATAATTCTTCGATATCATTAAATTTTAATTTTCCTTCAAGATCTCCGAACTCGACAATTTTAGATTTTATTTTTCCATATTTAAACAACACCGTTTTTAAAATAAGATATCACAAAAACCGAAGAGCTTTTCAATGCTATTAGAGATTCCTATACGGTTATAACCTCACAACTCCGCGTAAATATCTTTGAGAATATGAAGCGCATAGTTAAATTGTGTCTTCAAAATGATCGAGAACATTTTCAGTAGGTATGACCTATTATCTTTTTAACCTACTATGAATATTTTTTGCGCTTTCAACGAATTAAATGATCTGTCAGAATAAAAGCAAAATTGGTAGTTATCTAAAAAATAACTTGATGACATCCTTACTCTAAAACCAGTGTGGTAAAACTTAGAATTGATTAAAAAATGTAAAAAAAATTGTTCTGTTCGAGCATTTCTTCGAAAAACAAACTGCTTCAAATTTAGTTTATTAACAATTTTGAGCAGTACATGTTACACAAATATTAAATTCCAAATACTTCAACAGGGTTAAAAAGGTTTCGTTCGAAAAAATTGCTGAACGCATCGCAAATTGATATAAGCTTCTATCTAGATATATATATACGGTCTCCACGTCATGCTAATGCCAGACATATGTCTTTGTGGCATTTTTGTCATATTTTGGCGGCGGTACTGAGTCCCGCCGGAGAGGTACTATTATTGAGGAGTCTCGCGATATTTTAAGCACTAAAGAGATCGTGCCAGGTTTCTCAGTTTCTTTCGTCCGTGGGCACCGCTCAGCGGTGAGGTCTAAACAATCTCGTACACGGCGAACAATAACCTTGGGAGGGGGTCTGTCCTGGGGCTCGACGACACGGGCCAAGAGGGGTTGAGTGATTCGCTCGCCCTCAGCCATGACCGGGTGGCCAGTTCGAATATCTGGTCCGCTAGGGGTGGAACTCCCAAATCATCCCGCAGTTGTTTGTTTCTCACCATCCATGGAGCCCCAACTATCAAACGCAACATTGCGATTTTGTAGGACTTCTATGGTGGTAAGATGCGTCTTGGCCATGGTTACCAGAGGGCGAGCCCCATACGTCAGGATCGGTCTCAAGCAAGTAGTATATAACAAAAGCTTAGACTTAGTGTCAAGTTTGCTCCGCCGAGCTAGAAGTGGCATATATTGGAGCTTTACAGCGAGAAACCGACCCTTGACTTCAGCAACATGCTGTCGGAACGTAAGGCCCCGATCCAAAAGGAGCCCCAGGTACTTGACCCGATCTGCCCAGGGAATGATGTCTCCATCGATCTCAATCCTGTCCGACGGGACAGTTCTCCTACGAGTAAAACGGACCGCCACCGATTTAGAAGAATTTATCTTCATCTTCCACCTGGCTGCCCATTCAAGGATCTGGTCCAGCGCAGACTGGACCCGGCATCGCAAATTGATATAAGCTTCTATCTAGATAGGCACCCCTGCAAATCCCGTTTTCACAGAACCGAACTACCAAACAATGGAATGCTAATTCGCCAAAACGTTTTAATCGCATTTCGACCAAACGCAGCTTAAAACTACGCGTTCGCGTTTAGGCCGTCCGCGCTCGCAATTCTCCCGGCGAAAAATACGATTTAAAAACGCAATAAATTAATACCGCCAAAGTCACTTAACGCTCCACGAAATTTACCGTGCGTGGAGGATAGCAGCGCCCCCTCAGCGGTCGCGAGCGGAACTGATTTATCTCGTAAATATGGCCGACGGGCCGGACCCAGACAGCGTTAGGCAAATATGATTTATCTAATTGCCGCTGGCCGCAAACTCTCGCTATCCAAGCGACTACACACCAATATATTAGATAAGTACTCTTTTTTTTTTTAGAGAGAAAAACGTGGATGGGCATTAATTACGTAATGGTAATTTTGTGGTAGGCAAACGAAATATACTTATGCTCTTAAACGTATGGTGTAAATCAACATACTCAAAATAAAGCAATTTTGAAGATTTATCTCAAATTAAAAGCATTACACAGAATTGATATATTTTAGATTATTTTACTGTAGTTTAAACCAGTAAGGACAACGGATGAGTCATTGGGGTTTCAATTTCTAAGCCGAACTTCACTTGAAACTGCAGCTTCCCAATATGGCAGTACATTGGTACCGCCATACATTATTTTTCTCATCTCTTTAACCTACACGATTTACTTATTTTATTTATTTATTTCACTTATTTCGTTAGCTTTAAATTACCCATTCAGTTTTAAAAACAATTTGCATAAAATTTAAGGTTAGTGACCATAACATCTATACTGTTATACCTATATATATTTGTAATGTTTGAGTGAAATAACCGCGAGAGAAGATGCCAATGGGCATCATGCTATTGTGCCATTCGCTCTTGCGCGATAAATTCTGATGCTAACGATGGTCGCAATTTCTTTGGATTTCCGAATGAATCTATTTTTGTAATCAAATTTCAAGAGCTAGTAATTGAGGAACTAAAACAGCACAAGAATTAAGAAAGTACATGAATAAGAAGAACTATTGTCTTTGTGCGAAGTTTGCTAGGTCGTATTAAATTAATTTATTTGTTAGATACTCATTTTAAACCTTATCGCGATTTATCACAATAACTAACTAAAATGCATTTCATTTTAGGTTCACTTTTTAAAATGATGTTATTTTGGGCTAAACTGTATTCAACGCTGTATAATATTAGTATAGGTTTTAATCCTCATTTTAAACATTTATTCGCATTATAGGCAATATTATTTAGTCATCTAAAATCCCTATTCACTTGCGCACCGCCGGACATCATTGTTGATAAACTAGTGCAAAGTTGTATGTTAGAAATGAATTACTGGAATAAAAAGGAACAGTCTTTGTATTACCACAGAACAGTACAGTTATAACTCTTTAAACCCTAATTGTAAGTTGCTGTGTGTTTGTGTCAGACATTTGAAAGTCTACAATAAAACCGTTCCAGCTAAATTCTTGCATTTTAATTAACATATTTGGGAAAGGACCACAACATATTTCATTTCTGGAAGAATATTTTATTATGGAGAAAATTTAGATTATTGTAATTTTTATGAGCAATTTTTATGTTGTCAGGCATTCATATTTCATTTATAACTTTATACATAAGAATATGATTTCAGGTAAGAATAGAATGAATCCATTCTTACTAATATGAAATTAATCAAGTGTTTTAATTTTAGTTTTAGTTGAACAAATTGAAAAAGTCCTTGTATACAACGACGAAACGTCTTTAATAAAATAAAGTTAATTTCAAATTTATTATGATTTTTGTTATCAAAAATTAATATAAGAAAATTTCCGCTAAATCAAGAAATTGCACAAGAAATAGGATGATTTCGGAAAAGAAAAATAAAATAAAATAATTAAAAAAATATATTTTTATAGGTTCAATAAATAATTTTGTTAATAATAGGAACATGAACGAATATATATTGTTATTTGTATGTACAATTGTCATAAAATTATTCACGATATGAACGTAATAAAGTATTAAATGATACCTTCTTCGTTAGTTCAATGGTTTGCAATTTATTACAAGAACGAGTAGATAGCAGCACCTTATTGAAAAGTGTACGGCACGACTTACGCCGCCGTCGCTGACTCAGTGAGAATTCGGCGTGAGGCCCCTAGAGGGCGTGTACCTAAACTGATGAAGGTGATTTAGCTGTTGGAGGAATGGTAAAAACGCTGGGTAGGCAGAAACTCACATTTCTATTCCCTTTTCTGCTTATATGGTGATTTCTCTACAATGGACTATGAGCCGCTGCCATGGTGGTATTTCTGGCTAATTGTTTTGGACATTTTCTTTTCAATATTTTTTTGGTAATCACCAATGCCTGATACCAAACTTTTACTGCGATCTAAATGAAGTATTAAATAAAACTGCAAACGCTTACTCAACAGTAAATGGGGTGAAATGAATACGATTATTGCAGCAATGAATTAACTTCATTATTTCAATTTAAGTTTACTCTATAACAATATTTAAAATTTATTAGGATTATGAATAACATACATTAAGTCAACCATTTTCCATTAGCATATTAACAAGTAATATTCATTGTATTGATGCCTTTCTTCCAGTGATGGATACAAACGCATAATCGAAAGATCATTCACCATGCATTAGTTTGGCAAGATTCTTCCAATTTCTAATATGATCTTTTTTAAGTTTCTGTATTTTAAATTTTCAACAACTACATATTTACCGTTATAATCGTCATTCATAATTCAAACGTTATAATCGAATTACCGAATGCTCGCCAATAATTGAATGATCCGTTTCTGTCATTCGAATATGCTCTCCACTACTTTTTTCATTCTTCTACTGGAGTTCATACATAAAATTGATAACTCGCGGTCATTCAATACACCAAATAAAGTTGGTGTTCGTTGCAACAATAACATATTTCATTGAGCCAATCAATGATTTTGGTTTAATTAATACAATGAATGATTTATTACTCAATAAATTCTCATTCCGTTCGTCATTTAATAAAACCTTTTTCATTGATTTGATGAACTCATCCTTTAGACCAATTTTAATGCATTATTTTATGTGAATAATGATTTCTTACATTGTTTCAGGAGCCATTTTTGGTCAGTGTAGTTTATACTGCGATATAATAACCAGAATCTGTTGTACTTGTTTGAACATACCTTAGAACGAAACGATTTTTCAATTTCTCTCACTTTAATCTTTCTTAACACAGCAACTCGCCGTGGTGCACAGTTGCACAACTTCAAAGTGTTCTTAAACAATAACGATTTGCTGCAATTGCTGCCAACTGTCGCTGCGCACCGTTGCACTAGTAGTTGTGGGCGATTATCTTTGAATTACTACTCGATAAACAAGTCGTACTGGCGCTAAAACGAGGTCTAAATCTGAGGAAACGCGTGTTTATATCGCTTTGTATTTGGATTTATTGAGACTATTGTCGTTTCTGTTGCGAATTATTTACTTAATCGGTACGAACAAGCTTCGGAAACATTTAATAACAGCGCTTTGTTTAATACATCTTGTTATGCAACGTTTCTATCGGGTTTGGTGACCCCGTGTGAAGGACGTGTTTATTTTTTTTGCCTTAGATTTATTAGAAGAAATCGGTTTCGAATTTCTCTTAAGCCAGACTAACCGAAAGAGTTGTTTTGATGTTTTGACATAGCAAAACGGACGCACAGATGTAGTTTTAATGGGAAACATGCAGTACCGCTTTTGACGGATGATAGTCGGCATAAAGTGGTATACGGCTTTATAAATGATGGGCGTTATTGTTTATAATTGGAATACGCTTGTCCGTTTGTATCCGCTCCACTTAATTGGTGCCTCGTGACGGTTCTAAAATAACATGTATTTCCATATATTACCGAGTTACATGTGTTTGGCATATGCTCCGCGCACGTTATGTGTATAAATTAGCTTTTATGCTTAATCGTGACAGCCTAATAAATAATATAGGGTAAATTACATGTGAAAATATCCGCTTAATGTGCTGGGCCGTTATTAGAACTATTCTATCACTCTTTGTATCTAATACGTATGCGTGTGTCATCTCTAGAATTATGTCTTCTTTGATGCAATTGATGAGTGGATTATATTGGCAAATTGGTACCGATCAAAATGGTAAGAGCGTAAAAGAAGTATATCGAAAATTCAGATTTCAGCGAAACTGTAGGGACTGAAAGAAAGAGTATCATGGTATAACAACGAAGCGGTTAGTGAAGGATGACCCAAATTATTTTCGGAAAAAATAGCAATGGGAAACAGGATATCCTATGTCTCCCAATTATTATTATTTTTTAATATTAAAATAATTTGCAGTAGCTCTATCACTAACAGTAAGAAAAACAACAAAGGATTGGGATAAGAATACATTGGCTGTTATGTACGAAACGATGTTGCTTAACAAATTTAGATAGATAATTATTAAAAATTCTAAAACGATAATAATAGTTAAGTTTATTGTCCACCACAGTGTTTTGGCCAAAAAGAAGGACGAAATCCATCCTTATCTGCTACAAATACATATACAAATGAGTTTCTTTTTCTGTAGGGGCATCTGGGAAACCAAAAGAAATACGCGTTGGGTTAAATAGAGAAAGATTTGCATCTTTATAAGCTTAATGCAAATACGCTGTTGTTCATTTGCAATGCATGGTTTAGTAGATATTTGCAAAAAATAGAAATTCACCAAAGCCTTTTCAGTGCTATAACTCTTTTATTTGTAAATATAGAAAAATATTGTTTTTAGGGAATTTAATATCAAACGATATCTTCTTAAATTTTTAATTTTGCATAACATTTTTGAGTTAGGAAGTCATTTTTTTTTAAATGGAAGCCATAGTTGGCTATGACATATTCTAATAGTGCACTCATTTTTTCTGCTTGCAATGATGTAAAGGTCGTAGCAATTATTTTAACAAATAACAGCACAATAGGCAATTATTATGTTTAACAAAAATTATGTCTTGTTGTGACGCCTTCACCGAAGAATAAACCGGCCTCCACGCCTCAGTGCGTGTCTTTTATGATTTCCGAGAAACTCATACAAATAATAAAAAAAAAAACTGTCGCTGTATATCTAGAATATACGTCCAAATATATTTTTAAATGAAAATAGTAATAATAAACAATTTAGTCTTGTTGTGACGCCTTCACCGAAGAATAAACCGGCCTCCACGCCTCAGTGCGTGTGTTTTATGATTTCTGAGAACCTCATACAATTAATGAAAAAAAAAAAAACTGTCGCTGTATATCTAGAATATACGTCCAAATATATTTTTAAATGAAAATAGTAATAATAAACAATTTAGAGCCGTACTTGCGAAAATAAGAAAAGTGCTATATACGGGAAAGTGTATTAGACAAAAGGTATCTTATTATAAGTATCTCATAAACATAGAATGTAAAATAACAACGTGCGGATTGCCTCAGTACAAGAAACGATATTTAATTCAATATAAGAGGACTCGCGACAATACCATGAACAATATGAGAAGAAAAATAGAGTCCTTGTGAATGGCCTTCACAGTGGGAGCAAATGTCAAAAAACGCACACTTTTTAGATAGTGCTCATATCAACTTGCCATTGATTTCGTTCCGTTAATAATGAGAAAATAAATTAGAAATCAACCGAGATTTGAGCTTATTCAGGCGAAATCCACCGATTACATTACTAGAAGGTACATGCATCGTGAAAACTATTATCTTAATCTCCTACTTCGCAAGAAATTGGGGGAATTGTGGTAGGGGCGGAAATAAAGCTCATCCGCGCTAATTTAGTAGATAGGTATATGGTTTTAGTTACTTCTTATTCATGATAACGATGTCAATTGCAAAAATCTGAAAACCGTTGAAATTCCTGGTGTTGCTTTCACCCCATTAATTAAACTGACGATTGTCAAGGAGCCTACTGATATAGCAAACAATTGGGAACCGTCTGAATCCTTTCACACGGAGTCAACTTGTTCGTTTCGGTGACTTGAATAAGCCTCTTTCAGACGAGGCGATTAGTTGATTGCAGTAGCTGAACGAATGGTTGTCAAGGAGCATACTGATATAGCAAATGATTCATATCTATATCAGTATCCCTTGACAACCATCCGTTCAGCTACTGCAATCAACTAATCGCCTCCTTTGAAAGACGACTTAATAACACTCAAGTAGTTGAGGGTAAATCAGGCAACTTAGTTGAATCAACCAAACCGCTTCGTCTGAAAGAAGCCTGAGGAACACTTTACTTACCCCATGCAAGGATATAGCCACAACGCATTACTTCATTCATACAGTGTTACTATCAGCCCGACCTGAAGTTTCTGTTTACAGAAGTACAGATTACATAATAGAATTGATTCTATACCTTTACTTAGTGAGATCAGCTTCACTGTACCTTATCTATCAGCTAGATCATCTACAGCATTATACTGTCCTAGACCAAATACTAACATTCTACTAAATTCACCACTGTATCGATTGTGCTCTACCTTCAATTCACTTTTGAGACGTCACTACTAACATTCACTTTACTCCTTTGCCTTCATTAATTGATAAATCTATGCCGATTGTTCATTATCACTACTCCAAACATCACTTTAACTTTAATATCTTGCTTGACTTTGGTGCTTAAGATATATTTTTTTTTCTTTCTCATGCCGATTATGATGTTATTTAATTATAGTTTAGGTTAAGTACCTTTGCTTCTATGAGATATATTTATATACAGAGTGTCTCCTCGTTGAGTTGCATAACTTCATAGGGTTATTCCTTGTATCAAAATTAGCAAAACACTTCCAATCAGCACAGGTCGAATTCTCAACCGTTTTCGAAATATGGGTGGTCGAAAGCGCTGAAAGTCACTGGTTACGGTAACTAATTTAGATGAATCATGGGCGCATTTGGCTCGAATGTCGGCATGAAATGGTTACTAAGGAACGATTAACTTAAATTACAGTCTTACTTCTACAATAATAAGCAGAAATGGTTACGTTTTAATGATTTTAATAAACAAATAATGCCGTAAGTATTTAAAGCTGCTCAAAATGGCGACCATGGACTGCCAAATACAACTCTGCTCTTCGACTCAGTCCACCTATCCAGTTGACATTTTCCACGTTTCCACGAACTTCCTGAAATGCCCGATGGATTTTACCTACAAGTTTTTCTTTGGTAGCCGGCTTCTCCTGTCCATAAACGATGGTCTCAACATTGCCCCAGAGAAAAAGTCGAGAGGGGTTAGGTCCGGCGAGCATGGGAGCCATGCAACAGCTCCATTCCGTCCTATCCAGCGGTTTGAAAACGCAGTGTTCAAAAAGTCGGTTGCCACCCTTCCATAGTGTGCCGGACACCCATCATGGACAAACCACATCCTACTACGGACGTTCAAGGGGATACCTTCAAAAAGAATGGGAAACTCTTCTTCTACAAAAATATCATGTCGGTGTACTCTTCCTTCGTAAAAGAGGCATTTTTAAAGGTTCTACGAGCTAAATCCAAAACTGTCAAAAATACAACAAAACTGCTTACATGACAACTGTCAAAAAGCCTACGTCAAGTGCATTCGATCTAAAGTTACCAGTCGAGCCAAATGCATCCATGATTCATCTAAATTAGTTGCCGTAACCAGCAACTTTCAGCGCTTTTGACCACCCATATCTCGAAAACGGTTGAGATTTGGACCTATGCTGACTGGAAGTGTTTTGCTAATTTTGATACAAGAAATAATCCTATGAAGTTGTGCAACTCAACGGGGAGACACCTGTATATGTATGTATATGCACATTTACTTTATTGTTGCTGTTGTCCTGGAAATTGATCTTTTCTGTTGGGCAGATTAATAAATTATTATTATGATTATTTTGGGGATATTAAAGCAAATGGGTAGTATGGCTGATAGGGCGCTCCACCTGCCAAAAACGTGGATTTAGCAGCTAAGAAGCTTACCGTTGCTCTTACACTACATCAGTCTATAAGCCCACTAAGTTTCATTGAAACCGGTGAGACTCGAAACAGAGGTAAATGTGCCTCTGCTTCGAGTTTCTCGTATTAAAAACAATCCTATATTATGCTGAATGCATATTCACTGAATCGAACTGCCAATTTTTGCCGTTGATGCTTTTTGTATCCTTGTTTCGTTTTAATTTATGTCGACTATAAGCATAAATTAAAGTGAAACGTTACCCGAAAGCAAATACTATTTGGTTACATGGTTTTCGTTCTCGTTTCGAGAAACAAAAAAGAGGAAAACATTTGTTGTCAAAATTACCATTATTGACAGACGGAACGGCAGATACGCGGTTGATTATCGCGCAACATGGAGATTTTTAATTCCGACGTGTTCACATGCGAATGTGTCTTTTCATACGTGGCGCTTTCCCGTGTGTGGCTTTTCCCGTATTACCATTGCAAATGAACGCGCGGAAAGCAACACCGAATTCTAGCGTAAAAATCGCATAGCATAGGGATGGTGTGACATTCTGTCTCGCGCGCCATATCGATTTAGGATTCTTGTATTTGGCGCAGTCGATTAGGCGACCGGGATTACCGTTTCCCCAAGTCTATATCAGCGCGGTTCCTCGGGGAACTACCCGGCCCTTTCGCAGGCGAACACCGGTGTTAGATGTTTATGTTTCATTTAATTCTCATCCGCCCTAAAGGCGGATGCAACCCCTCATCGCGCAAACATAGGTTTCCCGTTGACACCGGGGGTAATGCAGAGAGGAAATGCAGGAGCGGATTACTTAATAATTTATATAAGGTCTTTGCTTCGTATTTTCCTTGCTGAAATTGCGGTTCTTTATGGTGTCGTTAGAGGTAGAAGTTTCACTCTTGGTCGAGCAGAATGAGATGTATTTGTAGGTTACGACTCTGAGATGCACCGTAAATATGCAGCGGACGGGGTAATTTTCCTAATAGCATTCTAGCTCCAGCTACATCGGCTTTTGCGAATCTTTTCTAAGGTCACAAGTTTTTTTTATTTATTCAAGTAAACATGCAAGGTGACAAAACGCATCTTCTACTCGTTTATGCTTTTCTTTTAAATACATACAAAGCTTTAAAGTAAATTTCTTCTTTTTTTTTTAAAAAAAAAGCATGCTACCTAATTATACCTTTTATTACTCATTTTATGAAAAACAGGATTTTAGACGAGTTGCAAAACGAAAAGTTCTCGAATTTGTTTCCACTAACAACTTACTTCTTGAAATACAATCAGGATTTTGAACTTCGCAATAGTTGCACTACAAATTTGCTGTGTATAACATATGATATTTTCAATGTCGTTAATCAAGGGTTGGTCACAATTCTAGTACTTTCGAATTTTTCGACACTAAATCGCGAGTTTGCTTAACATGTTATGGGCAATGAATTTTGATGAGGGTGCACTGGCGTTTTCTTTATAGGCTATCTTAATGCGTGAAAATAAATAATGTTACTTCATTATTAAAAGGATGATGTCATATGCCATCAGGAATCATGGATCAGTTTTGAGCCCGATTTTATTTTCGCTGTACACATCGCCTTTTACCAAACGTTTCCATCACACGAAAGCACATTTATATGCGGGCGATTGTCAAGTGTTTGATTGTGTTAATAACAAATTAACCGTACTAAATCGAAAAAACTGTTCAATATTATGCAAATTTTTTACGTCATGAAATCATTATAATAAATTTTAAGAGAATTTTTTTTGATACTACAAATTTTTCTCCTCACGAAGGATTTGAACCTACACACTCTCGTTTACCGGACGAACGCTCTATCAATTGAGCTAACTAGAAATTGTCTAAGTTCCGTGCACATGAATTACAGATATTGAAAAGGTCGGCAGTTCAGCGATTATGTAAGAATGCACAAGCTTTTCACAAGTATGAAATCATTGAAAAATCAAACCCAGAGGCGTTTTCGCCGTGAATTTAATGGCCAGTGCGCGCTGCAGTTCCATCAAGAAATGTAATTTTGAGATGGGTAAGAGATGTAGACGAAAGGGGTAGTCTAAACTCAAAAATTTGTCGGAGGTACACAAGGTAATATTGAAAAAACCAAAGTAGCCGTTGAACGAAATTCAAAACGTTCTGCAATTCGGCATTCAATTGCACTGGGAATTTCAGAGCGAAATTTGCAACGAATTTTAAAGCTAGATTTGAAATTTCAACCATGTAAGATACATATAGTTCAGAGTCTGAAGCCTGTTGATAAACTTAATCGCCTCAATTTCTGCAGGCAATGGAAATATTGAATAACAATGCAGAAATTCTTGATACTTGATACGAACAGATCATGTTCGACGAAGCTTCCTTCCATTTGAGTAGCTACGTTAATTACGTTAAGCAGAACTTTCGTTACTGGACAGAACATAACCTGAAGAAATGCATGAATACCTACTTCATGACCAAAAGGTAACGGTGTGGTGGGAGTATGCAGATTTCGTGTGATCAAGCCGTACTTTTTTTAAGAAAACGGCCACACTTAATTGATTTTGGTACGTTGAGCTGTTGGAAACATTTGTGACTATGGAAGTTTAAAGAATGGACCAAGCTGAAGTATGGGTCCAACAGGACGGCACCACAGCGCATACAGCTAGACGGTCCATTGCTGTTTTACAGCATATGTTCCCCAATCGCCTATCATTCATTCACTCAGTCATTAAGTTAGGGTGGGCACGTAAAGTCCGGGCCCTTGAACTAGGTGCTCATTGTTCCATCCCCATTAAGTCTCTTATTTCCACTCGAGCAGTTTGGTGTTCTCTATAAAGCCCAGTATCTTGCCCAGTGGAAATTTGAGAACCTTCGAGGGCTCCAATAGATCTCTCCCGAAATATTTCTGCCTGAGTACCTTCAATTCCTCACATGTGCAGATTACATGTAAACTCGTTTCCTCCTGTAGTGGTGAACTAGCGTATTCTTCTTCACCACGGTTCGCTTACTCGGCCTGTATTGTATAGATATTTTTCAGGGGATAGTATCCATTTACCAGCCCAGTAATGGTTTTAGCTTCTTTCTTACTGCGCCTGAGTAGGTTATGAGAGAATTTAGTATCCCTATCCCCTATTAACGCTTTGGTATGGAGTTGACCTTCAGTCTACCCCCATTTCTTTGTACGTTCTTTATCTAACCAGGTCCAGATCTCTCTTCTTGCGGAATCCTTAGTAATCCCACATACAGGCTCTGGACCTATGAAGTGTCTTTTAGAGCTAGTTCGTCGGCTATTACATTACGCTTTATATCCTCATGTCCCGGCACCCAAATCAGAGACACCGTGTAGTCTCATGCTAGTGCATTGAGGGATTGTTTGCGGTCTCTAACTGGTTTTGGTCTAGTTACAGGGCTCGCCTTGATGACAGCCTGGTTGTCAATCATTATATTAATTTTCCTCCTCATGTAGCCCCCTTTCGCAATCATTTCTGCACAGGTTGCAAGGGCGAATATCTCTGCCTGGAGCCCGATTCATGCTTCCCCAGGCTTAGGGATATCCTTTGATTAGGACTGGGCCCACAAATACCGGCTCCTGTGCCCTGGCTGGATTTGGATCCTTCCGTGAACCATTATCAATAGCAGTGATCTTACTACGTTCCTGGTCTCTGTTCGATATGAAGATTTTCACCTTTTCAGCCGAATCGCCTAATTCCCAGGATTGGTGACTGCGTGACTCGCAATATCATCGCACCTGGCGGTTCCGGATTTTTTCTGTGGAGATTCTTCAACTTCAAAGTGAATTCTGCATGTACTGCATACACTTTCGGAACTCTAAAAAAGAATTCGTGAGGAAATAAATTTGATAAACGAAGATTTACTCGGATTTACACGTTGTGGTCAATTTCAGAAACAAATTGCAGTAATGTATAGAAGAATACGGTTGTCATCTTAAGAATGTGATTACTGACTGCAATGATTCATCATTTATGGGAGTAACTTCTATCGAGTTAGGAGTTCAAATTGGTCAAATCAGTTGAAAGTTTTGTTCTCTTGTCTTTAGTTGATATCAGTGGCGGCTGGTGCATACGAACATGTTACGAACTCATACGAAGAAATTAGATCATTGTAATGGCCCTTGTAAAACGTAATCCGCCGCTGGTTGATAAGAAATAAGTCCCCGCAGTAATCGTTAAAGTCATTGACAATACCAATTTGTTTCTTGTACATTGCACTTTACTTCATTCTTTTCATTATTAGATTTTATTACTTAAATTGATAATTGACATTGATGGTGAAATCCCTATACTACTTAAACTTATAATTAATTAATGCTGTTTTTCAAATATACCGCGAAAAGTGTTTTACGCTGTTTTCAATGTAAACTAATATTTACAACTCCTCTTAAATTAAATAAAAGCCACTTTCACCGCTGGCACTTGTATACTCCGGAGCGCTAAACGCGACCATTCAATTTTTATTCGAGTTTGCCAAAAGTGCTCCCGAAATATAATCCGATAATATCCATCAACACGGGCGTTCGCTCGACCTCATTATCATGCTCCCTTTAAGTCGTTTTCGCAATTGAGTTTCTGACGTCTCTAAGTGATGACAAGGAGCTGACGCCGCACACCTACTTACTTTCCGTTCCGTTTACATCGCTTCCCATAAAATATTCAACTTTCTTTTGGGAGAGCAAAAAAAAAAAAAACGCGGGACAGCCGTCGAAATGTGTTACCGAATAGTCTGGTTCGATATATCGACTAATGTTCTTTTAAATTATTCAAGCTAATGGGGTCGGAGCTTCTTCTGATAAGGTAAAAGCTGGTGAAAGCGAAAGAGTATTTTTGAGCTTTTGCTTGTAGAACTAATGGCCGGATAATGAGCATAAGTGGTGGCAAAACTTTTGAAGTACATTTGAAAAAGTAATTAAAGAAAATCGTTTTGTTTGCAGGAATAAAATTTGTATTTGCAAGTGTTGTGAAGATGTCGGTTCTCCTATTTTGCTACACTAACCTTCCATATTCGATATAAGTTTTCTACATGACAGACATAGTTATCAAATGTTTCTCTGTAATAAATACTTTTTTCCATATAAGAACTAGAGTAAGCAATAATACTTAAATCGTACTTTAAGTAAGAAGTGTCATATACTAAACATATATTCCTTTCAAAACTACTTTAACCTGGACTTCATGTCTCGCTACAGAATGTTTTCTTTGCGATATGCTATTAATAATTCAAACCAAAAGTCTGATCTTATTACCAGAACTTTCGAACGAAACTTAGAAATTGTGTATACGTATTCCCAAATAAAATAATCAATAAGTGCTTAGGTCAGGTAATCTTAAAAGCCACGAAACTAGGACATCTCTTCCAGATCAATAATCAAGAAAATGATAAGGTAAAAATATTATTTGCTTGTTTACTAAAGGAAATTCTATTCTAGTGCTTATTTTAGTATTGTAGTGTTTGATGATTACAAATTCATACCGTTGAAATAGATTAAATAGATTGATGTCAGCTAATTATGAGAGATCGAAATGTTTTATTTTATCCAAAACCAACCCACAGTCCTTCATCATTATGAACCCGTCCATCCTCTTTACGCAGACCTTCTGTTGGTAAGTAAAACACGCAACGTTCCATCAAGTTAGTTAAATCTTCGTCGATGACATTTTTAAGGCGTGCCATTAAGCACTTCCCTTAAGTTATCTACGAATATCCTTAAGCTAAGAAACATATCGCAGATATTCGATCTTCCCAAGCTTTTAGCTCTCGTTTCTGTTTATCAACCTGGCTTGCAATAATGAAATTAAACAGGAAACCATTCTTCCTTGCACCTACGCTTCTAGTTTATTAAAATTGAAAAGATGTCAGTTAAATAAGCAAGCTTTGGCCACCCAGTTAACGTCGAAGAAAAGTTACGCTAAATTGCAAAGTTTGAATACCCATGGCAAGGCTTTTCCCTCTGATAGCTAATGCATTTCTGCATGCTGTCGAAGCTGCCTCTGATGTGCCCCCATTTCATCATATAATAGAGCAAATAGTCCTTAATTGAAAGCATTTGCTTCTACGTAGGAACGTGAATTGTAATTAGTAAAGGGTTACATGTACTAAAATTAGAGTTTATTTTATTGCCTCAAATGTTAAAATTGAAAGCTGTTGGCTTCAATACATATGATTTCGCGAACCCATTCCCTGGAGTCAGTGGTCAATTTTCGCAAAATATTTGCTGTAGGATATCTCCGGTTTGGGCAGTGAGCGCGATATTCTCGTATTGCTTCGGCCTCAGTTTCATTACATGCACCATATATGTATCATGTATTTGTACATATCAGTATACTCGATAAATCAAAGTCCATGTTAAACCAACGAAAGAAAAAACACCAAAAAAATGTGCAGGACCGAATAAATACTAAAATCAATAAAGAATGTATTAATTACTATATTGAACGACGGAAAAACACGCACAAGGTAAATAGCAAGGACATAATTAAACTTGACAATTCGAATTAATTCAATGTATTATGTTGCCATATGTATTTAAATATCTTAACAAAGAAATGCTAAAAACGATATTATCATGCGAAAAGATATCATTTGTGGAAAACTTAGTCTTCTCTAAAACTCTCTTAACTTGTCAGAATACTAACTAGTTCACCATCCTGCTTCTTTTAGCAAGAAGTGTTAGATAAAAGTATATATTACCCAACTAAATATTGAATGTTTCGAGATTTTGTGCAGACGCAGGATGTATGAGTTTCTTCTCTTAAGATAAATAGCTAAGAATTTAACAAAAAAATGTCGTCACGCAGTAAATATCCACATACTCTGTATATTTTTTTGAAACGTCCTTAATTTTCGTCTTATTGTTACATGTTTATCTCTCACAATAACTAATATTTTATGGTAATACTACCTTTTGTGTAGAATAATATTGTTGTATGTGTACTGATTATATACAACCTATGTATGTATGTGTATATGTTACACTGCGACCTAAAAATCTATTGTGTCCCCTATTCTTGCTGTTTTACAGCTGACCTTTCAATTCTATCCCTTTCAAAAAATGTAGGATATCAGAAGGCTCCAGGTTAGGTAAGTCTCCCTCTTCGATTTCACATGTTCCCAGGTGCAACGTTGAGTTGCGCAGTGCTACGCGATTTGAGAGGAGATAAATGAGCGTTTCATTCTGTTCCCCAATCTGCTCGTTTTGCTTCTCCCTTTGTTCCTTCCTAGTGAGGTATTCTCACTTTGGAAGTGGAAGGCTTCTTATGGAGGTCCTGAACCAGTTCCTTTACTAGCGGTGTCGTCCCACTTGAGTAGGTTAAATATATTTCCTTCCTCAATGGTTGCTCCCACGAGTAGCTAGGGAAGAAAAGATCCACCTCCACAGAGCCCCGCATGCAGAGGTAAGGCTAAATACAATGGGGTGCGCCAGATGCCCCAAGGTTGGATTAGTAAATTGGTCTTCTATCCAGCTACGCATCCCATCAGCCTAGTCCGTCACCTTAGGACTTAGGTATTGTTGAGGTTGTCTCCTCTCGGTCCGTTAAGCCAACACCCCCTATCCCTTTCCGGACCTGGTTTAACAGTTGGACTTTCGGTAGCCGAAAGCAACAACTGGCATCGTTGTAGAACGCTGTGCAAGCCCTTAGCCACGACACGACTGTTCGGGCGAGGGGGGGTGGTTCACGGCAACGGTTTTCATTCATCCTGCTCCGGTTTTAAGCAGAGAGGATGAACGTATAGCCGCCACTAACCATCTCGTCTTGAGCGAACTCTGACAAGATGGCCTTTCCCCTATCCACCACCCCGGGGACGTGCTTGGTAGGTACTCCCAACTCCCAAGATATACAACCTAAGAGGTGTACTGAATTCAATTGCCTTGACTAAACACATTCTCTTTTTCTGAGCGCAGTACTAGCACTATAAATAACATATTATAAATGCATAACTTCACTAAATACCTTAGTTCTAAAACTAATCTCATTTTTCTTTTGTTCCAGGTAATTTTTTTTTATACGCCTCCTTTAGCTAAAATGGGAATACCTATTCGATGTGGTAAGTTTCTGATTTGAGGACAATTGTTTACTAATTGTACATATATTCGGAAAACGTTAAACGCTTAATTTCATAGATATGATAAACTTTACTTTTGAGGAAACTAAACGATGCACTAATTGTACTTAATGTCTATTTAATACAGAGTTAATTTTAACACATACATGGTCAAATAAATACAATACCGAGCTGTTTGTGACCACTTTTACTACTTGTTTATAAAACAGGCGGTGAAAGTGATCTATAGGTGAAACGGACAAAACGAAAAGTGGTGAAATCATTTTTAACTCACGTTCCACACGATTTTTTTTGTCAATTATGTCAGGAAGTTTAAACATCATTCAGATTTCGTGTGGATTTTGCCCTTTGGATATTTATTTGGGAAATCTTATTTCATTTTTTCTTCTTAATGATTACTCTGGTATTATAAATATTAATATTGTACCATACAAAATATTATCGTGGTGTTTAATGATTATAAATAAAATATATATGCAAATATGACGTGACAATACATCAGCTGATGCAGTTTATGCTTTTACAGTAACATATACATAAAATAAAACAAAATTTTGTTTGGCGACTTAAAATTGTCTTCCAATAGAACAGTAAATTTATATATCACAATTCTCGTGTACAGTAGAAGCTACATCTACTACGAACAGCAGCTTGCGCTTGATACATATAACGATGCTCGTATTTGGGATGGCGCATGCAGTATTTGGATGAAAACCGCATTATCGGGTTTCACAATGGCAGTGCGCTCTCATGCAACGAATAAGTACCATGCCTATTTCAAAATGAGGGCAGCAGTGAATCAGATCTTCCTGGATTACCTTAGATTTTGCGCTGAACAACACAATAAGAGAGATTGGCTGTCAGGTTTGCGCCACCACTTGTTTATAAATTAGTTGATGCCAAGGCATAAAGCGTGTGTGAAAATACTTATCAAAACGTAGTGCTGTGTACTGACTGAATTGAAAATGCAAAATGAATTTTAAAGATGACAAAGAAAAATAAAAATTAGCTAGCTCAACGGAAAAAAATTTAAAAGGGCGCAAAAGAACAATTAACCTCAGAGTTACCTTCGCGAATTAAAACTTGAATCTAACCACGAAAAGTAAATAGTGAGTGAAAGAAATCTGACCTTCTTAATTACTCGAAAAATTGAAAAGGTTTAAAAATAAAAATAAAAGAACAGAATTTTTAACCCAAAAATGCTAAGTAACAATAAAATTTTATTCAGAAAGGGTTAATTACAATTTGTGCAGAAAAAAGAAACCTTGAACTGAGGGTTCTGGCCTAAATTAAAAACTGCACTTGATTCTAAATTACAATAGGACAATGCTATTTCCTATACAAAGCAAAAGTTTAGTTTGTTCAGGAAGATAATCCTAAATATACCAATTCAATCCACGTGGTTTCAACAATATAAAATAAATTCTAGAACTAGAAATTTACAAAAATGAAAACTAAATGCAGGAACAATGCTTCTACTCACCCAACCGAGGTGATTGATTATTAAATACAAAACAGCAAAATAGAAAAACGGAAAAATTAACTCTTTAAACTGAGAAAAATTAAACTGAAAATATATCTTTCGGAACAAAAATAATAAATGATCTTATATCTACATGTGCACACTTCAATATATTAACAAGTATTATAAAACGATTTCCTTAATGGACTAAATAAAAGACAAATTAAGCGAATTAAATTATATCAAAATGAAATACAAAATGGCAAACAATGATTCACAAAAATACGTGCACTCTCATTAACAGTCGACTAAGGAACTCTCTGACAAAACTCTACAACTGTTTTTCTTACAAAAATCCCACTCTCGACTACGTACAACGCAGTCGTACAATTCACCGACAAAATCTAATAGAAAACGCAAACGCTAGACAAATAAATGAAAGGAATTCATTTAAAAAAACTTAACACTTAATTAAATAAATCAAACAATGAGCTCTTTAACTGAAACTTATACAAACTAAATCTAAATTTGTGAAAATTCTCGAAAAATTGATTCAGCTCGGAATAAAGTAACAAAATCAAAAATGTGCAACTTAAAATACACTCGCGAAAAATTGGATGCCTGTCCATAGCATCAGGTAGCTGAACTCCCGCAAACAAATTAATTTGTCGGTATATCTCTAGTCAGAATTGGTATAATTCTTTTGCCCACAAATTCCAGCTCGGGGTAAAATAAGTATGCAAAATTTGCAGGTTATGAATCCTTGTCAATTTCCGCGCAGCAAAGTGGGTATAGTTATCGGTGTATCGGTGTTGGTCGACGGTGAGTCAGAGAGAGAGAGAGAGGGATTACAAACATAGAAAGTCGCGTCATATACCGTAAAATGAGAGCAAACAGCAGCATTGACATTACAAACAAGTATGTTCAGAAAGTTATGTACAAATGAATACGTTCGAAAACTAGATAAAAATTTCATTCTTAATTATAATTCTTATTGAACAATTGTTTTTATGTAAACATGAAACGTTATAAAGGTATTGTATCAACTTTAAATAAAGGATTTTACATCACTGACTCAGTTGTAGTGTGAGTAAGAAAGTTATGCTACAAGAAATGTTGCCTAGGTATTTGGATGCTTCTTAAAATGTAATAATACATAAAAAGCTTTTGCAACGTTAACAACTAGCAATTTGAATGCACTCACCGGTGCATTTGTTGCCTAGAAGTTTGTTTTGCACACATCCAACTTCGTCATGCAACGTAGACGGTAGTCGTAAAACGGCATTGCGCGATTTTCCTACCGTCAAATCTGCTCCTACACTTCGCGTACTCAATTAGCGTACCTTAACGCTTTAAAATACCTTTACAATTAAATTCTCGCATCGTCCAGAGCCAAAACAAGTACACAAACAGTATTCATAGCGTCTTTAAACATGCCTTGCACCCCACGCTTGCCTATCCATAATAAATGCCGCCGTGCAAATTTACGGTCTCCACGGATACGGTACCGGGCATCCTAGTTTTACATCTCGGGCGCATATAAAGCGGTATTTTCGCGGGAATTCGCTCCGGTATGTATGCACGCCGGGGGAGGAAGCGCGATGCGGAAAATCACCTAATACGCTGGCAAACGGTGAAATATTGTATTCGGAGATATCGAAGCGTAGCGTAAAGCGCACTTGCATCGTTAAATTTAACGAACTTGTTAAGGTTAGTGACGGTTGTTGTTGTGCGGCTTGGCGATAAAGTGAGGATAGAGAATGCTTTGTATACATATCGCATACAGTATAGTTGGAAAGTTTCGTTGTACCTACACCTGGAAATAGTGTGATAAAAGTTTGTTGCATACTGAGGATGTATGATACGTGAAGACGTGCAAGATTTAAATATGACTTACACACTACATCGCCCTAATGGATATTCCATAGAAATGCGAAAGTACCTAGATAGCAGGGCAATCCTACACTGAGAAAACAGTTTTAATATAAATTTATTATTTTAAGTATAAATATTTTCAATTTTATTTTAAAAATATGTTTATTTTACCAGTAAACATTATTTTATTTTATATATGTTTATATTAAAACTTAATATATATAATATTAAAATCCCGACAATCGGGAAGGTTCGTTCAAGTCCGGAATGCCTCGCTTTTTTTAACCAGTCACAACCAGTTGAGACAGGTGTAACTTAAAATGAAGTTCTTTTTACAATGAACGGATAACAGACAATGGAAAATCTACTCACCACCTGAAGATCTGAAAATTTGGTGGAAGGATTTCAAGGTTAGTACCGAACATATACATATTGCTGTGTACTGATGGTACTAGCATAATTGCAAAATAAAAAGTAAAAAAATGAAAATTTAAATTTACTAGCTCAGCGCATAAAAATAAAAGGCGCAAAAGAACAATTAAACTCAGGGTTACTCACACAATTAAACCTATCATGAAAAGTAAAATGTGGGCGTTTGAAAAATTTGACTTTCTTTAATTACTCCAAAAATTGAAATGGTTGATTCAAAAATAAAAGAACAGAAATTTTGAATGGCGTTAACAATCATAAATTTTATTTAAAAAAAAAAACATTTAATTACAAATTGCAGAAAATTTAACCATGGACTGAAGTCCTGGACGAAAACAAAAACTGCATAAATCTACAATTACAAAAGGACAGTTCAAATCCTTTAACAAAGCAAAAGGTAAATTTGTTCTAGAAGAAAATCCTTTTTCACAAAAAAATCCACGTGGTTTCAAAATTTAATGAACTAAATTACTTTAAACGTGGACAAAACAAGTAAATTTACAAAATTGAAATTTAATTACAAGCACAATACTTCTTTTCGCCTAAACCGGGGTGATTAACTCAAAAATACAAATCAGCAAACTAGAAAACGGGAAAATTAACTCTTTAAACTAAAAACACCTTCCAGAACAAATATAATAAAAGATCTTACATCTAAATTGTGCACACAATAATATAATGCCAATTATTATTTAATGAGTTCCTAGATGGACGGGAAAAATTAAAAAAAACACGAAAACAAAACTAAAATCAAAATGTAAGGACAAAATGGCAGCAACGAAATTAAAACTACATGTACTTACTCGCTCGTCAATCGAGAAACTACCTTTGAAGGTAAACCAGTCGCATATATATAAAATAAAACAGCTGCGTGCGCTGCACCTAACGCACAATGATCATAGAAAACAACTACATTTGAACAACATAAACAAAGCTGGTGAACGCAATATATACAATTGAATGGAATTAATTTAAACAACTGAACAATTAAACAATTAAATAATATCAATTCAAACAACAAAATCTTATTTACAAATAAAATATTAATTTCTGAGAAAATTTGCTCGACACATTGATAAAGATTAATCTCATCAAATAAAATATCACTGAATTTACAAACCCCGGGGTGCCAAACCACAGCAATATATACCCTAGCTTAGATTGTGTCTCAGTTGCATTCAAATATTTTTAGTTATTAATAATTTATTCCGTCATTAAAAAGCTGGATACGTAGTACACTTTTTTATCTGGCTATCGCTACTACTTCGTTGTTATTGTTTATTGGCAAACTACCTAATAGTAAACCTACCTATTATTATCTCAATGCACACATAATTTTTTTTCCAAAAATTTTGAAATAATTCGATAAATTAGATAAATTATAATTTAGTCGCAATCAACTTTTCCGCCAGATTGTGTATGACTAAAGATCTAATAGGTAAATCAAAGTAAGTGTAATTCTATACTTCTGCTACGTTTTAGCTACAGTCACAGAAGCCGTGTCACTATCATTTACACTGAGTAACTCATCATTGGATAGTACCATAGAAAACAGCACGAAAGATTTTAGACATTTGAATGACGAGCAACATAATACTTTAATTAAACCTAAATTGGATAGTGGAATCATTAATTCTGAAAAAGTTCTTTCCTGGGGTAATCTACAAGTTTTATTTATAGAATGTAGTGACTTGAAGTTAATGTTTTAGGGTTTTAAAGCACTATTAGATACTACACGTAATGGGAGAGCCACACTACATTCAGTGCAGCAAATACAGCAATTCCAGTACCTGACGAAATACGTATTCTTAAGGAAAAAGTATGTAAAAAGATATTGTTAAGATTGACCCCGTGCATGTAAATGGTACTTTATAAAATAAAAAATATGATATTTGTGCCATTAGCCGCATACATATGGTAAGATAAAATATATTTTTGGTTCTGGGCCTGTATTGTATACTTTGTTCGGTGGAAAATTATATGTGCCTTTAAGACACAGCCATTTCTGAAGAATGCCTTTCATATTTTTAATTTCATTGTTATTTATTATTTTCTCTCTTTTGTAATAAACAGATACATGATTAAAATTATTTTATTGTTTGTCTAACATACAATGTTTAATCTAAGAAATATGGCAAATTACTTTTTTATTTATATATATCAGTAAACATTATGATTTATGCAACCCGAAATTTTGTATGTTCACACTCGATAAGACTAAGTTACTTGGAAGGAATAAATGATGAGTAATTGTAGTAATTATACATACTGAATGACATCAAAAAGTTCGGTATTGCACTTTAATAATATAACTTTTAACATGTCAACGTGTTTAATCTGATCTGCTATTTCAGCTGTTGAAATACAGTAAATATTAATTTGAAGTTGTAACTAACAAATTAATATGTACTGTTTTGCCAGTTTACAGTTAAACGATACCATAATTTGTAAGTTAATATAAATTTCCATTAAAACTACACAAATCTTATTTTAACAGTAAGCAAAAACTATATTTATACTAAAGATATATACATTTTAAAGGTAAGTACAGTGGCTTTTAATCTAAAAAAAAATATATTTTTATTTCAAATATAATTTTATTTTATGTGTTACAAACAATATTTTAATAAAAGACATAGATTATGTTAAATTTAATATTTGTTTATATTAAACGAAAACATAATTATTTAATGTTTAAAAATAATATATTATTTATTTAAAATATAAAGTTTATTGAAGCCAAATATAAATACTTAAAATAATTTTATATTGTATTTAAACAAATATTGTTGCTGTGCCTGCATTAACAAGTCTATACAGGAAATATATAAAAAAATATAAGAACTCTTACTCAGGGTGAGTACACTTATTTGGGATATTCAAGCAAGTATTATCAATTATCCAGTATAATTTAGATTCTTTAATTCAAAAAAGAACTTTTAAAATATCCCGCGCTACCATAAGAGAATAGAAAACCACCAACCACGTTTGCCAACTTACAAAAGCTCAGAATTTTAAACTCATACAAAATAATAATAATAACCTCAAAATATTATAGACGTTATAAATTCATTTATATAATAATTTAAACAATGTTTTGACCAGATACCTCGTTTACCGGTTTACACGGACACCAGAATACCTCCAAATGTGATTTCCTTGTAGTGACAATCCGGATTCGCTCTTATATTCACCTCCTTCGTTACATTCAGGATGTATGACTAGACTCGGAACAGCAAACACATGCACACTCCTATGTAGAACAAGTACCCAGGTATAGTAAACACCAAATTTGTGAATTTATCCCCTTCGATACCAGATATACCCCCGCAATATGATTTAATTCATTTATCTTTGATAAGAATTGACACAGCTTTTTCTAAGACTTTCAATCAACTATCAACACGTAACCAAGGATTTTCATACATTTTCTTTATACGAATCACATTGAGTCACTCCCCATTCAATTAAAATAGATACCTAGGATACCAGGCTATCGCACAGTTGTCAGACGATAAATTATATTCAACTTCCATGACTACTAATACGATTTAGTCGAAATTATACTGGACTTACAAACAGGTGCGTACATAAAATAATAATTACATTTCAATATGGTTGGTAGCTTTCCTCGTATGAAACACAGCAGTATGTAATAATAAATTATGTTTATGTGTAATAGGATTATATTTAAAATAAATATAAATTTTTCTCATTGTCAGTGTAACTTGGAATTAGTTTGTAATAATAGAAATAAAAATTAATCGAGTTAATCCTATTGGTGGTATTATTTTTGCTTCTCTTGATCTATAATTTATACAGTTGTAGCTGTGACTTTTCATATATTTATGTAACCCATTTGAAGCATCCGTTTTGTATAGGGTCTCGTATGCCCCGACAAATATTTTACGAACACCAGTCATCTCGTCCCAGTCATTTCCTATTCCTCTTGAAAATATCAACGTCGGAATATCGCGTAACATCCCTACCATACATCACCTGCCCTTTTCATATAGCGACTGCATGCGCCACGAAATGAGCGTAAATATTTAGGCTTGCGCTAGAGCGGTCGTGGGACCCGGAGAAGTTCCGTCTACGGAAGAATCGTTACCGGGGATTTTTAAATTACCTAACGGGATGACTTTTTTAATAATTCAACCGTCTGTTGACGTCGGAGAGATTGAAAAGCCTCCTATCTTTCTCTGTTTTCATCATATTCACTCCTAGATGGATACTACTACCTCGCTTCGTCTATTTGGCTATTATACTCGTTTTGATAGTGGTGGAAAATGAGCCGTCGATCCACAAAGTTTACATGAAAATAAGGGATGACGGCTTATGAGTGTTGCAGAAAGCGCCGCGTACGTTTTTATAGCTATAAGGGGCTCGGCGTCAGTGTTATCCCCTAGGCAAACATACGGTAAAAAGGCCAGTAGTGAATGGATGCCTGTTGTAATAAAAAACGGACATAAATTATAAAAGTTTTATGTATGCCTAAGGTGCTTATCTATCTTTTTTAATTGCTATTTTGTCTACACAAAAAAGTCTGTATTTGTTTATATGCACAATTTCCCACTTATGAAAATAGTATTTACGCAAATTCGCACTTATAAAAAATTATATATAGGGTGGTTCATGGAGCCCGTCCATTAAAAGTTTTTGACTTTGCAATGACATCTCGATTTTGAAACTTTCGGGTTAAGCACAGTTGGTTATGATTTCTTTAGAAAAAACAATTGCATCTATGTCACACTTCTGGTTATATCGAAAATCATGGCCAACTTTGATATTTTAAATAAAAACCTATATTTTTTAGTGCATTTTTAGGTTCTACTAAGCATTTTAAAGCCAATTTTATAAAACATCTACTTACCTATCGGTTACCGTTTCCGAGTTATTTTGGTTTTTGTGAGAAAAGCTCAAAAAATATGATGCTATAAATGCGTATGAGTCCTCTACTATTTAACCAGGGAATAAAAAGTAAACAATATTATACAGGGTGTTCCATAATCTAGGGTTGATTTGGGGTAAATTCTTAGTACTAAAGGTATTTTTTTCAAATGGAACGCCTTGTATATTTTTTACACCATGTGATGTAGAATTGACACTCTATCGAATAGGTGTTCTTGTACCCATCCCTATTTCTTCTTTTAGAATTTGTGATTTTCAGAAAACGTAGTTTTTAATTATTATTTAATTAATAGTAAACCTAAGTACATGCAAGTAGGTATTAAGTGTAATAGTAATCACCACTACAAACTATATAGAGTGTTTAAGAACTCAGCCCAAATAACAATACCTTTAAACTAATAAAAATATTTGTTTTTAAACGGAATATGGTACTTTTTTATTGTAGAACTGTCTGCCGCGTAAAATTTGATTCATCGATCGATGTTACAAGACATACCTATTCTTGATAATTTTTAGGATGTTAATACTCAATAAAATTGCTTAAAGCATGTGAAAATTCATAGTATTGCCCAAGTAAAACTTATTTTTTCATACGAAACACTGACTATTATTTTTCAAGATGATTATCTATTTCTGCCATGACCGATGTTTATGCTGGGGATATATTGTTATCAGTTACCCAATTGCCAGTATTTTTTTATTAATTTAGCAGTAGCAATTCATATTAATTTATTAAATATTAATCAGCCATGATTATTATACGTGTCAAAGCTTGCAATCCTGTTGATTTTTTATAAGTAAACAGGCAAATTGAAAGACCAAAAAAGGTAATGTGTCTTGAAAGTGCTGTGAACCGTAAACTACTTTGACGAATGATCATTGTTTGAAATATTGTTGAGTGCGCCTATTTGAATTTGGATTTCTAACTCTGCCAACAGATGGCGCTACCTGTATAAAACAAAGGTCATCGTAGATAATTAAATCTATCACAGAGGGCGTTGTTGTATGCCTCATCGATATGGAATGGAAGCTTCTAGTGTGAATGTAGCAGAACAATCAGGAAAGATGTAAACAGCTCTAGTAAAAGGCGAAATATAAACAAGGACAGGGCAGTTTTATTGGGAGTTGTCCTATTGGAGAGTTGCACAGCAAGAACCATACAAGCAGTGCAAATAAACAGTAGATGTAAATCGTGAATTTAAAATAAGTAGTATTGAAGTGAACTTAGTTTATTAAGTGCTTTAGTAGTCTTCCAGTTATTTAATATTGGTGTTCATATACGTGATATTTCATCTTAATTAGACTTGAACATAGAAATAAAAACTTTTTTACCTAATATATCCCCTGTGTGAATCCGAAAATGTAACAATTGGTGTTAGGTGTGGAATTTGGCGATATATTAGTGCATATATATATTTTAGAGGATAATAATAGTTGGCTAAGGACGTAAATAATGGCAAGAAGGGGATGTAGATTGATGGCTGAGCTCAGAGCTGAATTGGACAAAAGGGATGAATCGAAGAAAGATTTACATATGGATAGCGAAGGTCCTGAAACAAAAGACAAGGTTAGAAGAATGGAAGAAAAGCTTTTGGGAAATTCCATGCTCGAGAAATCAAACATATGGAGAAGAAACTGAATGAAAGGATTGGCGAAAACTTCAAGGTGAGGAATTCAGAATTATTGAAGAATGCAAGAAGATCGTAGAAGAATAATTACATTTTGGGACTACACTGGACTCTGAAAATTTTGATGCAATATTATTGAAGCTTGAATTGATCTGCCTATTTTTGATGGAAAGACGCCATTATTTGACACTGCTTGAAACGACCGCTAAAGTATATTGACGGATAGAAACTACTAAGGTGGCCATGTTTTCCTTGGCTTTGTGGCGATGTACTGAAAATTATCCAAGCCATTCCTTTATCGAAGTGACAGAACAATTAAGAGCTCTTCAAATATCTAGGGATGCGCTCGATCAATAAATATTTGAAGCAAGCTTGTTGTTCACAATTAAAGAATCGCTATCAGAGACCGAAGGAAATCCCTTGGGAATTTGAGACTCACATGATTCGTTTGGTCAAAAGCACATATTCAACGGTTAAAATGCGAGTAGAGAGTTAAAATATTGCTAGAAATGTGAAGAGGATGTATTTGATTTTTCGATTTTCCACACCTGTATACAAGATCTTCACTACAGTTCCACTAACGTAAATTCAAACCTACGTAACAAATTCAGAAACGATAACTCTCTGTATGTTTTCGCAATAATTAATATGATATTTAATAGTTTTCTGTTTCTTTTCTCTATAATTTGATTTATTTATATTTGTTACATTAAATAATAATAATTTAATGCCATTGCACTCAGAACAAATTTAGAACCATATTAAAAACTTCGCTTCTTTAACCTAAATACATCGGATGCAATTTCGTCGGCGAATTGATTTTGGTGAAGAGAAGCAGTTAAATTCGAATTAGCCTGAATTTAGTGTAATCGCCTCGGATAAATTTGCCGCTGCTGGTTCGGAAGCTGCAGTGCGGGATTAAGGTGAATGCAGAACTAATTTAAAACTGTTCGGCGCGATGCGCTGTGTGTCAAAAAAAAAGGATATGGAAAAACTTAGATTCGCGTTTAAACGTTCAAATATAAAAGTAAATCGAGGAGCAGGTACTTAAACTTTAACGCAAATTGTTCCTATAAATTAATGGAATAAATAAAAAAAGGTATTGGAAAGTCTTAACTTTACTTTTAAGAGTTACTCTATTGGTATACTATTTTAGGAATTGGTTCTCTAATTTGATCCGGAATTTGCATTTAAGTATATTACGATAGAACGAATATCCGACTCAATCGGGTTTGATGGTTAATTGAAAAGCAGGAGTAAGGGTAAAGATATATGAAAGCATAAGCCTATATACACTTCAGCTTAGGACGAATTGTAGTTACATATGATATACATGGTTCAAATATTTAACCTAGCTAGAAAATATCAGGTTATAATACCAGATAAGAAGGACTGGGAGACAGGTACTCCGGTAAAAGTGGAATCAAACTGGTATGTAGACGGCTCTAAAATGAGCTACGGCGTTGGAGCTGGAATATAAGCTAAGAAGACTAAAAAAACTCTTTCGGTAAGTTTCAGCAAAGGCACAACAATGTTCCAAACTGAGGTTACAGTAATACACCATTATGTCCGAGAAATATAAAGATGTGCCGAGCCAGGTAAAAGCGTCGCTATTTTCTCTGACAGGCAGACATTCAAAGCGATTAGTTCCATTAGTATGGGTTCTAGGCTGATTTGGGACTGTGTAAGCGCCCTAAATGCGGTGGACACCTAAAGGAAATTAACCTTGGCCTGGGTCCCTAGCCACTCGGGCGTGTGAGGAAATAAGACGGCGGACGAGCTAGCCAGGCGAGGTTTATCAAGGACATTGATCATGAATGAATGGATACATAATCAGTCCAGAGAGTGGTTGCAAAAATCACCGGGATAGAGACAGGCCAAAGAGTTCCTAAAGGAGCAGAGGCCTGAATTCACGAGGGATCTACTGAATAGAGACAGGAGGACTGTCAAAATGATAGTAGGTCTGCTGACTGGTCACTGTAGACTAAATAGGCATATGTACAACATAGGCCTGGCAGATGACGCAACCTGCAGATTCTGCCAAGAGGAGAAACTAAAGTTCATGTACTGTCTCAATGTAATGCCTGGCAAGGACAAGCTACACAAAGAAACCGTTCTCAAAGATGATAGGCCTTATGAAGAGGACAAAATTACCGAGCGTTTTCCAGGAAAGAAAAAATGATCACAACTGATCTGAAAAGTTCGCGGTGTAGCAGGTCCTTAGGCCACCCCAATCCTATGTAATCTAAGTGATGTACTGAGAAAGCGTTGGTTTCCATGTCTGATATCATTTTTGTTAAATACGCAAATATGTGTACAGGGCATTTTAATTGAAACCAGCCGCATCGAAAAACTCTTTACCTTTATATAAAATTCCAAAACTTATCAGTTCTCATATTAAGGGGGATGACAACATTTAATGACGATTTAAAATCATTCCTGGAGGCGCAGTAGCACCAACCCTTAAAATTTGAATAGGGAAGATGGGTCTTGGACCACTCATTCAAAAGTTCTTTTAATTCTCTCTAATCTGCAACATGTACCAAAAAGTCATTTTTTTTTATCAGTAAGCAAAAAGTGCAATGTTTACAACCTTTATAATATAATACAATTAGAATGAATTGGTTTGGATTTTACCTAGGATTTTACTTTAATAAATCTTTAAAATGATGGCTATTAACCTCCATACAATAATACAATCTTGCTTCAACTCTTCTGACATTTTGCAACATTTCTGGAGTTAATCGTTGGCATTCTTCAACAATTTTTTGGCATAACTCTTGTAAGCTGAACGCGTGCATACACCTTAGACTTAAGATGCTTCCAGAGAAAAAATCAAGTGGCGTAAGATCCGGTGATCTGACAGGGCGTTCTATAATCTCCCATCGATCAATCCAACGATCGCGAAAGTGATGATCCAGAAATTGTGGTACTTCGGCAGTGTAATGTGGAGGCGCTCCATCTTGTTGAAATGCTATCTCATTCTCCAGAAAAAAATCTGCATCTTGCCCCATCAAAGGATTAATTGTATCGTCCAGCATGTTCAAATATATTTGACCATTTAACCGTCCCGTCAATGAATAAAGATCTTATGAGATGATCGCCAACGATATCAACCCATACATTAAGTTTCTGTGACTGTTGTGTGTGTGTGTTTTACGTGTCAAATGAGGGTTGATGTCACTCCAATGTCTGTAGTTGTGACGATTCACTTCACCATTCAATGAAAAAGATGATTCGTCCGAAAAACAGATATCATACAGTAAGTTTCTATTATTGTTGAGGCGTTCGGTCATTAATTCACAAAATCCCAATCTCCTGTCAACAACATCCTCATTCAATTCATGTACAAGTGTAATTTTAAAGGATGAAATTTGAACTGCTTAAGTACATATTCTACAAACTGTTGAATGACTTACTCCTGATGCTTCAGATTGTGTCGACGTCGCATTTTCAAGCATTGCGACCTAACTTCGACGTTGATGTCTTCACCATTGGCACCATCATTGGTCACCAAAAAATTGGGAAATGTCAGAGAGCGCATAGGGAGAGCATTTGAAACCATTTTATTCGAATCGTGTTGTAAATAAATCGGTTGTAAATAAATGACTTTTTGATGCACGTGGCCGTAGAGAGAGGAAAGAAATAAAAGAGCATTTGAATGAGTGGTCACAAATTCTATCTTCCCTACTCAAACTTTGAGTTAATTTCAAAAATGATTTTAAACCGTCAGGCCGGCCCTTCTTTAAAAGTTATGAAATGACAATTGACAGGTTTCAGAATTATATATAAATCACAACAGGTAAAGAGTCATTTGAGGGGGTTCGTCTTAATTGAAACGTTCTGTACAAGCATGGATAATAACATCATCTATTGTTTACTAGTGTTTCGTCAATTTTAGGTGCTTGACGCGCTTTTTTTAAAATTAAAATTTTGAGAATTAAATTTTCATTCTGGTGTATCCAACAATCCAATTAACTTTTAATTTAAGTGCTCATAAACCTTTAATACGCAAAATAAGAGTGGAATAGGCTGAAAAGACATCGGATCAGCATTAGCTTTCAGGATGGGTACTATGACAACCTTTTTTATTTTTTAATTTCCATCTCCTTTTATGCATATTTTATTAAAAATTGATAAATGAAAAACACGAACTTCTGGAGGAGGGTATTAAAGAAGAATATTAAATTATTCCATATCTCGTTTTTTTTTTTTTTGTGATAACGACCACTGCAGAAATAAATGACTAAAAACGGTACACCAATTAGCTTTATCATTACTGCAGAATTACATCGATCTCAACTTCATAAATTTTCGAATTTGTGCTCAGAATTTTACCAGCATTGAGGATAATATTCCAATCACGTACGTCATTCGACTTAACTTGTCCCTAGCCGTTTCGACGACAGTCATCAGGCGCCCCGCTCTGGAAAATCAACTCAATCGTCTTCGTCAGCTTGCCAACCACTAACATAGATAAAGACGGTAGGGGAATTGCTAATAAAGACTGCAATAAAGGCGGAAAGTTTTTAATGGCAACGCTGGAATATTGGCACGTCGCAGTTGTCACAGCTACCCCTACGCTAGCCGGTGTGTAGTCAATGGTTTCGCGCCGAAAAGCGGTACAAAAGTTGCGCGAAGTCGGCCTCGGATAAGTTATACGTGTGTACGTGTCTGTGTCGCTTGATTTATTCGGGATTTAACGGGGCGAATATTGAATAAAGTCGCCCAGTGCGCGAGGGAGGCTTTTGATACTTGCTTGGAAAAAGTTCGCGCGCGGGAAGGAAGAAAAATTGTGAGAGCGAATGTGAAGAAACGCCCATGTTTAAAGTTAAAGACGGAAGCAATAAATTGGATGTTAGAAACAAAATTTATTAAAAAAGGTTAATGAACATTATCTTCGTTCATATGTTCCAAGATCTTCATTGTAGTTTTTTTTCAAATGAAAGTTTTCATAATTCCGCTAATGCCATCAGTAGATTTAGCTAGACGAGGAAGCACAAGTGTTAGCAAATCGCTAAAACTATTTCCTTCTGTCTTTTGATAAAACAACTGATGCTCTAGGACGTTGTATTGTAAATGTGGTTATTGGAATTCATCCAAAATACACTATAAGTCCTGTCTAATTAAATGTCATATATCCGAAAAAGTTAACGTAGAAATTGTAACTTACAGCGTCTCTGATAGTTTAAATGAAATTGGTCAAAACAATTTTGATGGAGTTCTGTTATTTGTTAGCGATGCTGCGCCATACATGATAAAAGCAGGTCAATTTTAAAAGAACGATACTCGAATATGCTGCATATTACTTGCATGGTTCACGCCCTACATCGCGTATCTGGAATTTGTCACAGACAACTTTCCTGATTAAAATTAGTATTATTAAATACAATAAAAAGGATTTCCAGACCCGGCCCAACTACGGAAAATTTATTATATTATATATTATATATTATTAAGGTTAAAGTAAATAAGTTTACTTTTACACCTAAATTAAATAAAGTCGGCAACCGTTGACAAATCTCCTCACGTTCCGAGTTTTTCTGAGCAATTTTCGCGAGGATCCTTTTGCTCAGGAGCTTTGCTGAGCAGCTTTCACGAACTTTATGAGCTTATGGCTCATAACCTTTTTGAGCAACCTTCGTGGAGAGCTTATGGATCAGGAGCTTTTCTGAACAACTTTGGTGTGAAGCTTATGGCTCAAAAGCTTTTCTGAGATACTTTCTTGGAGAGTTTATGACTAAGGAGCTTTTCTGAGCAACTTTTGTGTAGATCTTAAGGCTCGGGAGCTTTTCTGAGATACTTTCGTGCGAAGCTTATGGCCCCGGAGCTTTTCTGAGCAACTTTTGTGTGAAGTTCATGGTTCAGGAGCTTTTCTGAGCAACTTTCGTGTGGAGCTTATGGCACAGGAGCTTTTCTGAGCTATTTTTGTGAAGAGCTTGTGGTTCAGTAACTTTTGCAAACAGCTTTTGCGGAAAGCTTATGGCCCAGGATTTTTTATGAGCAACTTTGGTGTGGAGCTTACGGATCAGAAGTTTTTTGAACAACTTACATATAGAACTTGTGACTCAGGAGCTTTTCTGCGCAACTTTCGTGTGGAGATTATGGCACGGGATCTTTTCCGAGCAACTTTCATGTGGAGCTTAGAGCTCAGGAGCTCGTCTGATTTTTTTTTCTGAACTACTTTGGTGTGTAACTTACGGCTCAGGAGCTTTTCTAAGTAACTTTCACTAGCTTTCTGTTCAGGAGCTTCTTTGAGCAGCTTTCGCAAGGAGCTTTTAGCGCAGGAATTTTTGTGAGCAACTTTTGTGGGGAGTTTTTTGCGTAGGAGCTTTTCTGAGCAACTTTCACGAGGCAATTTTGTAAAAAGCTTTTTCTCAGAAGCCTCTCTGAGTATCTTTCGTGAGAAGCTTTCTGCCCAGGAGCTTTACTGGGCAACTACTGTGAGAAATTTGTTGCTCAGGAACGTTTCTGAACAACTTTCCTCAGGAGTTTTTCTGCCCAACTTTCGTGAGTATTCTTCTCAGTAGATTTACTGAGCCACTTTTCTGGAAAGCAATAAGCTCTCAAGAGATAATCTTTTCCGAAGCAACTTCTGTGGCGAGCTTTGTTCTCGTGAGTTTTTCCGAGCAACTTTATTGAGATTTGGATTAGCTCATTTGGGAGTTTTTCTCGTGTAGCGCTTTTGAGGAGTTTTTCAAGCAGTTTCTTTGAGGAGCTCTGTCAAGGAGTTGTTTTGGATGAAGCATTTTTGAATATTTTTTGGGGGCCTCTTTGAGGAGCTTTTTGTTCAGAAGCTTTCCTGTAGTGCTGTTTGAACTTTTTTGAAAATTTGTAGGAATTTTCTGATGATGCTCTTAAAGAGGTTCTTAAGGGGGTGCTCAAGGTTCTTGATGAAGTTGTTGGGGGTATAACCACTCTTGGAATTACATTTGCATTGTTATATGTGCCTGGTATATGTTGGCATGCTATTTTTGGCGTTAATATTAGCAACAAAAGCTTAACAAGCAGACGGACATATCTGAATCCATACTAGTACGTTGATATAACTTTCAAGAACTGCTCAGTAAAGTTCGGATGTAATAATTACAAAAAGTGCTTATAGCGTATTTACCGAACAGTCGAGTAACTTTCAAATGTACTTTTATAATGGAGGGCAACTAATACTAAATACTAAGGAAGTTTATATTACAATGTACGATAAAAAAAATGATACTATGCCTACTTTACATTGGAAGTAACTGTGAGCTGAGAAAAATGCGTTCTCTTTACTTCACTAGGGTGGTAATATAAACATATACGTTCATCAGCTGATGGGTAATGCTATGTTTACAGTTGACAAGACTATAGACATATTTTCCATAACATGGTAATATCTTCGAAAATATTGTAAATAAGTGACGTTATTGATACCATTTTGAAGATAATTTTACGTGAAATATTGAGAAATATAGGTTCTATTTAAAAAAATGAAAGAATTGAATTTTCATAAATGTGCTATCATATATTTAATACCTTGTATATAATTTAACGTTATACGATCTTGAAATATATACTGTGTTACTACCCCCTCCCTTAAACTGTTAACGAAAAAGTATAACGCGCCACAGTACAACCATTTTTAGGATAAAACTTAAAATCACAGAAACTGCAAACGTAAACTTTTGCGATATACCCAAAATTAATTGCCAGGAGTGCACATATCAGTATATAACTGCAGACTACCCAAACAGTTACTAAAAAATATAACAATCTAGTTGAAATAAAAAAAGTTGAGAGGTGACAATTTGTAACAATCTGTATTTGTAAATTAAAAAATCACATTTGCACATGTTTGATAGTTTTTATGCTAAATTGACCCAATACCATAATGACGCACCTATAGTCTAAAATTTATTATTAGCAATAATTTATCTGGTGTAATGGATTTCTAACCATGATTTTATAAAGTTATGCGAGGCTTGTAGAGATTTATTAATTTATCTGAATATTTGTTCGCTTTGTTTGAACTTCTCCGCCCAGTACTCTACGCTTTTCCATTTGCAAACAAGCTTCTTTTAAAACGGCAACATGATTGAATATTACTCTGTGTGACGCCTTTGCTTTTCCAATGAGTGCGTGAAAGCTATTCAGATCTTTGATTTCCAAAAACAAAATAAATACATAGAAGCGTAAAAGCTATTTACCATCAGTACAGATGCGTATATATTCTCCACATACGGTTAATAAACAAGCTCTAAGGGAACGGGATCGAAAGCTTTACCATTTACGGAACAAGCAACTAATGACGCATCAACAGATTATTGTTTGCTGTCCCGTATCGAAGCTTTTATTAAAATTAAAACCCCGGCCTATACATAATTCAAATAGATGGGGGGCGCATTGGGCAACATGTTGCTTGCCGATGAACGTTTAAACGGACGGTCAACAATTTCTTGCCGTACCATCTGTGGCGCTTTAGTATCTGTTCGCTTTCCCCCGAAAGTCGTAAATCTTTGATGCCCGGCCTTAGCAGACCGGGTAAAATAAAAATTAACAGCTTTAGTACCGGGAAAACTTTGATTTCCGACCCGAGACGACCGAGGATCTGAAACTGTTTCGGGGGTTAAGTTAACGCTATAAACCATCACTGTGGTAATGGAATTAGTGGAAGAGAGGATTGTGAAATTTAAGGTGTGCAATGTGGGTGCAAAAGTAAGGTTTACTATGTTTTTATGTGGTATGAAATGGAAATAAAACTTTAATAGGCAAACCGGTCTTACTTCTAAAGACCACATTACTAAGTATGTAAGTGTATAAGATGGTTTACTGACTATTGATTAGTGTCTTGAACTTGCATTTTTTTGTTAAATTTTATGAATGTATGTATTATTATATTAATGTATTAATGATCTAAGCTCATTGTTGTTTTTTTTTTGTTCTTGAGAAAGAAAAATCTATTTAGCCACTCTAATAATTAAAACAACAATTGAAAACTGCGACAGAGAAATAAGACTCTTTTATTTTAAAATCATTTGTTTTCTTTTCTTTCTAACTCATATATGTAAAAGGTTGTGTTTCAAGTTTCTGACCAACCTCTCGTATCTCTTTTGTGGTCTGGGTTGTCTATCCCGCTTTCTTTTGTGTGTTCGATTAAAAATAGCCTCAGGTAATTTTAATAAAATGCTCAGAATTTTTATAGAAAACGAAATACATATTCTTTTTTTTTTAATGAAGTTTTAAGTAAGAATGTGAAAAAGAAAAACAGCGAAAAAATTATGAAATTCTTAGAAATAAATTCTACTATAATAACAGTTTTATGAAATATCAGGCGAGTATTTACCGTAACATTTTTCCTCTTATTGCAGGTTAACCTTGTTTAGAAAGGAATTTTCATGAAATCAATAAGCTTATGTTTTTTTTTTTGTAGTAAGAATTGTTACTATTGTGCGAAATTTTTAAACAACGTTGCTTTGTTTACCACAGCCTTCTAGAAAATATCGTGAAATGTTTTACAATATTTTACAACTAGTAAATATAATAAATTGCATATGATGGATTGGGAAAACGTTATAAACGAGAATTTTTATACTGGGAAACTTTATAGTACCCTACTCGAACACTAGTTCACGGTTCGAATTAATAATTAATTAACTATAATTGGAATATTCTGATTTCCGCTAATATTAAGAAGGACGTGGATCTGCCAAGATCTTGGACATACTTCGAAATTTACGAATTGCTATTTCTGAAGCAAAAAAGCTTATGTTAAGACGGGCATTGGCCTGTCGACAAAGCAGTAATAATTATATCCACTCACTGCCAACATCTCTCGAGATTTACGTATTGTCATTAATGAAATCAACAAATAAAACCTCAAAATAATAAAATCTCGTTTATTTTAGAGATATTGTGAAAATTAAGAAAATAATTGGTATAAAAAACGATCATATTATTTTGTTACTTCTAGTTTATTAATTTAACAAACCCATTAATTTCACTTAAACAATAAGTACTCTTCAATTAACAAAGTGAATATTATTAATAAATAACGATTACGCTAACCACAATTGTAGTTAAATTAATGTAATTATTATGTTGAAATTAGTTTTTTTTTTCCAAACCCAGCCTACACTTTTGTAAACAGGTTCTGTGATCTAAGCATTATTATTATGGAGAAGTTTTCTAGCCATATAGTTACGTTCAATAGATATATGTGATACATCCATTGTTGTTGTTTTATTTCTTGTTTCACCGTTCACGGGGTGTAAATTCCGTATAAACTTCTTTTAACTTTTTGGTGACAGTTCTTTATGAATATGAGGGTGTGTTAAATATTTTAATTTGTTTAACACTTAAACCCCGCACTAAGCTTAAAAATAAAACCTCGCACTGACATACACCTTTTTTTAATCAAAACTGACTTGACAACTTATTTTTGACAACTGACAAAATAAAATCTTAGCTTACTACCATGACCTTTTCAAGCACTGAACATGCCGCCCGCCTTGAAAGGTTTCACTTTCAAAACAAATAAGGAAAAAGATGGCTCAGTGATTGAGAAAATTAACATTATGAATCATAATTCAAAGGCAAAACACAAAATCTGCATGAAGGTCGCTTGAAAATGCCATGCTGTGTCCGAACAGTCGCGGCACGGACGATCCCATCTTTGCCAGGATGGATTTCTACGATGCGACCAAGATTCCACTGCAGGGGAGGAATATTGTCCTCTTTGATTATCACCAATTGTCCTACGACGAGGGCTCCTTGCTGATTCCATTTCCATTTGGTTCTCTGCTGCAACTGGCTGAGATACTCTTCTTTCCATCGGTTCCAAAAGTGGGTCTTGATTTTCTGAACATGTTGCCACTGGGTGAGCCTATTCACTTTTACATCTGTCAAATCGTGATTTGGTATCGATGTGAGAGTGTCTCCAATTAAGAAATGACCAGGACTTAGAAAGGAGAGATCGTTGGGATCATTTGATAAGGAAGTGAGAGGACGGGAATTGAGAATTGCCTCAATTTCTGCTAACAACGTGCTAAACATTTCAATAGTAAGGGATGCAGACGCTGATACCCTTTTTAAGTGGTTCTTCATTGACTTCACTGCCGCTTCCCATAGTCCGCCAAAGTGTGGGGCTCTGGGTGGAATAAAGTGCCAATGATGTGATTCTCTAGAGCGTATTTCGAAATCTCATTCTTAACGAGCTCATTTGTAAGCATTTTGTGCAATTCTTTTAATTCTTTATTTGCTCCAACGAAGTTAGTCGCATTATCGGAGTATAGGTTGATTATCTTTCCTCTTCGTGCCATAAACCGTCGTAATGTGTTTATGAAAGCTTCCGAGGATAGATCACTTACCATTTCTAAATGTAATGCCTTTGTAGTCAAACAGACAAAAACCGCGACATACATTTTGCTGACTTTGCTGTTTCTTCTTTTACTCTCTCGAATCATAAATGGACCGCAGTAATCGACTCCGGTGTTGAGAAACGGTCGTCCAGGTTGTAATCGATGCTCCGGTAGATTTCCCATTATGTATTCGCGAGTTGTTGGATTCGCCTTGAAACAATTAATGCACCGACGAATGATTTGACGTGTAGTAGATCTCAATGATAATGGCCAATATTCCTTTCTTATCGCAGCCATAGTGCCTTGTGCTCCTGCGTGAAGTGTTTGTATATGAAAATGTGTAATGACCATTTTTGTGAAAGGATGTTTCGATGGTAGTAGAACAGGGTGTTGATGTGAATAAGATATGTTTGCTCTTTGCAGCCTTCCTCCTACTCGAATTATTCCGTTGTCATCCAGAAATGGATTTAAACTGATTAATGGACTTTTTTATTGACGAGACCAGACGTTTGTAGTTGCATTATTTCAGCATTAAAGGATTCCTCTTGGACAAGCTTAATTAAGCGCTTTTTAGCTAAATCAATTTCAGCTAAGGAGAGCGGCCCTGAACGGCATTCTTCACCTTCATGTTTGAGATTCGCAGCGATGTTTTTCATAAATCTTATACAATAAGCGGCAACCCTTAACAATTTTGATAATTTCGAATACCGAGTGAAAATAGAATTTGAGTTCTGTTGAATGCTAGATAAAACTACAGTAGTCCTCCTTTCTTCAGGAATTACTATATCACTAGGTACTTCATAGGGCACATCATTGTTGTGGACAAGTTGTAAAAAATCAGGACCATGCCACCACAGCTTCGAAGTACGCAACTTGGAAGCAATCATACCACGCGATATAATATCTGCGGGATTTTCTTCCGAACTTACATGTTGCCAAGCGGATGTTTCAGTTGACTCTAAAATTAGACTTATGCGGTTTGCAACAAAGGTTTTCCACTGCTTATTTGGAGATTTCAGCCACGCTAATACAATTGTGGAGTCGGTCCAATAGCGCACTTTTTTGAATTTTAGATTTAATTTGGAAATTACCTCTTGGCTAATTGCGCAAGTAGCACCGCACCGCATAATTCAAGTCTTGGGAGTGAAATTGATTTTACTGGTGCCACTCGTGATTTAGAACACAAAAGATTACAACTAATATTACTCATGTGATCAGTGCTTTTGATGTATATACATGCACCGTAAGCTGCTTCGCTGGCATCGCAAAAACCATGGAATTCAATGTCATTGGAATTATTTGAAGGAATTACATTTCTTGAAATGTTTATTTCCGATAACCACTGCATATCTTGTAAATATGAATTGAACTGATAATGAATATCACAGGGAACTGATTCGTCCAATTTACATTTGCTTGCCAAAGTTTCTGCATCATTATCTTACCGATTAAGACCGTGGGCCCAATTAAACCTAAAGGATCAAACAAACTTGCTATGAAAGAGAGGATGGAGCGTTTCGTGATTTTTGGTGCGATTTCTCGTTCAGGAATATGATATGAAAGCTGATCCTTTTGTGAATTCCAAAGAAGACCTAATGTTTTGATATTTTCTTTGTCTAAGAGATATAGAGAGTCGGTGGATGTAGGAATATCAGTGGTTTCAAATATGTTGGGATTATTGGAACACCACTTTCTCAGCTCAAACCTCCTTTGTTTAAAAGAGTTGTTGTTAATAATATTAATAGCTTCATCGATTGTGTTAGCTCCAGTGATTAGATCGTCGACGTAAAAATCTTCCGAAGTGACCTTACTTCCAACAGGAAATTCTAACTTGTGGTCTTGGGCTAACTGATGCAAACATCGAATAGCAAGAAAAGAAGCTGAAGCTGTACCATAAGTGACAGTGGATAATTCAAAGGTTTGAATGGGCAGTTTAGAATCATCACGCCAAAGAATTCTTTGAAATTTCGCATCATTTTTGTCAATTAATATCTGCCGGTACATTTTAGCAATATCCGCTATTAAAACAATCTTATAAGTGCGAAATCTTAAGATGATGCTAAATAAGTCGTCTTGAATAGTGGGACCAACAAGTAGTTTGTCGTTGAGAGAAATGCCTGTGGATGATTTTGCGGAGCCGTCAAATACTACCCTTAATTTTGTGGTAGTACTAGAAGGTCTTAGGACAGCGTGATGCGGGAGGTAGTAGCAATCCTCTGATTGTAAAGGGGATTCTGACTCAGAGATACGCTTCATGTGACCTAATGTGAGATACTCATTTAGGAAGTTTATGTATTGAATTTTGAGATCATTATCCTTGCTGAATTTTCTTTCTAAACAGTGTAATCGTTTTAAAGCTGTGCTGTAAGAATCGCCTAACTTAGGTGTATTGTGTTTGAATGGGAGCTTAACAGTGAAGCGACCAGAATCGTCACGAGTATGTGTATTTCTGAAGTGTTCTTCACATGCTTGTTCATCTGATGTATACCTTTTGATTGACGAAATATCTTCTAATTCCCAGAATGATGTAATTTTATCATCTAGCGAATTGGTAAGTGAAAGATTACAGGATATTGATGTTAAAGATTTGCTGTCGGACATTACAGATCCTGCCACTATCCATCCGAAATGGGTTTTTGTAAGCATGGATGGTTTTCGTTTGATTTAATTTGGCCTACACACATCAATTTCCAAAATAAATCCACTCCTAACAACATGTCAACAGGATTTGAAATGTTAAATCTTGGATCAGCAAGCTTGATGTTTTTAGGTATATTAAAGTTTGATAAATTAACAGAAACTTGGGGCAAATCTTCAATGATTTTATCAAGCACTAAACACTTGACGTGACTTTGAAAATTGTTGTATTTTGATTTAAGTTTAGTGTACACAACAGTTTTTATTTGAGTATGGCATTGGTTAATGCCCACTACAGGAATATGAAATGGTTCTCCTCGAATACCAATTGCTCTACTAAATTTTTGATATAAAATTGACTGGGATCCAGGATCGAGTAATACTCTGCAGGCATGTAGCTTGCCTTTGATATCAAATACATCAATAACCGCAGTTAATAAAAATACCGTGGTGTGATTGCTTTGTTGCACGGCATGATTGCTAACTGTAGATAACGATGGTTCTGAAGTTGAAGGTTCCTGGATAGGTACCGTGGTTTTGAATTCATCGGTTCTTGAATGTAAGTGCAATAAAGTGTTATGTTTCTTGTGGCAAATCTTACATGATTGAGATCTACACTGCTGTGTGGTATGATTTGATTTTAAGCAGTTTAGACATAAATGTTTTGATTTAGCTTGACTGATTCGATGTTGAGGTGACATTTTGAGAAAGGTTTCACATTGAAAAATCATATGATTTTTTGAGCAGATTTTGCAGTTTGCTACTGTTGCTACATGTGATGCACGCTTTGGAATGGTGAGTGATTGTGAGTTTCTTGAAAGCAATTCCAGAGTTTGGCATTTTTTTGTTAAGAAAGTTTGTTAATGTTTCCAATGTGGGTAATGATGTTGTGTCTGGCAAATGTGCTTCCCATTCTTGATTGGTGCCTGAATCCATTTTTTTCTTGATTAAATAAATTAGTAATGCGTCCCAATGTTCTACTGGCAAATTAAGAGAGGTTAACGCGCTAGTGTGCCTAATAATTCCGTCCAAAATTGAGCGAAGAGGTGTTGGGTTGCCCTTTTGCATGACAGGCAATTCAAATAATGCTCTAATGTGATCTTCAACAATAAGACGTTTATTGTCGTACCTCTTCTTCAGCATATTCCAAGCGATGGAATAATTCTCATTAGAGACTGACAATGAGCGAAGTGCCTCAGTTGCGGATCCGTTTAGGGCTGACTTTAAGTAATGGAACTTTTGAACGTCTGGTATATCAGGGTTGGAATCTACTAACGAAGAAAATGTGTCGTAAAAATTTGTCCAATCCTCATACGAACCAGAAAATTCGGGTATAGATATGCTTGGCAAACGAAAACTGGGCACGTTGGCAACATTAGACACATTTGTTTCGCATTTAATTTTATTGACACTTGGAGACTGATCTAAAATTAGTTGATCAATTCTACCTAGCAGATTGAAATGTTCTATTTCAAAACTACTGCGTTCATTGTTATCGCATTCGATTCCCATTAGCTCCTCAATTTGTTCTTGAATGTCTTCAAATTGTTCAAATGACGTTTCTAATTGTCTGTGACGTTCATTGAGTGATTGAATGTTTATGTGTTCGAGATCTAGATTGTCAAGATATTCGGCAGTTCTAGTTAGACATGATCTTTTTTTTGTTCTTTGGCATCTTAATGTTTTTAGGGAAGCGGCTTTTGATTCTTGACTCATGGTGTATGAGAAGAAAAAGTAATTGGATATCTACCTCTAAGCTTGAGTGCGTTGATGTGGATCGGAGACGTCGGGCAATCCGGCTCGAAGGACCAATGTTTTATTTCTTGTTTCACCGTTCACGGGGTGTAAATTCCGTATAAACTTCTTTTAACTTTTTGGTGACAGTTCTTTATGAATATGAGGGTGTGTTAAATATTTTAATTTGTTTAACACTTAAACCCCGCACTAAGCTTAAAAATAAAACCTCGCACTGACATACACCTTTTTTTAATCAAAACTGACTTGACAACTTATTTTTGACAACTGACAAAATAAAATCTTAGCTTACTACCATGACCTTTTCAAGCACTGAACAGTTGTAAAGATGGCGCTTCTCCTATTTCACTTAAACACGGCTATAAAATGTTGATTTGGTGAATTTACCAGAAAAACATTGTATACCGGCGAGGGAGAATTCGTAAACCTCAAACAAAATAAATTAATGAGATCAAAACTTCTCAAATTAAGGACCCGTTATGCCTTGTTGGATCAATCAGCTTCACTGTACGCAAAATTCTACTGAAAATTCATTATTACATTTTTGGCAAGCAATATGCAATTTATACTCCTTTTATAGGTGTTGTGTTATGTTGTTGTCCTATATACAATTCTATTTTATTTATACTTAAAATTTTAATATGTTGGTACGTTTATTAGTAATTGACATAACAAAACGATTAATAATTAAGTAATTGAAAAAGAAACCTTTTACAAGATTTAAGGAAGTGTTTTTATTATCACCCAGCCAGTATTCCACTAAACCTAATTACATGAGAGATAAATTTTTTGTTGTGTTTGACACGTCATGCAAGTTTTGATGACCAATAAATCAATCAATCAATACCAAGTACGATTTTCTTAAAGAAACTATTTCATACAAAGTCGGTACAGTTACAAGCAAAGCAGTAGTAGGTTTACGACAAAGTTGTATTACTTATCTTCATCAGGTTATGATGTTCTAAACGTATAACGGCCTATAGTAGCAAATACGTTAAACCTATTCCAGGAGTACAGAAATTGCCGTGAAGATGGCAGCGCTTCCATTTCGCTAACTTTCCATGCTCGATAAAAGTTTTCTATATGGCAGATATTGCCATCAAATATTTATCAATTATTTGGCAAATAGATATTTTTTTTCTATTTCTGAATTGTTATCAAAACAGTTTATCCATCACATACGGTGCCCCTTGATTTTTGCGAATTAACCGCCAATGTGGAGGAGCAACAGACAATTGAAGTGCAGTGATTTTGACTGTTTTTTGGTCAACCTTTGAACACCTGTAATATCATATTTACGGAAAATCTATGAAGACGAAATCATAACGTGGACAACAACTAAAATCTTTATATAATGTGCTTACATAAAAATAATTTATTTTGGTTAAATAAACAAATTATTAAACTAAATGTATGCTTTATTATAATCCAAATAATTTTGTTTCTTACAATCAAATAACTATTTATTTGAATATAAATTGTAGAGTCATTCGACCAAATATGCTTTGCTATTCCAAACAAAGAAATTTTACTTTGCGAATTTTCAGGTTAAAAGCTATATTTTTTCATAGGGAAGAAATTTCTTACCTAAATCACTATTTCTTTCAAATATTTTTTTCTTAAGGTCTAATATATTGTAATGGCTTAATCATTTGATATTATTTAAGCGTAACATCACTAATTTTACTTTTATGTATTTTAAAAATAATAAGGATATAACAAAAAAGGATACATAAAATGTAGCAGTAAACAGCCAAATCATCCAGGTGATGTAGGGGACTTCTGCATTTGGCAAGTCCTTCAAGGCATTTTCCTTTAGGAGGTAAAGATGATCAGTAGTGAGATACCTACACATCGAAATTAAATATTAGAATTTAACCCGCCGGAGATCGCTAGCGCCTCACCATTTAGCATGCAATCTCCTATGCCACTATGGAGGCGCGCCCGCTCCAGGGTTAAATTATATACATTTTACAACAGATTTTGACACATCAAAATTCAGTTCGAAACAACATTTTTTTTTACAGTGTATTTATTTTATTTAAATTTAGTTTTAAAATGGTTTTATATGTATTTGCAATCCAAATGCAGTTTGCAGCCTTTGCGAAGACAATCGCAATCAATGACTGTTAGAAATTTTCAATTGAAAGCATTCACTAGCCAACCTCCGTGAGAGACGACGTGCCTCGATTAATTTTTGTAAAATTTAACGGCTATTTTGATAAAATCCTATATTTTCCAAAGTCTAACCTAAAAATCAAGGTTATTTTAAACAATATATAATATATATCTATGTAAGTGTTGGGTAAATTTTCTCCAACGACGATATTCCCGAGATATGTCCCTGTCTTGAGCCATTCTCCATGAGTAGAAGTACGAGAGCCCCATTCGATGGCTGACCTGACTTGCCCGTTCTGATGATGTGCCCCTTCCAAAGGTATTCAGCGCCCAATATTTATTTTCCATGATGAATTATATTGCAAAAACTGGAATTACTAACTAAGAACGTAATTGTTATTCAATAAGCGAACTCATTTTACGAACCTCACGGTTTCATATTTCGAACTTTTTATAAATAAAAACTCATGCGTTTGCACTTAAATGTTGTCTATATCGTACAAAGTCGATCATAATTAATGTACCAAAGTCTCATGCACACTATATCACTTAAACTAAGCACTGTGAATACCAATATTGGAGTAGAGGACATGCAAGCAACATTCTCCTCCAGCATCTTCAGCCATACTAAAGATTAAAGGTTAATTATCCATTCGTAATTTTTTTTAATGCTAGCGTGTCCTCGAGCTTGTTTCAATCGGAAATTCTCACCTTACATGCCATCTGGCATTTGAGGGAGCATACTTATGACTAAAAAGTAATGAATATAGATGACACTAGGGTGTTTAAAATTTATTGTTTTCATACCGAGCTGTGTGCTACTTTGTAGCATTACAATATATGCCTATGCTATTATTAAAAGAGTAATTTATTTGGATTAATGCATATTTATTATCTACAAAGAAATATTTTTCTCAGAGTATAAAAACACGGTAGTAAAAATGCTACCTACATTTTGGGATGAAATGGGTTATGATAGAGTAGGAAGTTGATAATCACAGCAATTGTTATAGTGTATGCAAAATGCGTATAAATAATGTATGTATACTATATATGAAAAATGTTTTCAGTTTCCACATGAATTCAAATCAAGCTAGAGTTGTAATGGATATATCAAAAATTCATTGAAGCATACATTGTATTCATAATTTTAAATAGAATTTCATATTCGCAATATATTTTTTCATTAAGTTTCTCTTTAACAATACGTCAATCCGGCCAACGGCATTATAATAAAACAACAGCATTCGATATTTTGACATGTGAACTGCCCCGATTTGAATTTTTTACAGGTTTTATTTGTAGCGATGCGCATTTCCTGTATATTACAGCATAAATAACAGATGGCGCCTGCATTTATGCCTGTACACATTTGGGAGAGTTTTGCATTATTCAACGTACCAGAAACTTTTACAACTACTGCGGTTGGGAAGCTGCTGCATTTTAATGACAGAAATTGTAGCAGATAATAGAGAATACTTTTATTGTTATTGCAGTTTTCGCTTTTCGTCTTTTTTTTTCGCTATTTATATTTACGCGTGCTCGAACATTCGAATATGAAGCTTCCTTTTCTATGGCCCAATCCGAGCGATCGATTCCCATGAAGCTGAAATAGAAAACGATCGCCCTACGGCCAATATGAGGATCAGTGTGTAGCGTCTTATTGGATCCTCATCCGTTCTATATAAGTATAAATTGCCTCTATAAAAATAGTACGGCGTGTTTCGTATTTCCTTTCAGGTTTCTTTGGCATTTTTTTTTGTTCCTGCTTTCCTTATTGCACACTTTACGTATAATAGGTGGTTCAGCTGTACAGTATTCTTCAATTTCTAACATAAAGTGCTATAAAGTAGGAAATCTTGATTTTGAAGTAACGAAACGAACAGTTAGTTAATACTGAAACTGTTATTGTTGAGATTATGTTAAATTATTTAATGTTTTAACCTTTAATTAATGTATCGGTGTTTTACTTTTGGTCCAAATATTTGGTTGAATTCCTTAAATTAACGTTCACTCCTGAGTACTTGATTAGTGAAGAATCGAAGGCGGCTGTTTTGAACTGGGGTCTTTATTTTCTATATAGCACAATTCACGCAGCTATGCTTCAACCTAAACTGAAGACGGCAGCCTAACAAAACAACAATTAGAATATTTTTAATAAAATAAAGGTATTTATCTGATGAATTGCAATAAAGCTCTTCATTAAATTGTTAAATACATATTAAAATTGATACCAATCATCATCATCGAAGAAAAACGGAAGTATTAATCAAAAGAGGGTAAAGCAATTCCGAAATATACATTGTAGCTTTAACATGTCAAAGTGGTCAAAAGAAGCTGGGAAACCAATTATTTCGTTAAAACAATTATTCTATGTTTTTTTTTTGAGTGAAATGGAACTTTATATCGCTCTGCGTTAGACGAAAGATTGTGTTGATTCTAATTGATTTCAAAATATTATATTTTCAAGTTGTAGTGATATCAATTAGGGTTGGGATTTATAAATAATAATATATATTAATTAATCGAATTAAATAGTAAGCTATCCTGAAATTCTTTTATCGATTAAATTAATCACTCTCAGGTCGTGCGGTTCTATGAATAATTAAAATAAAATCTAACTCTGTATACTAAATAAAAATAAAAAGATATTGATTTCACCTTTACAGTATTTTTGTTGTATTTAAAATAAGCAGAAAGCAGAAATTGGCAATAGCTACAGTAAAAATTACAACGTAAACAAAGGTGATTTGGTGGTAGAAAAACAATGAATATTCTTGAAATTATGAAACAATTAAAGTAAATGCAGGCAAAATTATTATTTCTAATTTTAAAAACTAATGAATAAATAATAAATACTTGTGCTTAATGGCGGTTTCTTGTGCTACTGCTCTAAGTACGGCGACACGTACGTTCGCCTTCGCTACTGGGAACCGACTCCTTTGCTTGTTGTGTACGGGCATTCTACCTTATTTTCGTCTCTCGCGCTCCTCTAATCAGGCAGGTTGCGCTATTCTCGTGACCCCGACTAGGGCAGAAATTATAGTTTTGCGAGTACAAGTACGAATACTCGCAAAAGAGTTTCTGGCTGTGTGATACACACTATTTTTTGAGCCGATAAATCTTAATTTTGAATTGAAAATAGAAAAGAAATTTTGACACTAGGGAGTTGACAGTACAAGTTGGCACACATGTTACATACCTTACTATTTTGACGTTTTAGAGAATACGTCTTTTTCTGTAATTTTCTTTCTAGTTTAATATCTATTTATCAATAATAAGTGCAATGAAGACACCAGTTCATCTTAGCATGGTTGAACAGTAGCTTAATGACAATTTATTACACATCTGTCATGTGAAATTTAGTATGGCCAACCTTTAGTGACATTTTTGTCTGCCTAGGCAGGAAATGGGTAGTTTTTCTGCCGCTTTAAAGTGCTGCAAAATGAGTGTTTCTGATCGGAGGAGCAAAAATGATAAATAAAAATTAAAATAAAAGGTATAGTAAGTGTTCCATTACATGAGACAATCTAGGCGTGATTTTTGCACGAAAGAGTACTTTGATTTATTAAGGGAGGGAGAAATTATGTGAGAAAAAATAAATGTGATTCTTATAAGTTCCGAGGTGTGTTTAATAATTTCAACAACGACCACACATAAATCTTACGGGGCGCTGAAGATTTAAGTATTGTTGTTGCTGAAACTATTAGATACATCTCCAAACTTATAAAAATCACATTTTTTTCTAACGCAGTATACACTCAACTAAAAATGTATATACCAATAAAAAATTACATCAAGACAACGAATATGATTGTTATAATTTGTTTAGTGAAAACTTTCATTGAGCTAATGAAACAGTGCAAATTAAAGTATTATTTTAGTTTATAGATTTCATAAACAATGTCTATTAGTGCAAGTGCACTGCTTATTTAAAATAGAATATTTTTTGATTCAACAATGACTTGTTGTTGAAATGATTAAAATATTCATTGATCAACACATCAGTTTTATTCTTTTAAATAACAATATTTGTAATGTTAAAAACTATGGTATTTCTTGCAATATAAATTGTTAATTTGTCAACAAATCTAATTTATTACTATAATTAACATTACTCATAATATTAACAATTTCGTTATTTTTCACAATGTATTAATTGTCATAAATCCAAAAAATGCAGTTTTTAATTTAATACCAAATAGGTGTAATTGAAATAACAGTAAATTTAAATAAAAATGCATTTTATTTTGAAAACGAATCAAAAATACAACTGCAAATGCATCCTCATCCATCATACGACATTCAATATTCAATACTAAACACTAATTAAAAAAAAACTATTAAAATGGTCTTTTTTCTCTTCAGCGATTATGGTTTAAAATCGACAGGCCACTTATGTACAGTTCGTAAATTCTATTTTTTTAAAAACAACTGTATGTATGACTCGTACCTTTGCGTAAGCTAATTTAGATTTTTTTAGGAGTTACAAAATTCTAAAAAATCTAAAATAGCTTACACAAAGGTAGGAGTTATACATACAGTTGCTTTTAGAAAAATAGAATTTTTCATACTATGTAAAGGTCGCCTGTCGATAGAAAACCATAATGGCTAAAAAGAAAAAAATACAATAATCTAACTAACTGCACAAAAAAAAATGTGAATTGTAAGTCCGAAGAAAGAAGGTAACAACAGAAACTTTTAACAAAATACTACATTCCTAGCAGAAATACCATTCTAACATAAATATGGACAATAGCGCCGCCCAGAAAACAAGAGAAGCGCTCAGCATGAATCGGCGCAAAGGTGCCAAGGGCGCCCGACGGCGTCAATCCGGCAAGAACGCCAGAACGGCGTCAAGTCAGCAAGAACGCCAGACGGCGTCAAGTTGACAAAAACGCCAGACAGCGCTAAGCCGGCAAGAATGCCAGATGGCGTTATGTCGGCAAGAAAGCTAAACGGCGTCAAGCCAACAAGGACGTCGACGGGCGCTATAAGAGTTTTTTACATTGACGTGTTACGCTTTTAATTTGTAATTTGTTTGTTCCGTTATAATTATTTTTATTACAAGAAAGTCATTCAGTACTACAACTAAAGAATTAATTAATATTTACGTATAGAGTTAATCTACTTAATCAACTGCTGAGGTATTAAACGTGCCGAGAAAAATCAAATCCGATTGTACTTCTGGCCACGATTATCTCTCCACTTCTTTATTAAAGACTGCACCTTTTTTTGTTGACTAAACCACTCTTTTTAATTTAAGTATTCGAACTTGTACTTTTCCTGAGGTGGGAAAAGTGAGTCGAATTGTGCCTATTTTTAAACATGGTGAAAAAAATAACATATCAAATTATCGACCTATTACCATATTATCTACCTTGTACTAAAGTATTTGAACAAGTGCTACATCATAAACTTTATGCGTGCGCATGGCCTCATATTTCGTCATTCTAACATGGTTTCATGAGAGAAAGGCCAACCGTAACAAACCAATCAAACACGTTGATGTAATTTATACACGATTTTGCGCAAGCATTTGACATCATCGACCACACTATCTTAGTCTCTAAATTATCTGCTTTTGAATTCTCACCTGCAATTGGAAAATTAGTATATTCCTACCTACAGAATAGATCTGCATACGTATATTACAAGGAATTTGTCTCAAATACTTCTAGAATCACATCAGGAGTTCCACAAGGCTCAAATCCACGACCTTAATTCTTCATATTTACATAAACCACCTATTAACATCTATAACCTGCAAAGTTTTGGCGTATGCCGATAACTTAAAAACATTTCATAAAATTACATCAACTTCAGAAGAATCTGGCAGTAATCCACAATAGGTGCACGATGAACATGATCCAACTAAGTATTAGCAAATGTGATGTAGTAATATACATAAGGTGTAAATTGCCTATCATTAACTCTTACACTGTGGTGCAAACAAGTATCACAAGTCACTTTAAGATCAGACAACTTGGTGTACAGTTCCACACACACCTCCTGTTTACAGAACATATAAAAACCATATGTGATTCAGCATCTCGTAACCTTGACTTTCTGATTAAGGTGATGTCGAAATTTTTCCAATATTTCAGCTTTGAAAATCCTGTCCTACACGAAACTGCAATATGCCTCAATCATCTGGTATATGATGTATATACACCAGCAGCTTGAACTAGAGATGGTTCAGCAAAATGGAGTCCCTAGTACTGGCATGGAGTACAGACATAGCCAGTGCAAACTTTTTAATCAAAGTCGGCTCTCCGCCTTTACTCAGTCAGGTCGACTTCCTTGTGCCTAGAGCTGGAGCACGATACCTGAATACATTCTTGATCTTTTGAAGTGGGAGAATTTCCAGAAATATTAAAAAATACATGTGTTCCTTTACATAAAAAGGGCTCTAAAAATAATATTTCTAATTATCGTGCCCTAACGTTATTAAGTTTTTCGAAAGTCATTGAATACGCCATGTGAAACAGATTGCTATTACATTTACAATTATATAAGAACGGTTATCGCGAAAATCATTCCAATATGACTGTGATTTACCCTTTTTATGACAGTTTAGTAGGAAATTTAGATTTGTGAAGATTTCCATTTGGCGTATTTTGTGACTTGAGCCGTGCTTTTGATTGTGTTGATCACGATATTCTACTTTCAAAGCTAGAGTTTTATAGAATTCGTGGCGTAGTTGCTAGTTGGTTCATGTCTTTTTTGTATGGAAGAATGCAATTTGTTAAATTTAATTATAAAGTAATAATAGAATAAATGTTATAAGATCACTTAACTTAGCTGTTGACCCAGGTGTACCTCAAGTCAGTATTTTCGGTCCGGTACTGTTTTTAGTTTTTATAAACGATATCAGTGATATTCTGAGCAATTTCAATATAACTATAAACGCTAACGATATTAGTGCTGTAGCATCTTGTTCGAGCATTGACGTAACAGAAAGATAAGAATCTTTTACTCAAAAAATTGACCCACTGGTTCGAAGATAATAAGTTATTGCTAAACGAAAGTAAAACAAAGTATTTAATATTTCATGATGTTCGGAATAAAACAAATTTTGTTCTCAGGTCTTTGTTCAGAATAATGAGATTGATCGGGTCAGAGAAATTAAATTTTTTGGGTATAATTATGGTTGATAAGTTAACGTGAGAAGTGCACATAAATAAATTAATTTCCATCTGTTTCCAAATACGCACATTAAGAAACATAGTTTGCCCTTCTGCTTTGAATTCATTTTATCATTTCAATGTACAGAGTAGAATATCGTATGCGATTGCTGTCTGGGGTCCATCGCCGATGGCTAAAAATGTTTTTTTTTTGCGTAGAAACGCATTATTCCTTTTATGGCTTGTATTCGTTCCGCTAAATCGTGCAGAAACTATTTCAACATGGAATATTTTGCCAGTGCTGGCCTTATATATATATGATGTGCAAAAATACATTTATAAAAATAGATCTAAATTCCAACAAGATAGTGATTTTCATTCCTATAACACGAGAGGAAAAAGAGATTATTGCATACCTTGTTATTCCACAAACATAAATAAAAATAGTCCTCATATTATGGGACTAAAACTCTTCAATGTCTTACCTCAGACATTTAAAAACATTTCTACCGAAGAAAGTTTCAACAGAAGTATTAGGTGTTTTTTGATCAGAATTGCATTTATTCTCTCGATGAGTATTTTGTATTGTGTGCAACTGCCTTGAATTAGTTGCAATTATTTATTACTTGTGTGTGTTATGTTGACATATCCTACAGTTTTACTGTATACAGGACAAATAAATTATTACTATTACTATCTAATTGTTAATGGTTACAATGCAGATTTTTACTGAGTACATAAAAAAGATCATTGATTATAAGGATTCTTCGTCATATAATGTTATATTTTTTAATAAATAAATGTTCAACCGCATTATGCTAATAATATACACTTAAATTTCTGCAGAGCTGATTTTGTTAAGCTGTATGACGATTTGTTGAATATCGATTGGTCTTTTCTTGAAAACATCGCTGATGTGAATTCTGCTCTCCTCAGTTTTTATGATACTATTTATAATGTTTGTAGTTCCTCAGTTCCGAGCAGCACTAAATCTAAATTTAAATATCCTCCATGGTTCAACTCCTCCATCATTGCACACATTAAGACCAAGGATTATTATAGAAGACGCTGGATTAAGACTAATTCTGAATTTTATCAGCGCGAGTTCAAAAGACTAAGATCTGTATGCAAAGCTGAAATATCATCTGCGTACCAAACGTACTTAAATAAAATTCAGACAGATATAACCTCCAATCCTCGAGATCTGTTTAAATTTATACATTTGAAAAAAGGATATACTAGAATTCCTGGTGACATGTTTTTGGGCGATGAGTGCGTTAACCATCCGCAATTGATTGTTAATGCTTTTGCTGAGTCATTTCAAAATACTCAAACACAATCCTCTCCCCTTGTTGAAGTTGATGCATATAGTGAGAATACGTCGTAAACTTCAAGATAAGTTTACTCTGGTGATGATATGCTTCCTAGCTTCTTCCTTCGTGATATTAGATTTGTTATTTCTCATCCCTTATGTATTATCATTAATCTCTCCATCAGCACTTCCACTTTTCCCAACGTTTGGAAGAGGGCTAAAGTCCTGCCTATCCATAAAAAAGGTGACCTATCAGTTATTAAAAATTACAGGCCCATATCTTCTATTAATTTTGCAAAGTGTTTGAGAACATCATCTACTCGTGTATTTTTAATAATATTAAACCTTTTTAGTGCGTATCACATGGATTTATACCAGGTAGATCAACGGTTACTAATTTAGCAATTATTTCTCAGTATATAAGTCAACATTTGGATAATGGAGAACAGGTAGATGTAGTATATACAGACTTTTCTAGCGCTTTTGACACAATAGATCATGGCATTCTTCTGACAAAGCTGAGTGCATTTGGATTAAGTCCATCTTTTATTAGATTACTAAAATCTTATATCTCCGATAGACCTAATTATGTCTTTTATAATGGGTTTTCGTCAAATTTGTTTCTATCAACCTCAGGTGTTCCACAGGGGTCAAATTTAGGTCCTTTATTATTCATAATATATATTGATGATCTCTAAAGACACTCTCCTGTCCTGTACTAGCATACGCTGATGACTTAAAGATTTATTCAACCGTTACTAGTCCTTTTGACTCAGCCCAACTTCAACTTAATATTGACACAATTGCTTGAACAATAATTTGAATTTAAATGTTAGTAAATGTCATGTTGTAAACTACTGTAGAAAAACTAAGCCTTTTGTAACCACCTATTATATACAAAATCAACCCATATCCAAATCTGAAACCATCAAAGATCTTGGTGTTCTTTTTGATAGTCGTGTCACTTTCAACCCGCATATTAATCACCTTATATCCACAACTCCAAGAAACTAGTTTTATTATGCGTGTATCCAAATATTTCACTAATGTTGATACCTTAAAATCTCTGTATTACGCCTATTATTGGTTCCCTTGAATATTTTCTGTAGTGTGGTCGCCTTATTACATTTGTCATCAATTATCCTTGGAGCGCTTACAACGTCGTTTTTTGAAATTTCTATCATTTAGGATAGACTCTCTTTATCCGCCCGAGGAGTTGATTACCAATATTGTTAGACCGTCATAATGTTCAATCTCTATCCACTCGCAAAGAGCTTCACAGTAGCAGATTTATGTGGAAGTTAATTAATGGTGTGATCGACTGCCTCAACTTCTTGGTGGTGTAAATTTTCATGTGCCTCGCTGCTCAGCTCGTTTTACAACTACGTTCTCCTTCCTGTTCCGAAAACCAATTTACTTCGGCATCACCACTCTACACGATGTGTAAAAACGCGGATAATTGTTATTTTGACATTTTTTTCAGCCATTTAATTACTTTTTTACGTTTACTTTATAATTAGTTGTAATGAATTTTGTTTTTACTTTATTTTTGTATACCTATTATTCAATTATTATTTTTTGTATACTAACAATTTATGTTTATATTATATATATATATATATATATATATATATTATTGCTGTCTTCATAAGAGGAAAGCTACCAACCATATTGAAATGCAATTACTATTTTATGTACACCTGTTTGTAAGTCCAGTATAATTTGGATTAATTCACACTAGTAGTCATGGAAGTTGAATATAATTTATCGTCTGACAATTGTATATCCCGGTATCCTAGGTTTCTATTTTAATTGAATGGGGTAGGGACTCAATGTGATTCGTATAAAGAAAATGTATGGAAATCCTTGGTTACGTGTTGATAGTTGATGAAAAGTCTTAAAAAAGCGGTGTCATTTCTCATCAGATATAAATGAATTAAACCATATTGCGGGGGTATATCTGATATCGTAGGGGATAAATTCACGAATTTGGTGTTTACTATATCTTGGGTACATGTTTATCATGGGATTTTACATGTGTTTGTAACGAAGGAGGTGAATATACGAGGCGAATCTGGATTGTCACTACAAGGAAATCACATTCAGAGGTACTCTGGCATTTGTATAAACCGGAAAACGAGGTATCTGGTCAAAACATTGTTTAAATTATTATTATTTCGTATGAGATTTAAATTCTGAGCTTTTGTAAATTGGCAAACGTGGTTGGTGGTTTTCTATTCCCTTATGATAGCGCGGGAGATTTTAAAAGTTCATATTTGATAAAAGGACTAAGTTATACTGGATAATTGATAATACTTGTTTGAATATCCCAAATAGCTATACTCACCCTGAGTAAGAGTTCTCATACTTTTGATATATTTCCTGTATAGACTTATTTATGAATTATATATGTTATTGATGATTGCGCTGTTTTATTAATTAAAGAAAGTTATTTATTTATTTTCCCTTTACTTATAAAAAACATATAGCCGGGAAATCACAATAATATATATATATATATATATATATATATATATACATGCATGCTTAAATACTTTATAATTTTGTCCTGTAATTGGTCTGTACTGTTGGACAATAAAAAACCTATTATTATTATTATTATTATTATTATTATTATTATTATGCTAGTCTTTCAATATACTTAAAACAACAAGAATAAAGCGTCGATTCAAAAACGGATTTGGATGGAGGAATGGACGAACTTTTGATCAGTTCTTAAATATAAATCTAACATTAGACCCCTGAAATGCATACTCGAAATCAACAAAGCCATCCGCCTGACTCAGTGTCGCGTTATGTATTTAATGTCAAAGGGATTAACCCATAATTTCGCATATTCAGAACTTCCACTGGGGCGAATTCGTCAAAGCCGAATCCGCGGCATTATAGTTATTAATCACTTTAAATACTCCAGTAGTACTCCGGTCCCGAGAACATCCGAAACTTCACTGCGCTGGTGGAGTACGTAATTTTCGCCGGGGATAATTCCCAGAATAGACCTTCATTAACTTGATATAAACTGCAATTCCGTTGCAGATCTTAATTTTACACTCTTGTTAGCGAGATAATGCCGTATCAGCGAGAAGACCGAAGAGCTCTCAGATCCCAACCCTACGGTCGGTTATCAGATCGATAAGTGGCGTTATTGTTTGTGCCGTCAGGACAATGCTTGTTGTCTGAGATGGAATAGTGTTGATTTAGTTCCTTTCCGAAGTAGTTTGGGCACCTATTTTCTCTAAATAATCGAGTTGACTAGTTAGATGGCTTCGTATTTTGAAGTTAGTTTTACGCTGCGTTTGCAGTCGATAAAATGGATGCAATTTATTTTATTAGAAAACTCATTATGTCCCAGTCACTTCCCAACCCTCATTTAGACGAATTCAGAATTAAGTTGTGGGCGATAGAATGTCATATAATACCAAATCTATTCATTATTTTCAAGTGTTTGTGTCTTGTTTGTAGTTTGTAACAGCTTCTTACTTGGTTTCCATAAAAGAATAACAACAATGATGTTGTGACGTATATCACTTGCAAAATATTTTGTAGATGACGTAAGAATTGCACGTATCTACAAACGATACATTTTTAGAATGTGAATTAGTGTTTAAATACGACGTTTTGCCAGTGTTTCTATTGTCATCATCAGGATAGTTTTAATGGAACCGTTGTTTTCCAATTACATGGTTGGCGATGGAAATGTAATAATAATAGTAGAATTTATTTTCAACTTTAATTGATGTGGTGAAATATGTCAATAAAACCAAATACAGAAAAATTTAATGAACAAAAAAACCGGAAAAGAAAAGAAAATATACACTGCTGGCCATTGAAGTTAGGATAACTAGTATGAAAAAACATTTTTTTTTCAATATTTAATACTCAAAGTTAATATTGCAAAATTTCCACAATAAAGTAAGCATAATAATAAAGTATTTAAGACGGAAATCATCATTAGAATATACTTATTAAAGAGAAGAAATAATTTAACCTAATAGCAGGTATAATAATAAATAAATAATGATAAACCACGTAAAGCAACATCGACAAGCATGTTTACACTAGAGGGGTGGGTCGACAGAGTCATAAATAGGTCTCCCACTATAGCAGGGAATAATTGATATCGTACTTGTGAATTATTCTATTAGTAAACAAGCAATTAAAGAACGATACGCTTGTTCAATTGCAGTGTTTGTGAAAATAGTATTTAAAAAATGTCGAAGGGAAAGCCGATAAATGTAGAAAAGATATCGACTATTGTCACATTACACGAGGAAGGACATTCTGTACGTGTGATAGCAGAAAAATTAGGAGTGACAAAATCTACAGCCCATTACACTATTCGTCGCTACCGAGACACCGGATCATTTGAAGACCGGAATCGCCCAAGTCCGTCAGGAATAACAACCCTCGCGGAAGATCGACGCCTTAAAGTGTTGAGTAAGAGAAATCAGCGATTGGCGGTGCCCCAAATCGCACCAGAAATGAATAGGGGGAATTGGGGTTGTTTCAGCAGTGCGGGGACCTGAGATCTAGAAGTTGATGGCATTATGCACAAAGAAAATTATAAACGCGTAATAGAAGAAACTGTTATAAAGTTAGGATTGCGGTTGATTGGGGAGAACTTCGTGTTTCCGCATGATAATGGCCCCAAATACACGGCACGGATCTGCAAAGATTATCTCGCGTCTCAAGTAGAGGATAATGTTTTGGAAACCCTGGCGTCTGCAGAGTCTGGGAATTACTGTGGGATGAGCTGGACAGGCAAGTAAGGAAAGTCTGCCTTCGAAAGAGCACCTGTGGCGACTTCTCCAAACCGAATCGAATAATATTTCCCAGGAAGCTCTGATAAAATTAACAGAGCCCCTGTCGTGAGTGATCTGGGCTGTATTGAAAGCCAAAGGAGGATTCTTCGACGAGAGAAAAATATAATATTTTAATAGAAATGTTTTCAATCGCCGGTAGTGTATAAAAGAAAACAAAAGACAGAAAGTCTTACATCAAAAGTTACATATCACTACTGAAGTATTCTCGTAATGAATAAAAGCATTTTGTCTACAGTTATAATCTAACAGTTTTTTTTTGAATGTATAATAGCTGAAAGCCTTAAAAGTATTGGGGAGTCTGTTATAAGGAATTCTTAATATTTCAAAGCGTACAGCAGCTTTTGGTTGCCGAATTTTAAAAATTACAATGTTTAGTTTAGATATTAGGGAATAACACTGTGCATCTCACGTAAGAGTAGAAGTAAAGGTCACTCCCAATAACTTTGCAGCCTTAGTGTAAGATATGTAGATGTATATATACCAGGATACGAATCATTTTTTTTTGTAAAGTGTGAAAAAATATACATTTAGTTTCATCTAAAATTAAGGAAAGACCGTTTCCACAACATGAGTCATATATTTCACTTATCATGATTTCAACAGCAATTCTATCCTTTTCATGAGCAGCATTAATTAAAGTTGATAATCACACAAAGCGTCATCCAAGAACAAGGAAAATAAGGTTTGACCTAAAACAAATCCTTGAGGCATTCCAATACGGCAATAGGCATAAATGAAGACTTAGTAATTGTTATCCCAACATATTGCATTCCATTCCGTAGAAAAAAATTAAACAGTGTCTTCGTCAATCTTTGGAATTACCTATGCCTTTGTTCTATATTACGTTTGGTACATTTGAGGAATACCTACAAACAATAAGAGAAAAGAAAATGGTCACAAAGCTGAAGAAGAAGGAAATTGGTGTGATACCAGGTGAAAGCATTGGTGCGAATGATGTGCAATATGCAATATAACATTGCAACATTGAAAGTGTTAACGGTAAGAAGACGAGAAAAGCGATTAAAAGAAAAGTTCAAAGTGAAAACATTTCTCGTGAAAATCGTCTTACCTGAAGTCTCCGGAAACAATGCAGCTTCTTGGCTTTTTGTAGTTAATCTTCCATTTCTTCTAAAATGTTGAGGGACTCGTATCATCCTTTTACATAAGTCTGCAGTTGGTACCTCCAGTGTTGATCCCAATCATCTGTAAGTGCCTTTTCAGTGCACAGTGGAAGACCGAACATGATTCCTACTCAGCTGCAGTAGTTCGTCGGTCTTCTTCTTCAATGGTCCCTTATTAAAGGTCTTTCCATGAGTTTGCTTGTTTGTTTTGTCCCAGTGTCCTTTGTGTTTTTCTTTTATCCTACTTATTACCTGTTCTCGTGCTGTATTTTTGGATATTCCTAGCAAAGTTTCTGGATCTTCATATGAAGCCAATGATCAGTTCTTTGCTAACTCATCGGTTGTTTCTTTTTCTTCGATTGTTGAATGTCCAGTTTAATCAGTTCTCGAATACATTCCCAAACCAGTCTTAGTATTTTGTTACTTAACTGCCTGCTGCAATACAGATCCGCTTGTTTTTATAACACCTCTGATTGGTTCCTGTTGCACAATGCAATATTGCATATGTCTCTGCCTTACGCTGGTTTTTTTAGTGGAAGGATTGTTGTGCTTCACACATCAGTATAGATTCCAACTCCATTTCTATTCTCAGCTTTTGGTTCGTCTGTAAACCACACAATTCCCGGAAATTTCCTCTGCAGTTGGATTGATTTTAGCTTATTCGATCCGTAACGTCAAACTTTCCACCTCAAACTTTCTATTAAATAGATACCTACACATATTTAAATCATGTGACCTGACCTTAATCCCAAAAGGTTGCCTTCCCCATGATGGACAATATTATTATGTCTCGTTCTGCCGCTTAATTCTGGCAATATGAAATATTCCAGTCTTACCTCCCTCATTATTACCAAAGGAGAGGAGGAAGATCTGCTATAGGAGTTATCCTCATTGCTCCTTTTAATCCTACCACCACACAAACCTCTGTACCTTGCCAAGTCCAGCTATAGCGTGATCATGGATCTGACGACTGTGATGGATGTCCAGTACATCATGTTTGGTCTTAATCCCTATGTTTTTTCCATGGGCTTTTGTAGCCAGCTTAAGTGTTGTCAGCGTCCCGGTTTCAATCCCCTGAAACTGTGGATTCCAAGTGAGCCTGGAATCAAGAACCATGCTAAGATACTTTATTTCCTCTGACATTTTTATTTCTTCACTATATTTATTACAGATGAATGTTCTGTGTGCAACAATATTTTCTTGCCTAGAGATTTATATATGTGTGCCATTTGTATAATATACGTTCATATTTAGATTTACTCAAGTTTATATTAACAATATTTTCTTTCAAATATAATAATCCATATTCGGAGTTCCATATTTTCACTTAGATACAACGGCTCATTCGCAAATAAACTCCATTTCCAATAAAAGCCGATATATGCGAAAGAAAAATATGAATAAAAATACATTCTTTAAACCCTGTCTGTCAAATACGTATCTATAGATGCTTACCTGAAAACTTGTACTTATTACACATAAAATATGGCATTCGTAAAAATACGATCCATCAATTCGTTCAATTGCTTCACTTCGATGAATACATGAACGGTAAAAAGCTGTCTATGTAGAAGCGTAGCGAGAAGCTGGTGTTTCTACAGCGAGTTAAGGAAAATCGCTTTTCGTAGAAACGTGCTTCTTGGTAGTCCTTTTCCGTTTCCTCCAGTCGCTCTTTTCAGTAACTCAGTATTCTGATATTTCGAATAGAATTTGATGAATATTTTGTACCGAATGGATGTCGCAGTTGTCGTGCAGTGATGAAATGAGTTAAATTGAAAGTGCTGTTAATTTTGCTTATACACATAGAGGCAGTGTAGGCATTTAGTTGTTGGTGCCAGCCATATTTCATAGCAGAGTTAATGTTTTAATGTAGACAGGGCCAGGGTTGGTTGTGTGGTACGTGAGAGGAATGTAATAATTAGGACGTGCCTGCTAGGGTCAACTTGGAGAACATGTATCTTTGAAACGGGTTAACGTTAATTTTTAATTAAATTCTTCATATATACAGGGAATTCTACGACAAAATTATATATTTTCCCTTGTTTCTTTTTTATGTTACAGTTGACGTCTTGACTCAATTTTTAAGACTTTTACACCAAAATGGCGATGGAGCTAAAATTGTAGACCTTGCAGCAGAACATTTTCGACAACAGAAGCAACAGAAAAAAACTCAAATCTGAGAAGGGGAATTCGTATTATGTTACTGCTGTAAAATTTCCGAAAATAGAGCTACCTTCTTGCCTTTAATTAAATTTTGTAATGTAGTTGTGACAATTCTTGTAAGTGTGTAGCTTTTTATTATTCGTATTATATAACAACTTTCTGCAACGATAATAAAACTGGGTGAGGGTGCTCAGTTTTCTTATAGTTTCAGAAATGTCTTATATAATATAACATAGAACCTTTTAGCTACACACTTTCAAGTATAATAAAACTGGGTATATTTAAGACGAGCGAAACTCATTGTTTTCAAATAGAACATTCTATATATTTTTATTAACCATGACACAGAATTGAATTCAATTGTATATAACATTTTCTATAGCTAAAGTTAATACATTTTGAGTAATTTTGAAAAATGTGCTATTTGGTATAAAAAATAGTAATAATAACTAAAACGCGTCTCTGAGGAAACTGGTTTTAGTTAGCGGGCCCATTTTCCCTGAAAACACCTATTATAGAATGCGAAACATACTTCTCGGTAGCTTCCTTTTATTTTTCTCTGTTGACAGATATTTTTTTTCTTAACATTATTTAATTCTCTTTTTCTACCTCTTTTTTTACATTTCTTTGGTTTTAGTTTCTTTAAACAAAGGTTTCGAAGTTTTAAGCTGTATTAATTTCTTTTTTTTTTGTTACCTTTTCTATTATTCGTTTTTTGCTTTTGTACCTTTAGATTTATGATTTATAAGTTTTTATATTCGAATTCACGTAGAATATCTGACATTAAATTAAGTGGAGCATGTCTATTTTGTTCTTTAAATTGAATTGAGAAGTAGAGCTGTACTTTTTCTAATGGTAATATAAATATCAATTTTAATATCTGATTTTTCATTTTACTTTTTCGCCGTTCCCTTTTTTCCTATACTATTTTCCCTTTTCCCTGTGCCCCTTTTATTCTTCCCTATTCCCCTTTTCCCTATTCCCTTTTCCCACTCCCTTTCTCCATTCCCTTTCCCCTATTCCCTTTTCCCTATTCCGTTTTCTCCATTTCCTTTTCCCCATTCCCTTTTCCCTATTCCCCATTCCGTTTTTCCCTTTATCTATTTCCTTTTCCTATTCCTTATTAACCATGACGCAGAATTAAATTCTCTTTCAATTGTATGTAACATTTCCTTTAGCTAAAATTAATATTTTTTGAGTAATTTTGAGAAATGTGCTATTTGGTATAAAAATAGTCATAATAATTAGTTTAGTTATTATACTGTAAAAAAAATATTTTTAATTTGCAAAATCGGACATGGAGTGTGATTATAATATCTTTTTTTTTTTTTTTTGAGTAAACAGTCGAATATCTTTTGCGTTATTAGTTTGTACTATAGTTGTAGTTAGATACGTTTGATAAGCATTTATTATTGTATCATAGAGTATGCAATAATTAGTTATTTAATTATAATTGTAGTAAATATATAATTTTACTCCATTAAATACCAAAATAACAGTTTTAATTACTGTTAAAATAGCCTTTCATTGTTTATGCACTCTTTAAATGTTACGCAAAGTAGAGTGTATCTTATCTCTCATATCTTTTAGACTAGCAGGTACTTTCTGATAAACTTTGCTATTGACGTGCCCCATAAAAAGAAATCAATAGCAATCAAATTAGGAGATCTTGCTAACTTTATAAGGATTTTTGGAAAAGTAGCAGTGACATGCTCTTGAACGTTATACACGCATTTGCGCAGCGTTTAAAGATGTGCACAAACAATAAAAGTGATCATTTTGAAAGTCTTATATAATTTCTATTGTTAATTTTACCATTTGAGATTACTATTGTTACACTGCTAAAATGGTACTATTTTAGCAGTTATTGAAATTACTTTTTGCTTGGCAAACAGATATCTAATTACAACTGTAGTATATACGAAGTAATGGCGCAGGTAACCGTAACCATCAATGGGCTCATGGTCCATTTTGGAGGAATCACTATACAAGCAGAAAAGGAATAGAAATGTGAGTTTCTGCCTACCAAGCATCTTTAGCAGTCCTCCCAAATTCACCTGTATCGGTATCGTGTCTCAAGTATTATTCTCGAGTCTCCCTTAAGAGATTAGAGTTTTAATGCACGTCCTCTAGCGGCCACACCCAAACTCTCACGACGTAAGTCGGTAATTTAACCACTTGCCGTACATTTTTCATTAAGGCTTTCTATCTGTTCGTTCTTGAAATAAATTGCAAACTGTTGAACTAACGAAGAAGGTACGATTTAATACTTTATTGCGCGAATAATTTTATGAACATTCTATGTAAAAATAACAATATATATTCGTTGATATTGATATTATTAACAAAATTATTTATTGAGCGTATGAAAACATAGTTACCACAACAAATATTATCCATGGAATAATATATAATGATTTGTTATAATAATGAAAACTAATTTATTTCACCAATGAATGTTGTTATTACTTAATCAAAGCGTGTGAATAATATTTTTTTCATAACAATGACGCATTTCGTTCTATCGATGAAAATTCACTCAATGGATGTAGATTATTGATATAACGTCCGGTATTTCTCTTAGTGTAATTTTTATTATATTTTCTTCAATTTTAAAGGTATAATATATAATGTATTTTGAAAACAGTTAACCAATCCAAAGTTTGGATGTCGTCTTTTACAATAGAAGGAAAAACAAAATAAAATTATGTTAACTCAAATTGGCGTTTTCGTTTTCTCTCTATGACATAATCTATAAAGAAGGAAAACATATAAGATTACATATTTTTATTTTGTTTGGTATCTATTTGCTTTTTTGTTCAATTCTAATATCATACTTATTTAATACAATCATGATTCACAACATTGTTGATGTATTTGGTTCGCAAATTAATTTGTAGATTGTTTTGTTTCTACATTAACATAAACATGACACCCTCTGCATTCACAATACATATTTTCCACATCAGCAAACACGACATCCTTAAGCATTCCATCGCTGTCACCAAATGCGTCTTTAATATCCGCACACGCTTCAATACTAGTGGTAGGTACTACCTACATAACTACTAATAATAATTCGCGTTTCTCTACGACCGCGGGGGCATCGACGCACGATCCCTTGGCAACGAAAAGTCGCGTTCGCAGAAGCCACGTCCTGCTATTCGATTCCCGATTCCGAACACGTACACAGACAGACCGATCGGGGGAGCGACCGAGGTACATTTTTATGCACCCTCGTCATCCGGCCTGGGACGGGACAGCTTCGGTTCCATCGGCAGTCTGTAGCGAGTGTTCGGGCATCGGTCGGCGTCCCTTAAAACGTTGCCGTGCGTATTGGAGGTGGTGTTTAACACTGTTACGCTGCGATTTTCACATGTGTAACGTTTCACCCTCGCTATCGGTAGCGATGAAAGGAAAAGGATGAGTTTTTGGTAACACGTGCAGTGGAGGAATGTCATTGACCTCGCGTAATATTGCGTTTTATTATTGGGCATAAATGTAAATAAATTGATAAAAAAAAATAAATGAATTAAACAAAGGAGTTAGTAAAATAATAACTTATTATTCTCAAAATTAGGTAAAGTGATTAATAAAATTACAAAAAAAGTACGAAAGAAGATGTGTTTGATTGTGCAGATAAGTACTGTAAAAGGCCCTACTCCAATAAGCTATTGAAAAGTGCCCCTAAAGCTATCGGGCTGAAATTAAAGCAAATGAGTACTACTAGTGATTGTAAATTTACCGATTTTTTCATTTACCGGTAATTCGGTAAATGAAAATGAAAATACCGGTTTACCGGTAAATTACCGGTAATTCTTTTTCTTTCATGTGTGACATTAATGGGGATTCCCCAAGAAAATAGGGTTAGAAGTTGGGCTAGAATAATACATATTTTACACAATCTTAAGGCATATCTAGTATTAAAATTTTGTAATAAATAAATAAAGTACAAATTTTAATATTATTTTACAACAATGTTGCATTAACGTTCTCTCATAATGTGGTGTATTCAACATTGCTATTAATTTAAATACGTGAGATGTTGTTCTTATATATTATTATTTTTAAATATTAAAAAATGAGACACTTCCTTACTCTTTAAGAAAAACGATTTTAAACTTTTAAAAATCTTAAAAAAAACTCCAGAGCACAAATCACATGTGCTAACTCAACTTTTTACGAAAGATAAGTAAAACACAAAAAACCAAAAAATGAAGAGAATTGAAATTGCACTTGTTGACAAAGGCTGGTAGGAAAAGTGGGGTGTTTTGCTTTCTACCGTCCTAGCAACCATCTTAGCAACAAATGAACATTAATCTCGCTTTTCTTTACGTTGCTTTTCGTTATCCGTCTTGTTTCCATTCTTATTTTCTTTTAATTTCTACACGACCTTTTTTTAAATTTTTTGATTCCTTCTCTTTCTGACTAACTCGTTGGAATGGAGGTTATACGTTTCTAATTAAAAATTTTTGTCAGTTTCTTTTCTATATTTTCTATTCTAGGGCATTACAGCGGTTCTCAATCTCAAGAAAGTTTAAATTAAAATTAAACAAAAAACAATCTATAAACACAATATTTCGTAGATAAAAATTTCTGGTATGGATTTTTCATTTACCGAACTTACCGGATTTGGATTTTTCATTTACCGTTTTTTAGTCAATTAACCGGTTAACCGGTAAACCGGTATACAATCCTTAAGTACTACTGTCACACATAAATAAATGCCAAATATTAGCTCAATCGATGCCACCCCATTCGAATAACTAAATATTATTTTATAGTTACAATATTCTTTTTTAGATGATGCTTTATAGATACTAGGGCTGAAATGTACACTGCCCGACTTATTTAATGTCGTCGTTTGCAGCGCAGTGATTATCAAAACTACTCATCATTTGCACAAGTGCGCGTTCGGCTGTTCCAGATAAATGATTTATTGGGGTATACTGTTGTAAAACGCTTCGCAGTTATGCAAATCAGGTAGAAAAAATGAATTATTCAATATCACAAGTAAACGTTGTATATTACGGTTTGAACGTGCTTTGAATTGAAATATGTTTAGTCGAGCAATAAATTTTTAAAAACACTTTTTTGCATATTTATATTTTAAAATGTATATGAATATATAAATAAAATACATAAATCTGCAAAAAAATATAAACTCATGTTGTTGTCTTTACGAAAATAAAAATATTTGAATGAATCTATTCTTAATTTTATAAAATTTTTAAATTGTATTCATATTTAATTACCTATACTTCTTCTAATTTTATTAATAATTTTGTTTTGCCAGTATTTCCCTCTAATTCTGAAATTAAGAACATTAGGAGCATGTAGTTTTTTAATCATTTAAATTCATTCATCATATAAATATTAGAAAACAGTTTTTAAAAATTATTGCTCTACCATGTAAGTATATGAGCTCATTACTCAGTAAAATTTGACCGTTGGATTACATAGAGGATTCATACTAGTTGTCGTAAGCGGCCAAGTTTTATAATTGTCGCAGATTGAAATACATATAATTAATGAATTTATAATTGCCTATTGAAATTTCAAAGAAAGCTTTATTCTTTGTAATATAATAATAATTTATGGAGTTTATTAAAATTTCTGTTTAATATAATTGCTCTGTAAATCGCATCATTTAACAAAATGAATGATCTGCAGGACATGTGTGATTTTCTTACGAACGATTTTTTTACGGCGTTTCTTACCTGTGGATAATTACAACAATTGTATTTATTGAAACTAAAGGTAATGAACTTATGAAGTGTTACTCTTTGTGTTTGCTAATACATTTCCTATTTTAAAAATAAATTATATACAAAAAAATAAATAAGATTTAATAGAAGTAAGCGAGCAATTAATACAACGCGAATTGTTATCTATACATTTACTTGAATATTTTTAAACATAAAATAAGAGCTTTAATTTTAAAAGTCACTTGGTTTCCAGGTGTAAAACAGATATTTCAATTCAAACTGCCTTCAAACCACAATATTAAAAGTTTCCTTTCCATATTAAATAATCTTAGATCTACCTAATGTGCATAATTGCGAAGCGTTTTACAACAGTATATCCCAATAAATCATTTACCTGGAACAGCCGACGCCAATCGAATGCGCATCTGTGCAAATGGTGAGTAGTTTTGATAGTCACTACGCTGTAGACGACGACATTAAATAAGTCAGGCAGGGTACATATAAATAATCCTGAATACGATCGATGAATAATTATTTTAACCTTAAAATAATCAATAACCCAATGCGGCTGCTAAGATCACTCAAAGAGATTTTATCTTTTATTTGCATTACTTCACTGAAAGAACTTGGCGAAATATATAATAAACCCAAATATAATTGTAAACTCCTACATAATAAAAAGTCAAATTGGCACCGTAAACCCAACTCAAAAGATCACCCCTCAGAAAGGGAAAATAATAATAACTTTGAATTGCGTATACGGAATTAAATATTATCTTATTGTTAAAATATCCTTTTGTATATTCCGGTGCTTTTATAACTACTAGGGCTGAAATATTTATTCAAATAATCCTGAAATTAGTCGATGAATAATTTTAACCCTAAAATAACCAATAGCAAATTGTTCTTACCAAAATCATTCAAAGAGATTTTATTTTTTCTTTACATGTTCTATTACCGGAAAAAAAAAAACTGAAAAGAATATATAGTAAACCTAAATATATACAGTCTAATATAACAAAAAGTCAAGTTGGCAGCTTAAACCAAACTCAAAAAAAACTAAGTGAACAGAATTAGTCCTTGATTTTATAGAATGCCCATAATCAGTGTTTACTTACATAATTTTTTTGAATGTGATAGCTTAAGTAAGTTCTGAAAAAAAAAGATATTGAATTTTTCCACCCTTATGCTTATATCTGGAATGGGGTGGCATCGATTGAGCTAATTTTTGGTGTACAGAAACTACTACTATGAGTATCTGCTTTAATTTCAGGAGTAGGGCCCTTGCAGGAAACATTGTGATCTACTTTTAAAACTTCTTTTCTTGACCATGTATTCGTCATCTACTAACATATTGGCTGATCAGCAATATTTTCTAAACAATATAAACATGACCAGGTTTCTATCTTGAAAACCAAGAATAAAGGCATTAAAAACTTTACATCGAAAACACTTAATGGTATACTTCTCACAAAAGAAGCACCCAGTGCGTCACTCACCAATTTGGTATATTTGTGGAACCCATCACGTTTATGAGGTAAATTATGGGAGTAAATAAATCATTGCACCAACATTTTCATGAGCTAATTCCATTTTTTCGCTGACACACAGTTTTCAAGTACTGTATACAACAGAAATCGCGCTCAAATAACTAAAAGTTCTGAAGTAGGTTATGTTAAAAAATGTCAACCTTTTTAGTGAAAGTACCAGATGGCACCTGACAATACTCACTGTTGCCAAGGCTCAAAGAATGAGTAGTGACCCTAACAAGCATCCATTTGTTACTTGGCATGACTAGTGTTATATTTTTTCGGCAAACTTTTTTAATGAAAATTTTTGAACAAAGCAGCTTGTTTTATGAGTTCTTGAATGCACTGGACTCCAAAATAATTCAAAGCTTTTCTTCCACTTGAAAATTTAACTTTTATCGACTTATAGAATAAATCCTTTATTTTTTTTCTTAGGCTATTATATTCTAGTAAAATATTATTGCAAGTATTTAGGTATTCGAAGATATTGGCCAGGTAAGTCAACTTCAGGGGATTCGGATACTTTCGGCAACGACTATCCAGTAGCTCCTGTGTACTCTTTGATAACTTCCAAACGTCTCGAAGTTTGTACCATTTTTTCAGAAGAGTTTTCTGAGTAATGTGGTATATGTATTATTTTAAAAAAATATTCAGAAGGGTAAGCGACAAAGTTATTTGCTCTGGTCGATTTTTAGAATGCGGTAACTTTTATGTTTGTTTTTCTCAGGAACGTTTCCATATTTTTGAACCTTTTTTGTTGTGTTTTATTCGAGAGAGTTAAATAAAGAGTATTCCGGAAGAGCTTCTTTTTGTCAAAATTTGAAACCAATGTGAAAATACATATATTTCTAGAGATTTCTAGAGATATTTTTTTCTTCCGAAAAACCTCATGGGGGATGTTCATTCCCTATGAACTGTATATAAAAACAGCTCGGTTCATTCACGTATTTTTAGAAAAAACGAACATGAATACACGAAAGAACGATTTTTGAGGAAGGGCGGTTTTCTACTTGCCTCCGAATCTTCTCTTTTTATAATCACTTCCTTACAAACGATTCAAAAGTTCAACTCTTCGGCATTAGTATTCGTAATCTGGCAAATGTTTGAAAATCTCTGATCTTAGGTGTTTTCATATCTATGAAAATGCCAGATAATCTAATACATACAACTTAGGGTAAAGTTACCTGACTCTCTATATCTAATAATATAAACTAAAAATAAAAACGCTACGTCAACATACCAGTAGTAACTTTCAAGCAACTAACGTTGAGATGCTGTTGTTAACAGCTCACTTTATACACGTTAGTGGATCTAATTTTCTGTCAGCAGCAAGTGGGTCATGTAAACAGTGAACAGCGGCGTCTTAAATGGAGCTTTATCTTAATTAAATAGTTACGGAAGTGGATTGTTTACTTTATTTCTGTAAGCCTCTGTAGTTATTAAACTCTTTATTATTAGATGTACACTACACTGAGTAGAGTTCACAAGGAATTAATGGCGATCCACCTGATGTTTAGCGTTTTATAAATTACTCTGCAAGTTCTGAATTGTATCGTATTAAATTGCATCGAGAAAACCGGCTAGCAGACTCAGTTAGTGGAATGCATCTTTCCCTTCCTTTTCTAAATAAGTATTTTAATAAAATTATAACCAAAAGCACAATAATAATGTTACCCAACGTTGTTGTAATATAAGGATATTCCAAATATTTGAAAACTTTATATTTGCTTCAGTATTTATTTTAATTTGAAGATATTTTAAATAACTATAATAACTTATAGATAAGAATTTAAATTAAGGTGAAATAACTCAGCTCTATCTATTGAAATTTCAGTAATACTACAACTATCAATCCTTCTTAACATATGAATTATTGTTATTATTACAGTTTGCTTTTCCTGTAAATAACAAACGTTTTTCTCTGGTCTGGATATATGACTTAGCATAGAACTTTGGTCAAACTTTATCGTTCACATAATATTATTATTAACTATTCTAAATGACAATTTTTGCCTCTTTTCTGGTATTTATTAACGATAACTCTTTATTTCCCATTTCATTTGAGTTGCCTTTTCCTCTCTAGGGAGGAAAGTTGTACTTTTCCTCCTTAGGCCGGAAAGTAAGTGACATTGACATGATGAAACTGTACATCTTATAATATATGACATTAATGATAGATAACATTAGTGCATTCGACACAATCTGACCCCATTTATGAGATAATTGCTAAATTATTAGGTATTAAATTTCAATTAAACTATTATTAAACACTTTTAAAACGACGCTAATTTCACAGTTCTCAAAAAATATTTGACAGATTAAACCTACTATCTATCATATCACTCACAGGTATGTCTTTATTATTTTATCTATTATTTGCTGATCTGAAATAGTGTTAAGTCAATCCAACAAGTTGGCAAACAATAGCACAACAATAACACAAGATGTTTTTTTTACATAATATTTACATAATGTAAATTCTCTTCGACTTTTTCAGTGTAACTCATCGTCAACAATCACGTCATGAGTGTCAATATTATTATTAGTGATTTTATTTCATCATTTGCTGACGAATACGTTAACTTAGAAATATTAATGTAATGTAACAATTTTCGAGTATGCCCAAAGCAGCAGTTGTTAAACCTTTATGTAGAAGGGCGGTAAAAATTCCTTTGACTATTATAGAGCTACTAGTTTCAAATATTTTCAAGGTTATTAAACTAATTGTTTCTGCACAACTTTTATCATTTTTTCAAAATATGAATCTTTTGGTGACTTACCAAAATATTTATTTGCCCAATAAAGGTGTTGATACAGCACCTTGTGATTTTTATTTCCGGGTGATTTCGATAAGGGCTTAAATTTTTGGTACTGTTGACCACTTCGTAATTCTCGATAAACTTAAATATACATATTGTACTATAAACAGATACGACATTCGTGGAATTTGTTTTAACTTTCTAAATTCTTCTTTTCAATAGGTCTCAATATGTCAAAATAGAAAGCTCAGTAACTAGTGATATCAGTATTTTAATTTGTGGTGTGCCAGAGGAGTCAGTTTTGAGGCCACTGTTATTTTCCATTTATATTATGATCTTAGTTTTTAATTTAGTAACCACAATATACATTTATGTATTTATGTGGATTTGCTATTATTACTGAAAAAAGAAATTAATTATTATTAAAGATTTTTATTGATTTGTGCATGTAGTTTTTATCCAAAATCTCTCTCATACACATCGCAATGGCATCAATTTCAGCCTAAAAGATCGTTGTGTGTTGTCCAAAATTGTAAAATCTTCTGACTCTTAGATTGTCCTACCTAAAGATTGTCAAATTTTTCTACTATCCCCGACTCTCTGTTTAAGGTTTCTTCTCCGAAACACTTGTTGAGGGTACAAATTGAACTTAAAATTTAGTGAAATAAAAGAGATGGTAATTATAACAAAAAAATTATTGAAACAAATATCAAAATAACAAAATTAATAAAATGTGTAAAAATTTTATCAAAAAGAAAACTTTGAAAATTATTATAAACTTTTGCTTCCGGTTCTAGAATTTTAAAGCTTGGAAAAATTACAGTATTCAACAAAAGAAGGTTGAATTTAATTTTTTAGGTTTGGATACGCCCGATAACGAAGGGGAACGCGAGCTTTTCAGAGCTGATTCGGACACCACGTACTAACTCATTCAAAAAAAGAAACAATGTCAGGGTATTTTATAAACTTTCTACCGCCGTTACTCAGGGCTGCCGCTATTCGTTCAACTTTTCTCTACAAGAGGGCGCAAGAATGGCGGTTTGCGTTGTTTTTCTGAACTTCAAACGCCCTTTCGGACCATAATCGTGGGATCCGCTGATCGCAATTATTACATACAATGGACAGAATAATAGATAAAGATAACGAAACTTTAAACAAATAGACTTTCACTTCCTGTGGGGAAGACGCTGTTACAGCAGATACCACAGTACTTATCGGCAACGTAATAATAAAATGAATTTAAATACTTTACATTATACATATAAATGGAATTTCGAATTCTTACAGTTGGGTATTTTGAAAATATCATTGATTGAATTTTTTAAAAATAAAATCAGTTTTTATTGAATCTACGATAGCGTTTTTTTTTAATTATCTGGCAATAACATGCTCGTCTGTAACTTTGAAACAAATAAAAATAGATATACAAGTATTGCTTTTTTTTATACCTGAAATGAAGTCTGCACTCTTAAAATTTGAACATGACGATACCTTGTATGTAATTTTAAGGCATATATAGACGCTCTGTTTTCTGTTTATATATTTTTTGACGATATTTTTGTATTTTACCGTGTATACGTTTTTTTTTGTACATTGGCAATACCAGTAAATTTATTTATCTATCTGGTATAGAAGGCAATATCAATCACACAATGATAAAGAGATGTTTTTTTTCTTGAAGGAAATCATACTTTTTATTAGAATCGAATGTATATATTTCTGTTCCAAACGTAATAATAAATTAAACTGAGTAGCAGCATATACACTGAGTTCAAATATAAATTTTCCTACGCGTACATTAAGCCAAACGATTTTAGTAACAAAAAACGAAGAGACATCATTAGAGTTGAGACGCCGAGAAGGCCTTTTGTAGAAAAAAGAATCGCCTTTGAGTAAAAAGAGTCATTTTTCATCCTATACAATCGTCTTAGGGTATTTAAGATTTCATGCATCATCTGGACATTCAACAAATTCCCATTTTGCTCCCCCATGTTAGCGATATTTTCGTTCCAGCACTGGCTCTCCAAGAATGCCCGTTACCAAAACAATTAATTTTCGATAAATACAAGGGTCATATCGGAAGTGACGCAGAACAAAGCACTCCTCCGGAGAGACGCCGTCTCATGGGTTCGGAAGAGGACGAACCGATTTATCATTTCATTATCGTCGCAGGCGATTTTTTTCCTTACTCCACTCGCTAAAGAAAAAGCGATCCATTTTTTGACGCGGCCGCCATTACTCTTCCCTTTCTTCTGGGCCGTCCAGAATTGTGACACAAATTGTATTAGCGGTATCCGGGAAGATACTCGTTCCCTTCGTCCTTTGTGCCGTACGGGATCACGTACGCAGTGCTTCCCTTCTTCGGATATACGTAAAAAATTGGATCCTTCGGATTTGTGGTCGATCTAACGCAATTTGAGAACGGAAAAGGCTCGCGGCTGCGACCAAATCACGGTATGTGCGCGTCTTCCTTTGGAAAATGCGTACCCCCTACCCTCTTACTGCTATAATTCGAAGGGTAGCCTTTTAAAGTCGGCTTAATAAAGTCCCTTTCTCGGTGCTGATTCGATAGATTGGAGGAAACCGTTTAATACGCCCAATGCACTGACGAGTTTAATTTTCTTGAAAGCGCTTGATGATAAGTTGATTACTTTCTTTTTTAATGTAATAATTTCATCGCTTTAGTCGATTCATCATTACGTTTTACTTCTTTGTGGGGATCTACAAAAGGATTCACATCTATTAATTATTCTACATGCCTAAGTAATGAATCCTTTTTTTTTTACTTTTTAAATTGTAGTTGATGTTAATTATTACAGCAGTAATATCAGGTAAAAATATACATTTAGATGTATATCCGTACTGAAATATGTCCTAAGATCTGTGCATTTTATCATACAGACTGCGCCAGTTTATTAATGTGCAGGCCCCGTTTATAAACAAACTTGTTAAAGATCATGTTTACAATGAGGAAATATGTTGAGCTTACAGAAAAATACAAAATTGAGTTGTGTATAAACACAACCCATGAAAATCCCTAAAAAAACGTAGTGTTGAAAATACCTTTTAAAAGTTTCAATATATAATATGAATCTACTTTTTGGTGTTTCAAGATTTATATTCTTATACTTTCTATTTTGTTATTGATGTTTCTACTCCCCTTTCGTTCGGCTTACGTTTTTATACTGCTCTTTGATCTAATTATTTTCTATATTTGTGTTTAATCTGATTGGCTTTATACATGTTTGATGATTTTCATGATTTTTCTTTTGTTTAGGCAAGGAAACCTCTCGATCTGTAAATCGCAGAATCTAATGACATTTTGTAGACCCCATGAAGTGTTACCTAAACATACTCTCTGTTGTTGCGCAACTTCAACTTTTGGGAATGCAATTTGTCTTTGAAATTCGACCTAAATTTCTTTTATCCAAAATAAATTTTAAACGGTGGGGTAAAATAAAAAAAGTCTGTGGTGGACATGCTGCGTTTAAGTAACTCTTTTGCCTGACATAAAAATTTTATGAAATAGAAAAAAATTGGCACACACAACAGTCAAAATTGATAATTTATTTAATACTTTCTGTTTAATTTTATTAATGCCCAATTTTTCTATCACACTACCAATTTACATATTACCTACAATTTTAAAGCATAAATATCTCTTTACCTTTCTTTTTTTTGGACACATCCAGCATTTTGAATCTACAGAGAAATAATTTTCAATTCGAACATTAAGTACTTGTCATAATATCATTGAACCCGACAAAAGTTTCGCTTTTAGACCAACGTAGAGGAGTCATGAGGTTCCATTAAGAAAAATTACACTCTGTGAAAAACTGTTGATGATAAATTGCGTGATCATAATCCATTTCCGAAATGCGATCAAATAAGAATAACATACATCGCTCAGTGGTTATTGCAATACCGTGTATTTAAATAGCTGTACCAGATGGAAGGGCTGCAAGTGGGCTATTAAAATTTTTTTTCTATCTTTCACTGTTTAAAGTTATTTTTGTTAAACGAAATTTGGACTGAAATTCCAAGTCAAATTGCACCTCTTAAAGTTGAAGTTCCGACGCAGTTAAGTTCTGCGATTTACAGTCCGAGAGGGTTCCTTTGTGAGTAGTAGCGAACATTGTACAGTGGGTCTCAAAATTCATGTCATGCCCTACGGAGGCGATATCAAACTTTCTTTCTTATGGTAGTGGCTTATTCTCGGACTACTCTTAGTTACCGCCGATAGACCTTTCTTACGTGCATACGTATTATAACGCATTTTCAAGTGGAGAATTTCGTTTTAAAATAACATCATAATCTCAAACGTGCTCACGGTCGTTGCTATCTTATATAACAGTTGGGGAAGGTTTCATGCCAATTATGGATTGAATTCTAACTGGTAACGTATTTTCTGTCGGAAGAATGTTTGACGTCTGACAATATGTCTAAAGTGTTATGGAGGTATGAAACATCGCATGTAGGAGAGATACATCCAGTGAGAGACGTTGACGATATTAATTGCTTGATTGTGTTATGTCCGAATGCTTTGTTTATTTACAGCTGCCGTAACTGTTTTCAGTGTTATATTTTCTATATAACTAAAGAGTTATTTCCTTCAAATAAATGAATTAATTGCTGCTTTATTTCAATAGCAAATGAGGTGATCCTATATTTTATAAGTAACAGACCTTACGGGTTTCTATATTTACTATGTTTAAGTTAATTTAAAAAAATATATCTAATGTGATATATGTATTATATATATATCCATTGTTAGAATTTGAAGAATTGTTTTTGCATAGAAACTGAAGAAAATCGTTGATTGTCCTGCTACATTAAACAAGTAAGGAATATGTTGCCATAATGTTTGTTTTGAGTAAAAATATTTAGAAAATAGAATTTAGAACCTGTCTTAACCTGACACGTGATCGTTGGAAAAACGTTTCGTTAAAAATCGTTCTAGTTTTTTATTTATACTAACAATAATTTCTTTTGTAATTCTATCCACTAGGACAGTTCTCTTTGCAGTAGTTTAAAATATTGTGTGATTTTTTCTATTTCTGTGTCTATATTTTGTGTACTTTGTCTTTTATTTACCAACTATTAAGTTAATTTATTGTTATTGAACTTGGTTGAATCGCATCGACAGCGTTAGAGAATGCATTTTTTTTTAACGAAACCGGCAAATTTTTACCTATTTTTCATAATCTATTCATCGAATCTCTTTTTAGAATTTTAGAAATAAATAGCTATTTGCTTTTCACGCTAGTACGGATGTTATATTTAACTAAAATCTAAATGCATTCAATGAAAATAATTTATGTGCGATGCCATACCATTTTTAATATACAGGATAGTATCAGTTTTCTTTTTTATACAAGGTTAGACCTGATGAATTATTCGTAGTATTAACCACCAAATTTATTAAATCAAGCAAAACATGGCTCAAATAATGACTACATAAAGTTTAAACGTTTCTAATACTTCTACATACACATCTATATTTTAAAATGTTTATAATTTCACTCTTAACTGGAAATTTTCCGTCTTGATATAGAAAAATACGTTTTTCTCAAAGTATGTTTACTTATTCACGACATTTCGTCAATTTGGTATTTAATTTAAAGTGTTGTTGAGAAACCACGTTTTCCATTTAAAATTATTCATTCTAGGTAATTTGTTGTTTTTTAATATATTTAATATTTTTTATATATCCTATGGTAATAAAATAACATACCAGTTATGTATGTTACATGTTACGGGAAGCAGAATACACAAGTGGTATAGTATAATAAATAAATAGTTAATATAACAATAACTACTCTTATCGATTCAATACGTATTGGATACGTATACAAGTAAGCGGCTGTACAAGCGATCGGCAATAACGACGTGTCTTCAAGTAGTCCCGGATAGCGAGTCAAACATTAAAACCGTCAAACGCCCTCTTTAACATCCCGCTACAAATATGTAAAGAATCTTAGTACCTATGGTCAAGTGTGTATCAGTCGTAGCCTTCATTTAATTTAGGTAAAACTAAAAACCTTACTGATCAGAGTGTGCCATACAAGAAGTATTTAAAAAAAAAAGGTCATAAATTTAACCGCGTTTAGAGTTTGTTATTTTAGGGACGGAAATATTTAGATTCTCGAAATCGGTCGAAGCAACAACGTATAAGCCACTCCCAGAAGGAAAAAAAGTTTTGATATCTGCTTCGTAGGGATGACATTAAAAAAGAGACCCACTGTACATAGCAATAACAGAGCTTGAGTCAAGGAACGAACGTATATTTCTCATCCGCTCAGTGAACACTTCACTGGTCATGTCTGTATAATAATATCTTGTTATTTCCAATTTGAAGTAAAGAAGACCATTCTTAACGAAACTATCTGTACTGCCAATATGCAAAATAATTAAACGTTTTCATTTTTCTACAGGATACTTTGCAGTTCCGTTGAGACTTCTTCCATAAATGCTTATCTTGTAATAAGTACTGTGGTGTCTTTCCACATGCTTAGCTTTGTATGACTTGTGTTGACCTAAGCTTCGTCCAAATAACACATTTCTCTATCATTCAATTGAAACTTCTGAATATTGTTTAAATATTCACGCCTCCATAACACAGTATCTTGTCATTCCATTCATTTGTCTTATCCGTTCAAATTATCTATAGTGTCGTTCTTTTCAATATTCGCAAAGTATCATCTGCATCACTAAACTGTAATGTATAGTAATAAATTACTGCTGTTTCCACTTCCTCAAAAGAATCTAAAGAATCATTATAACGAAGGCGTTTTCTAAGGGGTGAACTAAAAAGTGGTGTGGTACCCATTTATTTTACAGTATCCCATACACAGTTATTTCATCTAGCCTAAGTTACTTTGCAATCAGTTTAATGCCTGCCCATTTAGAAGTGCCCCGCTTAAGCCCCAGTTATAAATTATAGGCCATTATCCTCTGCTTTCTCCCAACATGCTTTCCATGAGGATGTTTCAAAGGCCCTGCAGGGGGAGTCAAATGCCTCGGTCATACCAATACTGATGTGACAAATATTGTTATATTATTTTATTTAATTATTGAAACTCTAAAAGCTCTAAAATGAAATGTTTTGCCTTTATTAAACCAATACTATTTTTTCCGCCCAATTTCATTTAAGTAAATCTCGGATTCAATAACTAAAACGAAAATACATTACACGACACGGTTCAAAATTAATTTAACACTTATTCTTTCTTTTTACTACACGATATATAACTTTTATCTAGTTGTATTTTTCAATGTAATTTTTATTTCATTTTTAATACATCAAGTGCCATTAAGTGAGTCGACTGAGCATTTGATGCATATTTGTCAGATGTCTGTAATTTTTGCTATTATAATTTTATTAATTTAAAATTAAATTTTCTTAATCTCAATCAACGTAATAGGTAATATTTCTTTATTTGATCTAGTAGTATCGTTTTCATTCGCGTTTATTTATGAACTAATTCTGTTGTTAACTTCAATATTTAGTGCCGCGCGTGCGTTACTTTCGAATGCGTGCGGATCAGTCATTCGCTGACTTGCTAGGGGTTACTCACGTGCAAGGTCCTTGTTGCGCTTGGTGTGGAGAAATAATTTGGCAATTTTGGATTAAATTGAGGATAGATTTTTGGGAAAATTTAATCTGCCCTATTAAGTTAGGATATTATTCTCACACCGAAGAAAATAACGCAGTTATTACGGAATTTAAATCCGGATCTAAGGCTAAACAATGGCTGCACCGCGTGGTTTGTCTTCTACTAAATAAAGGTATCGTAACTTTTAAATATTACTAAATTTTATTCAGCTTTTTGTAAAAGTACTTATTTCAATGAATTATTCTCGGGCAACTAAGCACGGGATTTTCCTTTTTCGCTAAGCATAGAGCGTGATGACTCGTATGATCTTAGAAGTATATAACGAAAAATTGTGATCCTTAGCCACCGCTGTTTTAATCTTCGAACACCCCACATCAGATATGTGACGGACTCCACCTACAGATAAGTTGGACCAATTATAGATATCTTATAGTAATAATAATAACATATTCATCTTTGGAATAAGTACAAAGATAATGTCACATACATAAAATTAAAGAAGTTACACGCTACATTTTAAAATCATCCACATGATAGTAGCACTCTCCCAGCAAATGGTCCCTTAAAAGAGATTTAAACCTTAACAGTGAAAGCTCACGTACCGAGGATGGTAATCTATTGTACAGCTTATAACTGACATGCATCTTGCTCGAGAGCGCAAGCCGATGTATAGGTATCATTCTGGTAAGGATTCTGTGCCTTTTTTGTATTGTAGTTATGAAAGTTGTAATTATGACTGAAGTTTTCGTAATTGACATGAACATGGACTATAAATTATGATAAATCACCAAGGATGGTAAGGTTAAAATTTTGAAATGATGAAAGTAGGGCTTGCAAGATTCTGTATTATTAATTTTGGCAATCACACGTATCGCCCGCTTCTACTGCACAAACACTTTGTCGATGTTTGCCACTGTGCCACACACCCGTATTCCGTAAGTAATAGTGCTTTGAAACATGGTGTAATACGTGGTAATTGCTGCTTCCAGACCAACTGTGTTACTTACCCTTCATATGGCGTGAATGTTCTAATTTAACTTTACTATCCATGGAAAATTTTACGGCGCTAGTTTTATCGGTGTTCAAGCGTAATTTGTTTGCAGCGAACCATCGATCAGCGACGGCGACCACAGTGCCCGCGACGTCAGTGGCACATTCGTTTTTCCCGATATTTAGCAGGAAAGTGGTATCGTCTGCAAATAGCAGTGTGTGATAAGGCATTGATGCGGGTAGGTCATTTAATAGGTAATAAAAAAAGAACAGGGCCCAATATGCTGCCCTGTGGTACCCCGCACTCCATAGTCAGCGGGCGACTGTAGCCACCGTCGCAACAGACTCGCTGACATCTGCCCGAGAGGTATGATTTGAAAAGCTTCAAAGCCGTGCTTCTCACACCGTAATACTCTAACTTACTTAACAGTATACTATGCGACACAGAGTCGAATGCCTTGCTCAAGTCCACAAATACGCCTAAACTAGAGATCCCCTCCTCAAAATTGGCCACAATGGCGTCCGTCAACCCGAGCAATGCATCGACAGTGCCCCGCCCTTTTCTAAGTCCAAATTGACAATTTGATAAAATTTGAAATTTTTATCTTCGTTTTATTGTTATTATTATTAATTTAGAGTCAAGCTCTCAATAAACATTACTTTTTTTTTCTTTAATTATTACCTGTTTTACTCGTTTACATCTTAAAAGTTAATTTATTCAATCAAATTTAAATTTGCTAACGCAACTTGGAAGAGTTGTTAGTTATTACGTCATTACTTACTATTTTTTCTTTTTTTTTATATAAATATATCTATAAACTTATTGAATCATTAGCAGTTAATTTAATACTTGTGAGTAATTTTTTTTTGTAACAAGGGTTCGGCCAAACAGTTCGATTTCATCTCTCCTTTGAGCGATGTGTATTATTTGTTATTTTTTTATTTTAATCGTACACTTGCTAAATATTTTAAAGAATTCATTTATCAACTTTTTTTTGCTTCAAGTATATTATATAATATACTATAACATATAATATAAGGGTGTAACAGCACTAACGCCGTGGTCTCTGGTAGTCGAATGGCAAGAATTTTCGAAATGTTTTATATTGGGATATATGTAGGCGGATTAGATCTACAATTTAAAAGTAATGTGCAATATACAGGGTGTTCCAAAATTTAACAGTACATTAAAGTTATGTTTTTCTTAATGGAACGCCCTGTATTTTATGGCATTTTTGAAATGTACACTAAAAACTAGAACAATTTTATTTAAGGTTCCCTATACCTAATTTTATAGTTTGAGATATTTCAATTTGTTTAAAAATGCAATGTTGCAAAAAAAGTTTAGTATCTCGGAAACGAATTAATTTTGAGTAGTGAAATGAAAACCGTAAATAGCAAATCCTTTGCTGATTGAATGCGTCATTCAACGTTTTCTAGTAGTCAAAGTTTGTGAATTTTACTCGTGCGTAACTTTGTTATTTTAAATGGAACACCCAGTATATTTTGAGGTTGATAGATAGAAATTTTTATTTTCTTTAAACCAGTATTAGGAGTCCCTATACCTATTATCAAATTGAAATATCTCATAAACTAGAAAAGTTAGGTATAAGGAACCTTAAATAAAATTGTTCTAATTTTTAGTGTACACTTCAAAAATGTCTTGAAATACAGGGCGTTCCATTAAGAAAAACATAACTTTAATGTACTGTTAAGTTTTGGAACACCCTGTATATTGCATATTATTTTTAAATTGTAGATCTGATCCACCTACTGCTACCACCAGTCTTGTTAAGCGCAAAATAACGAAGATAAAGTAGTACCAGGGAGGGGTAGCGAGCTTAGAGTCCAGGGTGGTACCCGAAAACGTGGACCTACCTGGGTAAACGTCCTCACTTACCACCACAGTGGATGTTCGGGAAAGGAGCTTCCGTGGCCGCCAGCTCAGTCGCAGATGGTCGTGCCGGTTCCGATAACACACTTCGGCAGGTGTTGGGGCGACTGGTAGAGCGCCACCCACGTTCAAAAAAAAAACACGGAGCCCCAGGCCAATCCCCGGGGTGTGGGAATCCCCAGAGCGCACCTCACGGGTAAGCGTGGAGGTATATAACAACCCTCCGTGGCACACGCCACGGTTTACAAGAAAACACAAAATTTAAATTGTAACGAATCAAAATTTATTAAAATCGTTAACACTTGAAAGTGACTTTTACTAGAAAACAGTATGACATTTAAATGTATAGCGCAACAGGGGGCGGGCCCTTTTAGGACAACCCCAAGGTTAAGTATAGTCAAAATACGGTTAATATAATATAATCTCATATACCACCCCACCAAGATCTTGATCGGTTTACAGCAGTCAGTAAAAATATTACAAAGAAAGGGGTTCGGGCAACCCGTAATGCGCACACAACTGATCACGTAAGTTTAGAAAGGGGCAACCCCACGGGGTAATGCCACTCTGAAAGGCTGAAGGCCGTTAATATAAATTAAATATACATAAAAAAAACAACTATTAGTCCTGAGGGGACAAGTAGAGCGATCTCTACGGTATATTGTACGTTCAAAGATTGAAATGAAAGTAAAAAAAAAGTTATATCGTACACAAAGTTTACAGGGAGACTATACATTTAAGAGCTGAACTACATAAGACAAAATAAAATTAATAAAAAAAAAAACTCGTATACAGGCCGTCACAGGAAAAATAAAAAAAAAAGTTCTGAGTTCCAGGTCGGTGCGGCTTCCGCGCGTCTAACCGCGATGGCGTGAAGAACAAATTAAACAATCCTACTCGCGAGGATGACGTGGTTCTACCTCGGGCTAGGCCGGCCAACAACCTGACGCTCCTGAGTGTCCCTCAGCTGGCAGCGGGGCACTCGCTGAATCAAAAGCGTATATCGCTGCAAAGCCGTCGGAAATTCCTTTGCCGGTGTACGGGGTATCGACACGTGGTGGCACGCGTGGTCGCTGGTATCTCGTCCCGTACCACAACCCTATACGAGAGGATCGCAGAAACCTCAGTGTAAGTTACCAAAAAAAAGAAAACTGTTAACGAAAAGGACTTACCTATTTCGGGGTCAAATAGGGCACAACTGACGCAAAGCAAAGTGAAACGTGGAACTTGACAAAACCACAATCCGTAATAATTTCGTTGATACACGAAAACGGCGTCTAAGACGCTAAATTTCACCACAAAAACAATACGAGTAGATTAATAAATCCGCAAGAGCGATAAAAACCTTCCAAAAGGCACTTCAGAAAAATCAACCCGCAGTCGCGTTCGCTCGCTTCGACAATTACTTGCAGAGAGAGGGCCTACGGAAAATTCCGAAAGTCCTCAGATGACATACCGGATAACAGCCCACAAAAAAGGATGACCAAAAACGGCACAATATGCGACATCTATGAGGCGATACGGACCGAGTGACCCTGAGATAGGAGTATACAATGATAAGCATAGAGTCCATATACAGAAGACGGACAGCGAGAAGGCGATAACCCTAGCTATACGCCACGCGTACAAGAAAATAAAACTGAACGTAACACTACATATATTCTAATATACAATATTTCAAAAATTGTTACCATTTGACCACCAGAGACCAAGGCGTTACCGCTGTTACACCCTGTATACATACAATTGTTATTTAACGTAATTTTCCTTTCTTTTTCTTTGTTTCGAAACTTATGCCACTAAACTTAACTTTCACCGTTTTGGGTTGGGACGTAAGACGTGGAGCAAACGGTTGTGGTGCCTTTTAATTGTTTTTAATATTGGTATGAACTTGACCCACCCCACTCTCCCTAGCTGCGGGACTCTCTTATGATATTTTGGCTTAGTAGTGCGCATAGCAGTTTTTTTTGTGTTGTAAATTTTTGCGAAAGGGCTGATTTTCTTTTGTTTTATTTTCCACCTTTACAACCGTCGGTTGTAGCGTTGCAACTTATGAAAAACACGCTTTACACTCAACCAAAAAAAAATAAATTTTCAGTTTAGCAATTTTGAATTAAATCCCTAATCCCAATTCATTCTATATAACATTTCCTTATGGAGTAAAAGCAAACTCAAAGGATTTTTAAATAACAAGAAAAACAAAATAACCTTATTTTAACCCAATATCAATTCGATATTATTTCATTTAAAACGCATCACATCACCGGCACGCATTATATAAATGGTACCATATTCCAGCTTTCAATTCCGAAATTCGGATATCCGCATGTTTACTTTGTTTATCGTTATTTTTCCCCGTCGGCACGGAGACCACTCGTCGGAGGGATAAGCAAGACAAACAAAGCGTTTCGGAGGAAAACGGACACGCAATCGATGCGCGCACCACAATGCGAAACTCTCGATCCCACACAATGAGCCGTTCCCCCATTTCAACGAAGTTGCGTGTCCAGGCAGGTGGAACTAAAAAGTTATTTTTATTTTTGAATAGCCATCTGTCCAGGTATAACAGCACAAAGTGACTGTCAGTATGGCAAAAATAAAAAGCTTCCATATTCAATTTGTCTAAGAATCCCAATTACCGTTGTGGATTATTCGATGGTAAAAATGTTAAATAAATTATCCCACATTACTTGTTTTCGCAGTATAAAAACATCTAATACTCGCTTTTCGGAAACGAGATGATAAAGTTAATTTGAAATAATGGCAGTGGTAGGTCGAGAGTGACTTAGATGAGGAATTATGACGTGCTGATTCTCTTTGAACGCACCGGGAAGCTCTAAATTTATTTATTATTAAATTAGGTGAGCTTTTGCTGGCACTCCCTAATGTGATTAGGGATATATTTATAATTAATTGCGTATTAAGTGCTGTATAAAGGCTATTAATTTAAACTTGGCGAATTTTCGAAGAAGACTATACTCGAACAGTTTTAACCTTAAATAGTATGCGATAAATTCGGTAATCGCAGTGATACAACCTTTTGATATTTCACATTTCAATTCTTTAATTTAACAATGCTTAAATATTTTATAATGAGATCTAGAAGCATATGACTAATTAGGGAAACTAACAATATTAAAACACCACAGATAATAAAGATATTATACATTTTTAAATATCTGCTAGTGGCTATTAATAATACAAAGCGGAAATTTTTCAAGAAATTCGAGTTAGAACACTTAAAGGCTCGCTTACATCAGACGACGAGCGTGAATGTACCTATAATGTAAACCGAATACAATGGGAAAAGATTCAAGTTTGACCATACAAACCTCATTTCCACAGTGCTTGCCGAGCATCAACGAACCTCTATAGAAATCCAATCATCGACCGGTAAAAACAATATATGGTTAATTAGTTATACCATAATAAAATACTTAGGACTACAGCCGCCGTCTTAGATTATATGATATGCTTTTAGTTCAGGCCTAGTGTAGACTATATTGATATATCTGCTTTAAAAACATGCTAAGCCTTCGTTACATTCATTGTATACAGGGTCATTCTCAATATATGCGACAAACTTTAAGAGCTGATTCCTGAGGTTATTTTGATCATAAAAGTTCAAAACGGTTTGGTTTTAAAGTTATTGAATGTTTAATAAAAAATTATGAACTATGACTAACACGATATAATATAACAGTTGGTTCTTCAAACATTATTGCGTAGAGAGGGAATTGTTTATTTGTCATTTCAGTATTTGTCAATAGTTGTCAGAGTATTCATTCAGTTTATTGCCAGTTTCTGTTTTCTAAAATGAATTACAAAAAAGCTGAAATGTGTGATATGCATTTCGTTTACGGTCTTGCCAATGGAAATTCGCGTGCTGCCAGACGTCTTTATGAAGAACGATACCCGAACCGTATCATCCCGCATCATTCAATATTTGCCCGTCTTCACGAACGTCTCTGTGAAACGGGAAATTTTAAAAAACGAACGACTGATGACGGGCTCCCATCTACAGTGAGAACTCCACAAGTTGAAGAAATGGTACTAAATGAAATTGAGGAACATCCTACTACAACACCAGAAAAATTGCGTTTGCTTTAAATATTAGTCAGGCCACAGTGTGGAGAATATTGAAAGATCAACTGTTGTATCCATATCACATTCAACGGGTGCAGGCACTTCTGCCGGCAGATTTTCTGCAAAGAGTGACTTTTTGTCAATGGATGCAACACAAAATCGATCAAAATCCTGACTATTTGGCTCAAATATTCTTCACCGACGAGGCTACTTTCTCTAGAAACGCGATTATTAATTTTTATAATAATCACATATGGGCCGAAGAAAATCCGCACGAACTAGTGAATGCCCGTCATCAACATAAATTCTCTGTCAATGTGTGGGCCGGAATTGTTTGAGATCACTTGATAGGTCCACATTTTTTACCGATACGGTTAAATGGCGAGGTATACCGCAATATTCTTGAAGAGGAGCTACACCTACTGCTGGAAGAAGTTTTTTGCAATTAAGATTACAAATGTATTTTATGCATGACGGTGCTCCAGCGCATTTTAGTTTAGTTGCTTGCGAGTTTTTGGACAATACGTATCCAGATCGGTGGATAGGACGGGAAGGTCCACAACCGTGGCCTCCTCGGTCTCCAGACTTAAATTCTTTTTCTCTGGGGTCACCTTTTATACGACTGCCATTGAAAATGTCGATGAACCGAGAAATAGTATTATCGCAGCTTTTCAAACAATTCGAAATACCCCTGGTATTTTAGAACGGACTCGCCAGTCAATACGACGCAGGATAGAAGCTTATATTGCAGTTGGGGGCGGTCATTTTCAATAGTTAGCATAAGTTAATTTTGTTTTACTAATTATTTTGTTAATTTATAATAGAAACATTAATTATGTTAACTTACTATTAAACATTGTACAACTTTAGAACTAAGCGATTTTGGACATATGTTCTTATGAACTTTTATGATCAAAATAACCCCAGGAATCAGCGCTTAAAGTTTGTCGCATATATTGAGAATCACCCTGTATATATTACCAGTAACCAAAACTTCTACATGCTTTTATTTGTTTGTTTAGTGGCAATTCCACACACCATAGATAATACACATTCATATTAAGTTTGGCCGAACACGGTTTTTAAGTGGTGCAAGAGGTAACGTAATATTAGAAGTTTTATGGTCTCGGTGTTAGTAAAAAGGGTATGGTGATGGACGACAGCCTCTATACTACTTAGATCAATTGTAGTGGTGGATCTACATTTCTAGAGCGAAATGGGTTTCAAATTCTAATTTAATTCATATATTTTAATTTTATTGCTTTTGGAAACAGCTGTAACATTATAATAATAAAAAATGCACTCACTACAGTGCTTATGTGATTCGAAAAATTAAAAAAAGGAATAGCCAAATGTTGAATCACAGTGTTTTAATACTTATCCAATGAATTATTCATTTTAAAATAGTAAGAAATATATAGCCAATGGAAAAATGACATCATCAACATATATCAATGAATACTTTATTTACAATTTTAACATGTTATTACCAAATCGACATTAATATTTTCGCAAATTAATATTTGTTTTTTTGGTATCATAATCATTATTGGTAATACACTCTGTTAATCTTTTTGTTATAGAAGAAATTAAATTTTCGTAATAATTAGTGCCTCGAAATTTCTCCCAAATAGTTTACACATGTTGTGTGAGATGTGCGACATCTTTTTGTCGAACACCATGTTGCTCCAAATCCTCTCACTGTGTTACTATAGATGCCCACATATTGTCTATGGGATTAATGTTGGGAGATTTTACAGGCCAATCCAACAACTCCCCAGTCATTAGTATTAATGAACCATCTTTTTACAATTACAGCAGTTTGTAATAATAATAATATTTATCCAATATACCAGAATGAGTACAAAACAGTACAATAGGTATAGGATAAGTCGAACACTAACTTATTAAATTAATATACCGGGCTGTTGTCCTGTACAAAGGTAATTATTTCCACCTCATCTTCTGGATATATGGCCCTTACAAAAGGTTTCAAGGTTAGTTTGTTGCTTAGGTTGTTCCTTAATTTTTACGGAAGACATAAATGGGTTTTCGGAAACTGTATTTAATATTTCAGCATCCCCCTCGCGGTTAGTGGCACGTTTACGGTCTAATTGTTTCTAACGACTGCCCCTGTACGTCATACTGTGATTAGAATACCCGAAATACATATGCAAACTGGAATTCCTGCATATTTTGCAGTTCTGAACTGTTGAAAGATAAGCGATCTTTTGCTAGCTTTGTTCAGTCTTACATTGAGAGTGAATAGAATGTAATAAATCAAAACGACGTATTGGTATAAGTTAAGAGTTTCAAAAGTAAATAGTAAGTTGAAAAAATTAAATAAATCAAATTTTTGCTGTATACTGTTTTTCAATTTTCGGTGAACGCGTGATATACAGACATGCTTATGTGAAAAGTAAATAAACATCGCACCCACTTATCCTAACGAGCAACCATAAATTGTGTTTTCACGGTGCCTTGCTTATGTTAGACGAGCACATTTGGAGTATTTGAATGCGTTGGGCTCCTTAAAGGAGATGTACTACTCTGGGTGACTCTGTTATATGCATATTGCCCTATGACATTACTAAACATTTCGACTGTACAATTGCATTGCACAACGTTTGAAAAAAAGCGGTTGGAATTTAATTACCATTTAGAATATTCAAAATTAGACCAAATTTTAAAATATCGTAATACAGATCTTCAGGATATATGCATAACGACTAGGAAAATCTACGGATCTTGGATTAAACGATCTCAACAAGCTAATTTCGTCATTAGAACACAAACAGCTAAATTGACATTGAGGCAGCTTTCAATGACGCTACTACAAATTCAAATATCGAGACTTTACAGAGGAAAGGCGTTACATCGATGCTTCTGCAATGGAAAAAGGCAGCCTGGAGAGAAGGATAATTGCAACTACAATTGGCGAGGGTAACCACTGAAGCGGAGGCGGACAAAGAATGCCTTCTTTACTGCGGACTGCTCTAGTGGGCGACCTAATTCGCTAACTGACCAGAAAAGTCTTTCATTGCCTAGGGTATGCTGACAACCTTTCAGTAGTCGTTAATGCAGGTTTCCTAAGATTCTGATGGAACGTATGGAAACAGCTTTAAATATGGCGGCAAACAAGAGCGACTGGTAATTTTGGGTTAGTCTTATGCAAATGTGAATCTTTGCAATATTCTATTATTGCTCTGGGTGTGAAGGAAGATCAAGCATTGTTTGTGTTTATTTCACATCCTGCGTTTTTCTTTTATATTTGTAATTGCTTTGTTTATCAAATCTTCTCTTTTTTGTTTCCTTTTCCTTTTTTTTTGTATTTATGTGCATATTGGTGAAATGAAAAGCAAAAATAAATATTATTATTATTATTATAAAAGAATGCTTATGTTATTATTGAAGCGTTTTATAAGCAAAAAATAGTCGATTTCTTTGCGTATAAGCGTGTATATTGACAATGCCATCTAAAGAACGATGAAATTCTTCTAACGTGAAATGTCGTATGAAGAGATTTTCCACAGGATACTTAAAGTTAGCGGAGCAAGTTATTTGGTAGCACATACACGATGTTGAACTGGTTTCACGACCTATCACGAGGAGAACGCGTAAAACCTAATCTGGAGTGCTCCAAATGCTACTACAATCGTAAATAGATACTAAAATCTACGATGTTGCGATTTCAAAGTGCTGCAAGCGCCCGTATAACATCATCAGGTCTTGTATAGACATACATACATACTCAATTATCCTACCATTCAGTCATGTATAGGGTCACTATTTGAGAAAGCCGAAACCGTAGGAAGCTTTTCTATACGACGTTATCGCTACATCCGTGTCGCTTTATCTCGGCTTGAAATGTTGAGGTGAAACATCGATTTATTTTCGCATAATAGCAGTATCCGAGGTAGGAAGCCGTATCTTGAAGGAGGCATCAGAACTCGAAGTTTCGTATCGGAAATATCTGAAACAATAATTATCTGACAGACCTCCTCAACTTGAATGGGTTTTAACGTCATTATCAATTTAAGGAGTTGTGGGAGACGGTTTAGAAATGTTAATAAAGAAAATTTATCATCTACCAATGAGCGAAGTTTGTTTATCCTCGAAATTTGTTCGTCGTTGTGGGTTATCTTCAGATGTAATCAAGGAAGTAGATAGTAATTTCAATTAGAAACTTCGCTGTTACTCAGAAATATGACAGGTAATTTTAAAACTAGGATTATAGTGGAAAAGTGTTCCTGAAGCATATTTAACCTAATCCTGTTTATGATTGATAGATGCTTTACTTTTAATTGCTTCGTTTGAACATCCTTGTATCTGCTCAGGACATATTCACGATTAACCAACACTACTTCTGCACAAAACATCCCTGCATTTAGGGATCGTTATCTATATACTGCATATTACAGTAATTGAATATTGCTTCAGGTTTTAAGTTTCTAGTCCTTTCTTGGAAAAAGAATAAGTTGCTGCAAAATATGTAGTCGTGAAAATTTTAATATTACTAATTAACTACAGTTCTGTTTTGTGTGTAATGAAGTATAGATGTGTGTCGAGTCGCTCCGTAAATTAAACCCAATATTTACGAGTGATTCAATACAACAGCGCAGCAAAACAGCGGGTGTGGGATGGAAGGAAAAAAAAACGGGAAATAAATATAGAAGTAAGAATAATAACAATTTTAATTCCCAATTAACGGTAAAAATACTAAAAATATCCACATTGAAGCATTTTGCTATCGCTGCAAAGGTATATTCATAAAGATAAATAAAAAAAGTAGGTTAAAGTTGTGACGTATAGCTTAAAAATGGCGAATCGGTAGGCAAGCGAATTGAGTAGGGCTCTAATGTACCGCGCGATCGATGTTGAGTCATTTTCCGGTCTTGATCGGAACAAATGAACGCTGATAAGAAACGCGGAAGAGAGGCCGGCGGATAGGAGAATAAAGATGGGGACATATTTAGTAAAAGTAAAGAAAGATTAAGATCGCTGGAACAAAAGAAGGCAGAAGAGGAAAGGAAAGAAAGGAGTACAACCCAGGAGATAAAGAAGAAAACGAAGAAACACAAACGATGGAAGAATCGAAGGGAACTATGAAACAGATAATTGAAGACTTGGGTGGAATGGAGTGCGGAATTAAAGAACGAAATAAAAGAGCTAAAGCAAGAAATAAAGGAAAGCTCGAATGGAGCAGGAAAGAAGAAGTGTGGGATATGGAAAGAAATGGATTAAAGGAAAGAATCGAAAAATTAGAAGATAAACAGGGAAACGGTGAGAAACGAAAAAGAAGGAACAACAAGATTAATCAGAGTAATTAGGTACACTTTTTCACGTTCTGATACAGCGTGTGATACCAGGTAAAGACAACAATGTAGAGATATTTTTTTTTAATTCTCCCATTGTTGCCTTTTGCCCTAAATGTTGGGGTAAAAAAGAACACCTATTAGTTTACCATATAAAATGCGATCTTTTTTATCAAGAGCAAGTAGGAAGTTCTTTTTATATTAAAGCAATAAATACTTAAGAAAACTAATCTTCCCCTCTCACCCATTCCAATACTAAAAAAAATATGATAACATTTTTCATGCGATCTCTCTCCCCATGTTTCTAAAAAAAGAAAACAATTTGCATTTAAAAAAAACAATCCCTTTCGCTTCTCACCTCTTCCAATGTCAAAGAAATATGATTTGAAACATTTTTAATGCTTCCTGTCCCGATGTTTAAAAAAAGAGGAAAAAGAAATGTCATTAAAAAAAATCATTCCTCCCTCTCAACCTTCCAATGTTAAAAAAAATATGATTTGAAACATTTCTGATCCATCCTCCCTTCCGACGTTTTGAAAAAAAGAAAGAAAAATATTAATTAAAAAAAATCATTACCTTCCCCTCTCATCCCTCCCGATGTTAAAAAAAAAATTAAAAATTGAAACGTTTCTAAGGCGAATCAGCTGGGAGCGAAACGTCACACATCAATTTGAAATAGGAGCCGTAAACAGCAGCATTGCCCTGTTTTTAATTAAAAGTAATGTGAAATTTTTCTTATATTTTTATTTAACATGTTTTTTAACATGCTAATTTGGCGCTTTTTTACAGCTCATTTAGCGCGTTTTCATCATAGAGAGTGGCATCATTGTCTCTGATTTGTAATTCATGTTTATGGTGTTGTGGTTATGTCATTATTGTGGTCATTATTATAACTGTACCTTTGCCTACTTTATTTAGACTAATTTTAGTCTAAACGAAGAAGAAATTTAAATTAAATTGAAATTTGGAACCACATTAACGCAAGGTATTAACAAGATTGAAACGTGTAAAATTTGAAGAAAATGGTGATTTTTCCAAAAAAACAGGATAACTTTTATATATATACGATTGAATGGAAAACTATTGCAAAATGGCGACAGTTTGTTGCTGATGAGAGCGAAAGATGGAAGAAACTGAAATACTGTTGTTACATTACTATCAAATTATGTGGCAAGCTGAGATGTACGCCACGAGATAATTTAATACGGACGATCCTAATAATCTAAACTTCTACGATCAACTCCTTCAACTATATGGATTTGAAGAAGACAAAAGGATCCATAAATCATGTCTGGGATCTGTAGTCTGCAAATCAAGAACCACGAATGCAAGGACTAGGTTTTCGATTTCTAAAAATTCAGTATAAAATGTTTAAACTCTTAATAATTATAAGAGTAGTAACTGCTCCATGCAAATGCAAACAGTACCCCTTTAAAAAACACAAAATGACAGTTATCTAAAAAACACATTACCATTGCAGATTAAATTTAATCGAGATTGGTTTATTTAATTTCCAAGTATTAAATACTACATTCACACTTTTCAATGAAGAGTATAGCAGTAATTATTCTTCCAGTATTTCTGCAATATGTATTGTGTTTGATTGTTAACAGTGATCAAAGTTGAATTCTGGAAGATTGCATCATCAGCTGATACACAGAACTCCTACTAAGGAAAGAAT